>CM023485.1:110067133-110511184 GCA_013339685.2 Hyalomma asiaticum | reverse complement strand
AAAAACCCAATACTATAGTCTTACCTTTTTTGGCGTTTTGGGCAAAATGTTGAGAGACCGTATTTTTACTGACCGTACGCCATCCTTTCATCGTGAAGTTGTGGCTGTTTTCCTTTGCTCTGGCACATATCCACACCGAGGTATTGGCCACGAAGCGATAAGCATAAGTACCTCGTAAGTACTGTGAATCGCAGATCAGAATGGAATAATTAGATTAATTCAATAGTAAACATTACGAATTTAACGATCGGACCGCTCTGAGTTAATTTTTAAATTTTGCAACAGTAGAGAATACATCCCCATGACAATGACTTAATGAGGTGGCTCCTAAGGACAAAATATTGGAGACAGAGATGTCTAACCCAATCTTTTGAAAAAAAATCTTTCAATATGCGTTTACTTGATGAGAATAAACAGCTGCATTTTAGGAAATAATGATCTATAGATTCGTCTTCACAATATGAACGCGAAGGGGGACGGGGACAGATCAACTCTATGCGTATAAAAGTTTAGTTTTGGAATTCGACAACGTAATTGCCTAAAAACAACTCCTAGTTTTCTTGAGTACGTTTCTTTTCCAAGGAAATAACAGGTGTATTTATTCATTTAAATGAGTTAACAACGAATTACTAGATTCTTGCGCAACAGCGCGCCTTCTAAGTCTAGCGGCACTTGTGAGCGCTGATGCTGGAAATATTGAGACAACTGAACCACGAAGAGACGCTCTTGCCAAGCCTTCTGCCGTTATATTCACGATAATTCCTTTTTACAGCGTAAGCTGTTATGAGATCACGAGGGTCGTTTTTGTGCCGTAGTTGTCCGCCGCCGCCACCGCCGCCGGTGTCCGTAACTAATATCACGCAAATTTTAGGAAAAAAAAAAATAACCAGGACCGAGGAGTATTACAACTCTTCCTCTGCGTGGATTCGAACATTCTACCACTGAGCTACGCCTGTGCTTTAAAAAAATCATCGCTAAAAGACCTAAACAGGTATAACGTCTGCCAAGGAATCGCATTAACAGATGTAATATTACGTGGCAGAATAATAATACGCCATTATACGTCGCGGAAAGTGCATTGCATAACGAGTTCAAGGAATAATTTCAAAGGACACAGGAGTGCATGCTTCGTAGCTCTGCACCCATTACAGAGGCATCATCTACATCATCATTATGAAGCAATCTTCTTCAACTTTACCGTCATCATTATTACGAAGCCGCTGCCCTTTATCATGTCGTATCGTGCCATGCGACATGCGGCAGGCGACGTGCGTAGCCCCGACAGCAACTTGGCTCTTCGATATACCTGATGGCGCCTCCTCGCAAGGTGCGGACCACTGCTGAAGAAGCGAATCGCAGAGCTACGCGCGCGGCTGCAGTAAGGCAACGTCCGGCACGACAGACAGTTGTGCAGGTGGAAGCCCAAACCGCAGCTCGCCGTCGACGCCGGGCCGGTTCGTTCTCGGGAAAACGACGCCAAGAGACTCTCTAAGATATGAAGTTACACAGTCATGGTGGTGGCGAGTCATACCAACTCGCCCAACTTTGTGCCTTGCTTAAGTTATGCAGATTTGCACGTTACAATGCCGCAGTAATTACAGCGTAGTGGGTACTTCCCTACTTGGCGAAATATTAAGAGTTATGGCTCTGCGGATACCTAGCACCTCCAGTTGCACTAGTTTCCCCAAGCATTTAAGAAGGCCTCTAAAAACATCGGTCCTCCAGCTTACGCTGCCACTGTCGTGCGGTTCCGCGCAGGCTTGGCTTTTTTTTGACCAGGCACCCATATGAATCTAATTAGAGTTACATGACAAGGAACGAGAAAATGACAAGCACATAATATGCGTGAATCACCAACTCCAGTAAGAGCTCTACGTAATGATAACGAAATGTCCAGTTGAAGCTTTCAGAAAAAAAATCCCAATACCAGATTTTTCCTGAATTCGCGACTTTTTTTTTCGTGCCTTCTCCATTTGTTTCTTTACTTGCATTTCGATCTATGGAAATGCAGCCGCGGCTGTGGGGGTCGAAACCAGAGCTTCGAGCGAAACCTTTCTACATTTTATTCGCACATGGCCCTCGAGCCTTTTCTTTCTCTTTCTTTCTTTCTTTTTCTTTCTTTTGTATTTCGTGCTATGGAAATGTAGCCGCCGCTGCGAAGATCGAATCCCCCATTTCGAGCTAAATCTTTCTTACACTTTATCACACATTATCTTTTGCATAATCACTGTCACGCAGCAGTGGGCTGAGGGCAAGAGTGGGTCGAGCGAGCCAGTGGGTGTTGGATCGAAGGCAAGAGCGGGTGCGCTTTTTCCCTCTTGCCTGACCACGAACACGATCCGAAGCACGGAACAGCCTCGACTTTGGACAGCTCGACTGTAAAGATACTCATTATCCTTCGGAATTGGCCACAATTGGCCAGAATCCCTCGGACGTACGAAGGTACGAAGCCGGAATCCCTCTTTGTATACCTTCCTGACTTTGGTGTTACGCCATAGCATCCGATCTTCATTCTCGGCATCTTCCTCGTCAATACTTCACAAATGTGACGTCACGACGCATCGAATGCAGATCGCTTGTCTAGAGGTAAGCATTTTTTTATAGAAGATGTTTTTTTTTTTATTTCAGAGAGGAACAGGGGGCACATCTCTCCAGCTGCAAAAGGCGATCCTAAATCTTCGGTGTAATGCAAGTGCGTTTCGTTTACGTGCTCAAGAGTACAGGTAAAGAGAATCGAACCACCGTAGCACAAATTATCGAGTACATGACACAAAACAATAACAAGAAAGGTGGGTTCTATCCACAGTTTCTTTTTCCTCAACCAAAGAGGCTAGTCGCGATGCAGCACTCGATCACAGAAGACACTCCACAGGGAGCCGCACTCCACAGGAAGACGTTGTTGATTGCTTTTCAAGTACTTTCACGGCAACAAAATCTGCACTCCTGAAACTAACGTCAACGTATACAGGCGAGCAAACTAAGAATAATGCATTGCAGAATTAGGGTATCACGATGCGACAACACTGCTTGAGCGACAAATAAAGGTAATCCAAAAACAACCAAGAAAACAAGAAATTAGCAAAGAAAAACACGAAGATCCACGGCGTAACATCGAAACTCTTAGACGGTGCTATTCAAATATGGCAAATGAGTTCTGCGAGAGCCCGCAAGGTAGAGTAACGTTCATGAAAGGAAAAATTAGCACCCACCCGCTTTGTAACACAAGGCTACAAGGAAATCCATGCGGATGCGTCAGAAATGAAAGCTTCCTAGTTGTCGAAAATTTCGTCCTGGTCCGGGGTTCGAAACCGGCACCAACGCCTGTCCGGGGCGCTCGCGCTGCCAACTGGGCTAACTAGGCGGCTAGCGATTGACAGCGCGAGGGCGAATTCATCGGTAACTCGAAACACATGGGCATGGATATGGCAAATGAGTTAAGGACGAATTTTTCGGCAACTAGGAAGCTTACATTTCTAAGAAAACCGTATGGGTTTCCTTGTAGCCTTGTGCTACAAAACGGTTGGATGCTAATTTTCTTTTTCGGAGCCATTCAAACACTGAAACAATAGGATATTATTTTATAAGAGCAGAGTATTCCAAAAGAGCAAATTGAAACGTCAATCAAAAGTAACCATGTAGGCCTGACTGATAGCCAGTAGCAGGAAGTCAAAGTCTATCCACAGTCTATTCATGTGAGAGTCTAATCGAAAAACAAAAACGGGGGCTCACGCTTTTCTAAACAGTTCACGAAAACTCACAAAAGGACCTGTAAACGCTCGAAAATTTTTGTCACTCCGGAAGCAAAACGAGCACAAAACGAACACAAAAGCCAGTATCTCAACGAAGCGATCCCCCATACACTTTTGCTGCTCACGAGGGGTCGTTCTTTTACAAGACCCCATATAGAGCCGAGGGCCCCGCATCGTTGCGATCCCTCGGCACGGCCGCGTGGAAGCAACACTGTTCACCAGTACTGCAGCTTCGTCTGAGTGAGCAGGAAAAGCGGGAACGGCTGCAGGCGGTTGGCAAGCGTGATGGTGCGTCGCAGTCGGTGGGCTCGGTACGCCCTCTGCAGAGTGCGCGCCGCCCGCTCCAGCCGCAGCCGCTCGCATCCGCGCACGAAGAACTCGGCGAGGACGAGCGCCGCGCGCTGCTCCTGCTGTCGCTGCATGGTGCCCGACACTGGCCGCATGTCGGCCCGGCGAAGCTCCGGGTACGAGGCCGCCGCGTCCGCGTCCAGGCTGCGCTGGAGGGGCTGGCACAGGGGCTCGTACATGTTCATGCGCACGCGCAGCAAGGACTGTAGAAGGTGTACGTAGTGGACCTGCGTCGCGAGAGGCCAACGGCATGGGCGTAGTTGCGGTATAACTGTTATTCTTTATTACCTTTTTTTTAAATTCTAGTTAATCAGTGCAAGTGCGTGCCGGCCTCAACCATGTTCCACTGAAACCATTTCGGTGTTCTGGTCGAAAGTTCATGTGGTTGGTGTATGTCGAACAGCTTTGCAGAAATGAGTCCGCACTCCACGACGATAAATAAGATTTGAAATGCTCGCGATGCCTATTTGCGTTCAGATCTAGTTTGTTTTACGAACTGACTTAGACAATGTTACGTGCTCTGTGTTCTCCGGACGTGTGGCCCGTAGTAACTGGCACTTTCGCTTTTGCCGCGACATGAGGAGGGTATGTTAATTTTAACGTAATGGCTCTAAGGTAGTTACTCTAAAATGACAACTTTAAGGTCACTTTAAGATATTCCGAAATGCCACCGCTATCGGACTGGCGACTCAGTTTACGGTGATCCAATACAGTAAACAGAGTCTAGTATTGCATTCAATTGTATTCATCTTTGCTTAATTACTAAATGCATATCTTTCTCGATACCCTTCGTTTTTTTTCACTTTTGTTTACTTATAACCGTCTTATTGTTGTTCCGTCTAATCACTCGTTTTCTTGTTATGTTGCTATCACTGCTAATTACGTTATCTTTTCTTTTGCACTTTTGGACAGGAGGTCCCCCTACAGCCTAGTGCTTTCGGACCTCCTTCTGTATAATTATACTGTGTGATATTCTATGTTTGTATTAATATTTGAAATAAAGTTCAAACTTCAGCGCGGGCTCCACATTGACATGTGGTGGTCCTGCTCTTATGTTAAGAGATAAAAACAAAATTTTCCTCACCGAGTTTCTCCAAAACGTGATAACATCTAAGGCATGACTCAAAAAGGAGCGAGAACATGACATGACATGAAAACCGACGGTACAAGTATAGCCGGCTCCCAACCATGGTTCATTCTTCTAGAAAATGAATATATGCATGCACATAACTTCACTGCGTAGCAAAAGGAGGCTATTGGAAGCTTAACCAGCGCACAAGTTAAACGAAAAAGGTGGGCTTACTCGTCAACAAGAAATTTTTTCGAACGAGGTTGTGGTCAATGCTGCATACACGCCACACGTACTATAGGCCCACGAATGCAAGCACTTCTGCGCTCAATGTCAGACGTTATGTCTAGCAAATTTTGAGCACATCATTCTAACGTGGGTATCGTTTATTTTTTCTCAAGGGACACCCGGCATCTAATATCTACTAGGCGATGGCATGATGACCTTAGTATATTCGCGACTGTGTAGTGATGGAGCGCTAAAGGTCATCCACGGTAGTCAAAGTTTCCCGTTTCGAGCGGCGTAGGGGTAGTCGAATAGCTCACGCGAAATCGACCGAAATGAACATGCACCGAACAAAAATCAACGTATGCCGAAGGAACAAAATGGAACGAGGAATGACGCGAAGTTGATGTTCAGAGAACAGCCCCTATAAACCGAGACCCATTTTCTACCTAATCACCAACAGCGGTCGGGAGCTGTTCGCTTTTTCGAAATAAACTGCACACTCGTTCATTTTAATACGCGAGCAAATATTATTAGAAATATACCACTCTACGCATTCGCTTATTCGCAGTCTAATTAATCTTACCCGTGCAGGGACGCTCCCTCCATGGTAGCTTAGCAGTGGTGGGGTTAAGGTGCTGAGCTCATTGCTCAGTGACATGAGTTTGGCACTGGTCGCTTAGCGACCGTGTTTTCATTAGGGCAAAACATTAAAAAAAAAGAAAAGAAAGAAAGAAAGAAAGAAAGAAAGAAAGAAAGAAAGAAAGAAAGAAAGAAAGAAAGAAAGAAAGAAAGAAAGAAAGAAAGAAAGAAAGAAAGAAAGAAAGAAAGTAGTCCTATACGTAAAGATGTACACCGGCATTAAATTAATAAAATCCAGCTGGTCAAATAATCACAGTGCGGATTTTACTCGTAAAACCACAGTTTTTTTCTTTTTCACTTAATATGAGCTTACCCCAGCAGACCTTTTCACTGCGACAGTGTCTGACGCTTCGGTTACTGCGACCACGTGTCCGGGTTAACAGGAGGTATGTAGCATTGTCAAAATAGCTTCTGTATTAGCTGTTACGGAAAGTTGAAAGTCGAGTGGCTAGGCGTGATTTAGCTGGTAAGATACTCGCCATCCAGTTGGATAACTCTTCGTAAATGTTAACGTTCGCCGAGATATACCTGTAAATATATACCGTTGTCACAGGAACCGACAATGCGTATACGTTGGACGCAATTCAGCCAGTGCTTAACAGAAACAGCTAGTGCTTAACGAACCTGAAAAGAAACTGGATTTAAAAAAAAGAAAGAAAAGAACAGCGGCACTGGACGCGTGATACGCGGCTAAGTGTGCAATAGCAATTTCCGGGAACACTTACCGCTTCGGTGAGCTTAGAATTAATAATTCGCGAGAAGAGACACCTCTTCGTGGCTTGCACTTGATTGCCACAAATGAGCTGGAATTTCTTACGTCCCCTGATTTACGGACAGGAAAGGACCGCGACACAGGCTTATGACTTAGGAATAAACAGAATCAAGGTGAAACGAGCATGTTAAATAAAATCTATGACGTAGATATATATATACTATAGCTTCGAGGCCAACTGCATGCGAAACATTCCACTCTTAATAACGTCCTGTTTCAGAGCCATGACTCTTACTACGCTGAAATGCACAACTGTAGCAGTATAGTTACTCGATGCAAGCACTGCGTCACATGTTTTAAGCCTTCTGCGCGTCTTTCTAAAACCACGTCAGCCAACCAGACCTCCGCATTTGTTATATTATAAGGAGAGCGTTTTCTCGACGCATTTTGATTAATGTCGCGTTTTGATTAACGACGCGTGATTTATTGTGCTGTCATCCCCGTGCGTTTGCGTCCCAAGAAACCATGCGTCATATGCAGAGCGACGACATCGTCGCAACTTCTACTGGAAACTTCAATCGCATCAGCCACAATTCGAGGAAGAAAATAAACATCCGCAAGGTACAGCGTCACCGGAATCGCGGGCAGCCCGGAAAAATTAGAGAACGAAAGCTCCTCGCACATAAAGTCCCAAAATCTAGGGACTTTAGTCGCACAATAATGCAGGGTTCCCTCTTGTTAGCCGTTGCGTTTCCGTTTTTGGTTCTGTTTACTGCAAATTCAGAACGAGCATTATTTACGTTACCCAAGATCGTGAGTACAACTGGAACGTATATAGCAGTTATATGGGTCGCCGTCTTTAACTTTTTCTTTTTTCCTTTTTTTCTTTTTTCATATCGTGGGAGTTAGGGATTGGACGGGAGAAGGGTCATGCTACTCTATAGATTGCGCGGCACAAATTGCTGCGCCTTTGTGGGACGTGACTTTCATCGCGAGTTCCTCATTACAACAGTGAGGGCCCCCTTAGGGCATTCCCTTAAAGAGAGGACGCACGGAACACAAACACAGTGGCGACCACCAGAGAAATATATTACAGCCTGTTGACACCCCCATCAGAGACAAAAGAAACCCCGCAAGCGCTGAACTGAAACATAAAGGACAAGCAGGATCGTTACAAGGCAGCCCGTTACAAACATGCCCGCTGCTATAGGTATAAACGAACGTTCATTGCTTAGTCTCCTCATGTCTCATATATACGCAATCTTTTCTTGGGAACTCTGTAAACAAAGGGATTTATATAGATCAACCGTATTATTTATAGAAGAACGACTTGTGAGCTGCTTTGTGGCAGCGCTGGTCAGAAAGTATTCAACGGAAGTTTTGTACCGTCATTGTGTTCGCTTTACGTATGCCACCTTTTCCTGCTGGATTTTTTAACTGTTGACATGAACAATTGGCAACATAAAAACCTTTGTCTACAGTCGTATACTTCCTGAATGTCCGCTTCTGTCACTGTGTACGCATTTCTGTGCGCAAATTGTTTTTTGCCTGCTTTGTTTACCAGTGGCCAAGAAAGAGCAAGATACATAGGGCATTGAAGGGAGCGACCCTCCTTTTTATTGATTACGTCTCAATTTCGCGTACATATACGGTTTATTCCTGCCGATGATCATTTTGCTGAAGCCAGCACTATATGATCGACGAGTAGTTAGACGTGGTGCGCTCCGGGAATAACGTTGAATGCGTGTTTTTCGTTGGCTTGGCATGTACACAAGTATTAACAAACTGCACTCGTATTTGCAAAGATTTTATGCTTATTATGAAGGAATAGAACAAGACTGACATCTACGCTAGTTAGCCATATAGTTAAGTCCTCATTATGGATAATCCCTGGAAAAAGCACAGATAAATTACCGCATTCCATTTCTTGAAATGAAATGTCGAGTGCTATGGAATGAAGTTGTGAAAGTCTGGCTTATTTGTAGATTCTATCATAGCTCGTGACTGAAGGGAATATGTACACATTGGTTCTAGACCAGTGCTGCCCATGAAGCATTCCGTTCCATAAATGAATGAAGGAGCTAATAAAAAAAGAGCAACGAACAAACAAATCCAATCTTGCAGATTTCAAACGACTCACCCTGTCCCCGCTGAGCAAGGGCACGTCCATGATTGCCAGCGCCAGCGTGTTGGGCCGAGGCAGCCGCAGAGGACGCGGCAGTGAGTCCAACAGCGTGGGCAGCGCGCACAGCGGCAGTGTCCGCCGTGCCGCCACATCGAGCCGAGCCCAGGCGGCCGCGAAGTCCACTAGGTCAGCATCTGACAGACCGCTCAGCTCTGTGTTCAGCGCCTGCAGACGCACGTGGTGCACGCCAATTTAAGAGAGGGCAACCCCCCAGTGTGTGTTCTTACAGCTTCGAAAAAAAGAAGCGGGAGTGGGGGTGGTGGTGCGGCAAAGATGTGCTAACTACAAGGGTTGACAACGAACTGCGCTTAGTGTCCAATGGCGCAGCCACACACGAATGTATCGACGCAACCTGTATGCTATAGTCTCATGACGTCGACCATAGACGTACCTGTTCATATCCTGCCAACAGCACGGCGACGTACGAGTTGAAGATGATGAAGTTGGAGATGAACAGGTAGGAGACGAGGTAGGAGACCGCGAGGCCCTTGCCTGCTGGCAGCAGCCAGGCGAGTACCTCGTTCCAGGCGCTCGACGTCGACAACCGAAAGAGCAGCAACAGCGCCCGCCAAAGCTGCCCGAAGTTCACCAGGCCGCTACGCAGAGTCACAGTCCTGTTTATATACTCTGAACTGTCCTTACGGTGTATTTCCATCCGTATCGAAAAAACTACTCTTCGTATAAATGGCTGTTTGCAACGCATCAGTGTAACAATGGATCACCAGTCTCAGGACTTCGGTACCATCGCTTTCACGAGGGCCAAACCATATATCGTGCGTACGAAATGTCTTGCGAATGCGAGCCAGAATCTACGCGCTGAAATAATCCCGATTAACTTAAATGTGTTGAAAATTGTGCTATCAAAGCGTACCGGCCATAATGGGCACTACTGTGTGTGAACATGAACGTCCATCTTAGAATTAATGCTTAAATTTCAAATGTTTCTTACTTGATTTCGGGCACGCTCATATATTTAGGCCATGGTCATGCATGATAAGTCGGTGTCTGCTACAATGCAGTTAATGTCCGGCGCAGACACGTCCTTAATAGTGCGTACAAGTCAAGCGCCCGCTCAGATTTTGAGACGCAAATAACGAGCGGAAGTTGGGCGATGTTTGTTAAGAATCCATAATGAAGGATGCTAAGGCGAGCAAACATGAACTCTACGGAGGATAACCGAGCAACACAGGATAGTCGGCGCTTACGCTGCTTTGGTTCTCTGGTCTTGTGTCCTGGTTGGTATGCACTACCGTGTTTCACGATCAAGAGGCGCGATGTCACATCAAAATGCAGTGTCGTATAACACCAGCATGCTCTTATGGACTACCTATGTAATATCGCGACAGACACTGAAGTCAGATGTGACTTAACAGCATCGTTGAGATATACGAATGTAACCGTCGCAATGCTACTGAATATATGCCTTTAGCGCATAGACTGTCCAATATCATGCTTGGGCTCTTCAGTGTTTCCGCACCACAAGTATAAGCTTGAGAACTCACACGTACAGTTAGTTCACTCATCTCTACATGTTAGCAATTTAAGCACGAGTTATCAGGGCGCTTGTATGGCATGCACAGCTAATAAATGAACAAAACATAACAGTGTTTTGCCGTTGGAGTCGAGAAAGGGTCTGCCTGTGCCTCAAGGGACACGACAGCTCCAGGATTGTACTGCGAACCTGGCAGCTCCACAGTTATAATTAATTTTATTTCCTACACAGCACAGATTATCTTCGCTTACCAGCGATACAACAGAGCCTCTACTTATTGGACTTATTGATATAAAAAGGCTAAAGTAACATTGAAACGAAACTGGAATGCCATCTAGTATTGGCCGAATAGTATATAGCAAGCTTGCTAAACCTCACGTGCCACTGATAACCGGGTCAAGCTCAACTGCGAAAGCTAAAATGTGTTTCGTAGCATTCCAATCTGCAGTGCTACAATAACAAGCATAGAAGAAAACACAGTTGAAAGGATCACAGACAAAGAGAAGAGCAACATCCTTTTTTTCCCTCGCTACTAATAACGTCGGACACATTTGAAACATATTCGTAAGCATGCATGCTTTGCTCGTGGACGATTTGTTCACTCTGCACAGTGCGACAACCACACCTCAGATATTACGCCCGACACACATTACCAGAGATGTCCTTAATCGAATCCGTAAGCGCACAGGACACATCTAGGACGACGACGCGATCTTTAAGCGTAAAGCCGGCAGCCCATATCATATATCATACGTTGTCTGTACAGCCTGGTTTGTTGTCTCTTCTAGAGAGCCACGAAAGGTTCGGCGAAGCACCTGAAGCTGTCGTCGGAGCGCAGAGTCCCGAACAGCGAGACTCCTAGCACAGCGTAGACGAACATGACCAGGAACAGAAGCAGGGCGATGTTGATGAAGGCGGGCACCGAGGCAGCGAAGATGAGCACCAGCTGGCGCACGCCTCGCACCGACACCAGGCTGCGGAACACGCGCAGTATGGCCAGCGTGCGCAGGCCCCGCAACAGGACCCACTCGGGACGTGACTGGGACACGCCGGACAGGAGGACGACGTCACCTGCACACCACGGGGCCGCTGTACCTTTCTTTCTTTCTTTCTTTCTTTCTTTCTTTCTTTCTTTCTTTCTTTCTTTCTTTCTTTCTTTCTTTCTTTCTTTCCTTTCTTTCCTTTCTTTCTTTCCTTTCTTTCCTTTCTTTCTTTCTTTCTTTCTTTCTTCTTCTTTCTTTCTTTCTTTCTTTCTTTCTTTCTGTGAAGACATCGTTACACATTGGCAGCGGCCAAGATAAAAGCTGCTATGAAGCAGCTTGGGATGCTGTTGGCCCCCGGTGCTATATGGTGGCAGCGAGTGGCGGCCATAGCACATGTGATAAGTACAAGCAATACGGGGATGTCATGTACTGTGGGCTTTAAAGAACATAGAATAATACAAAATAATGTACAGCACATAATGATGCACATAGGTGCAAGATACAACCTTCTAATTACAACTCCGTCCTAGACCTACACTAGACTATTTGGCAGTAGCGCTGTCGAGGTCCAGCTCCGAGGACCAGCTACGGCTGGTGGATCGGCTGCCGCTGACGGTGATTGCTGCTGGACTTGTGCGCCGAGTGTCAAGACCAGCTCTGTGCCCTCGATTCGTTGCCCAGTAGGAATGTAGCAGATTCAGTGCCACTGCGGCTGTTCAACTTCTACTGCTGACCGATGCACTACGACTGCAGCAGCGACCACTAACAAGTGCTAACGGAAGCTACGATGACGAAAAATACGTTGGGCAGTACGTTACACATGCGCATCCGGGAAAGTATGTAACGCACTGGCATCAGTAGCTGTCGGACACGTAAAGGGTAACGACGGCAATGAGGCGAGGTCAGCGGCACTCTCCTTGTGTGCTCGCGAGCGAACAAGAAAGACCGATTTGTTCAAACGTGTCGGGCCCTCAGGCTAAGTTTGCAGAACCTCCGCACGCACTGCTGAAGGTACAATGAGAGGGCAGCTGGCGCAGAGTTCTTTAGGAGAACGTGGTATGTCAAGGAAAAGCAATGCTAATCCTCGCCTGAATTCCTTCGGAAAAAAGGCAGTATTGCCTTCCAGGTATCCTTCAAGGCTCCTTAGTTCTGTGTCAGCCTGCTGTCGCTGCCATCGTCCTGGTCCTCCAGCGATGGTAGGTCCACGAGGCGTGAAATAAGCAGTCGACGTCAGCGTGCATTCGTCCGGAGTTGTAAACGGTGATGTCGAATTCTTGAAGGCTCAGACTCCATCATGCGAGGCGACCTGAAGGTTCCTTCAAGCTATCTAGCCAACAGTCTAATTTGCTCAACAGGCGACGTGAATGCAATGCTAGTAGAACACTCACAATCTGGGAGCTTAGCATGAATCAGGCACGACCTGCGCCGAGTGATAACAAGTTTAGCAGGTGAAACGCGAAACAAAAGCAAAGAGTGCGTAAAAATATGGCTAGGGGTCCAATGGCTCATTAAACTTAAAGGGAATTCAGTTGATATCGTCTTTGTAAACGAGGAAGTGGCTTTCAGATTTACTGTTTGGCGATACTCCTATGAAATATAAGACTTTGTGCTCTGATTATTTCGGACACACGTAATTTCTTCAACGGCTTCGAACGACCGCAAATCGGCCGGCAGCACCCTTATCACTGCTGGAGGCGACGAAATTGGCGAAAATAAGACTGCCGAAGAACTGTATTGAGAGTTTCATGACGCGTTCATTTATTCAATTTGCCGTTAATATTTTACAGCGCACTGCTTTGCAGAACGGCTCCTTGGCCTTGTCAAGCCTTTTCAAAAAAGTTCCACAATCCCTAAGCATATTGTTACAGGAACGACGAGTGACGAGGCACTGCGATAGTAGCTATATAAAGGCTATATAGACGGTTTCGCCAGCGCTTGCCGTTCTCTGGCAACATTGTGCGTTCACCGGAAACGTGCCCTAGAAAACTTCCTGTTTACCTTGCTTTCGCGTGGTTTCAGCGTGCGTCGGTGGCCGCGGCTGCTTGTGTTCCGCTGATAGAATTATTGTGATGAAGCGCTTGCGACTCAGGCGCTGTTGTGTGGTGCCAGGATGCAGTCTGCAGTCCGCAACTAATTTGCTATCGCAAGTCAAAACGTTATGTTTCGCGACAGATGAGCGGACAGAGCCCAGCGACCAGGCGAGAAAACTAATCCCACAAAGAGCGCGCAGATTTCTGCCCAGTTCATCAAAGGCAAATAAAGTTCAATGCATACTATAATGGCACAGAGGCGATGCGCAGACGTTAGTCTGAGGTCCCCAATTACAAGGTACACGTCGGACGCCGTCGCATTCCACCCACGAAAGACAATCGCGCTGACGCCTGAAGTGGATAGCAAAACGTGAAAGCTGCCTAAGGCCAAAAAAATTGACGGCAGATCCACGAGGTGAATGATGATGAGATTGGGCGAAGCTCCTGGAAGTAATCATCGGTTAAACCGTGAAATTTCTTCCGTTAATTCGCCCAATAAAATTGACGTGAAACGATTGATTAAATGTTTTATCAAACTTTTATTGCTGGTTTCCGTTGTCCTTTCATTATGACCGCTTTGTGGTCGGTGAAATGTAAGCTAAGTGGTTCTTGCACTGGTTGCAGATGGGTTTTGCCTTTGAACGCTTCTCCAACGCGAGCAGTCGCTATTTCTCAATCAAGAAACTCGCTAGGAGACGCTGCCTGCGCCAACGTTGTCTCTCGCGTTTGCCGGGGCAGTGCCGGGGCACAGGAGAAATCTCACCAGGCACTACCTTGGAGGTAAACAATGGCTGCTAATGGGAATGAGAGACAGAAGAAGTCGGCTTTTAGCTAACACTTACACTGCTACTTCTACTAACGTTTCCTACTGGAACATGCCAATGGCTGCTAATGGGGAATGAGAGACAGAAGAATTCGGCTTTTAGTTAACGCGCACGCTGCGAATTTTTTATTGTTCAACAACGCACAGGAGAAATCTCCCACCGGCACCACCTTGGAGGTCAAAGCGTAAGACTGGTTACGCACTACGACGACTACGACGAGGGACGAACGGGTGCCGCCTTAAGGAGCTTCGCCCCTAAAATCCATCGTAAATTTCTTGTAGTTGGAGCCTTTTAAGTGATGTGCACTGTTCGGAGCAGCGCTCGGGACACCAAAGTAGCCGCGCTCAACATGAATCGCCGCACAGTATACGACGCGGTGCCCACGTTTTGTTGCCGTGCGTTTGCTTTTTTTAAGTGCGAATGCACTTCTTAAGCGACCCCGAAAACTCCGCCGGCATCCTAGGGATGGTCGATTAAATTTTTTAATCGATTAATCGTTAATCGTTCGTCGATTTAGCCTTTCATCGATTAATTGCTTTCGCTGTGGTGTTTTAATCGATTAATAGATTAATCGACATTTTTTATATGTGCTTGAAAAATGATGCCTTGTTGCTTGAGAGGCGTTGCTTGTGCTTAATATCGACAGAAGTATTTATCCGACCCGCTAGAGATCACATGTGCGCATTAGCGGCTGCGTGAAAATTCGCGCTTTCGCCCATTGAACACAGGGAGCCCGTCGTCTTTGGATGTTGTCAGGATCCAAGATTCCGTGGGTGGCCATGATCCACGGACGATTCGGCAACAGGTCGTATTTCCTTGAAGTCTGCCTACTAGAGCGAACCGAAATCGGAGGCGCTTTCGGCGACCACACTAGTTGGAAAGTCGTACCGGAAACACACAGTGTGGCTGAGGGTGAGGAAATACCGAGAAAGGTAAAAAAAAAGAGAGACGAGGAGGAAAGGAAAGTTGAAGACGATCGCTCCTGTAAGGCCGGCAACATTTCTCGGTTTGTCCTTTAGATATTGTGGAAGCCTTCGATAATACTATAACCACGAATTGACGTCATCTCTTCCTTGAGGTCCCTCATGCGAGAAACGAGTTTTTCCTCCCGGCTAGAACAAACGGCAGCTGTGCCAGTATAATGCACAGGTTTCACTTGGTCGCCGACTTAACTCGGCGTTACGCGCACCTTCTCAGTCGCGCGTACACCTCGAACTGTCAGAGCTGTCTAATGTATCAGATATTAGAACACATGGGATTTCGCGACTGTCCTCCATTCGTGCCACAGCAGCAGACGGCGGCCTCTAGGCTGGCTTACATGAGAGTACAAGCAATGAATGAAAGCTGTATTTTACCAGAAATAGGCGACCACACAGAATTACCAACTGCTACAAGGTCATTTTTTCAGTAGAAATGGACTGGATGCTAGACTTTCGGTATACCAGTGCGCAAAGTTGCGGATTGTGAAAAGTGACTATTAAATGCAGCAAAAGTGGCGTCTTTCCATTATGTGACAATTAGACCTTTTTCATAATCCTCGAGTGCGTTTCCCTGCACAGCATATTCGCCCAACTAATGGCGGCCCCCATCACGTTTCACGTGGAGACGAGGTCCCAGTTACACGTGCTGGGGTTTGACTACTACGAGTGTTTATGTCAAGAGAGCTGGGTCGACATTTTCCGCATCATAGCACGCTGTTTTGCAGAAGTGAATAAGTTGGACTAACTACATTGCAGGGAAGCTAGCATTACAGTTATCAAAGGGTACATAGGCGTTAAGGCGGACAGTTGGGCTAGCTGCTATCAAGCGTAATGCAATATTACTGGCGTCCATGTCCCCTTTGCGCAAGCAGCCATGTCTTATTATGTATATACGGATCACTCATTCTTATCCCCATCATCATGCTTCATCACTCTTTTTCCCCTGTTGCGTTGTCCCCAAAGTAGAATAGAAAGCAGGGGCGTACTAAATTAGACCACCCTCTCTACCTTCTAGTACATTATCTCTCTTTCTTTCATTGGTGACGAATAATCTTTAATTCGCTAAGGAGTAAAATACAAGGTCAATAAGAAATAAGCAGCGCACATTACAATGTGGCACTCACACAAGGAGCAAGTAAAACCTGGGGGTTAAATAAAGCGGTGTAGGCGACGGAGATCGGGTAGAGAGAGAGAGAGAGAGAGAGATGATGGGTGGAAGGCAGGGAGGTTAACCGGAAAGGAAAACATCCAGTTTGCTACCCTGCACTGGGGAAGGGGTGAAGGGAGACAGAAAGGGATGGAAAAAGAATAAAGAAAGAAAGATAGAGGTCAAATCGCGCACAAACACAAGCACGGCATGTGTCAGAGACGGTTAATGAGGCCCGTTGCGCGCAAAAACTTGAGCACAGCCTTCGTAACTTTCTGCAGCGAGACACTGTCTGTCCGGCATTCCAGTATGGTTTGCTCGGACAGCGGTCGACCATCAAGGCGTGACAATTCTGTGGCGAGAGTCTGTCGCTGGGAGGAGCACCCAGGGCAATCGCAGAGGACGTGCACAATTGTTTCCTCGCTGCCGCAGTGAACACAGGCAGCACTGTCTTCCAGTCCAATGCGACAGCCGAAACTTCTCGTAAATGACGTGCCTAGCCACAGGCGGCAAAGTACGGTAGTTTCACAGCGGGTAAGCCCACGCGGAACTCGAAGTTGTAGTGATGGGTCGAGGCGGTGTAGACGGGTGTGTAGAAGACCAGGGGTGTTCCACTGCGCTATAATCATGTCATGCGCAAGCGAGCGAAGTTTTCTTACTACATCCGTTCATGACAGTGGGATGGCTTGCAGCACTCCAATTTCGTGGGCACGTTTCGCAGCATTATCTGCGTGCTCGTTGCCGATTATCCCAGAGTGGCCTGGTAGCCACTGAAACGTGATGTCATGGCCTTTGTCAGTTAATTGGTGATAGAGCTGTCGTGTTTGAAGCACTAATTGGTCTTGCGGCCCGCTACGTAAGGCCGATAAAAGGCACTGATGGGCTGACTTAGAATCTGTAAAGATGGCCCATTTCTGTGGTGGCTCTCCATCGATCACGCAAAGTGCGGTGCGTAGTGCCTCAAGTTCCACGGCTGTCGATGTTGTGCCATGAGACGTCTTGAACAGTATACATCTACTGCTTTGGCAGGGAAGGTCACAGCTCCTGCAGATCTGCCTGCTGCTGTTGAGCCATCAGTGTAAAGCTGAAGATGATTCCTGTAGTCTACATGAGATCGGGTAGAGTTTATTTCTATCTCTATGGGGTATGGCCGCCTGCGGCTCCGGGCTCCCTCTACTTGCGTAGATTTATACGCTCGACATCTGCATCTCAGCGTGGCGCGCCTCGCAATCATGCGCTCCGGCCAAGGGGCGGTGATGAGGTTGGGGGGGGGGGGGAGGTGGTTGTTCCGTAATCGATTAATCGAAGAGCTTTAATCGATTAATTCGATTAATTGAGAGGGGGAAATCGATGACGATTAATCCATTAACGGTGTACATTTAATCGATTAATCGATTAATCGTTCATCGATTTTACCATCCCTACGGCATCCGCGCTCCTCCTCCTCTCCCCTAGCAACGGCGCGAGGAGCGGAGAGGAGCGTCTGTAGCAACGGCGCAGCGACGTCACGCCCCGCGTGACTGCGCGCGCTCCGCCCTCCGCTCCGTGGCTGCGCGCGCCCCGCGCCGTCTCCGCGCCGCTCTCCGCGCCGTGACGTCACGGCGCGTTGTGCAGCTGGCGCCTGCGCGCCGTGGCTGCGCGCGCCGCGCCGGCTCCTCGCACCCTCTCCGCGTAGCTGGTGTGCCTCTCCCCCCGTTAGGTTTGCACTCACCCTCGGCCGCCGAATAGGTGCTGATCTGTAGTGACGTGTGTAGTGTGTGTATGTGTGTGTGTGTGTGACGCACTCGCGAGGTGCATTAATGCATCATACGAAAAGCGTGAAGTGTAAAATAAATAAATAATACTTCATATATAAATGTGTGTTTGTGTGTGTGTGTGTGTACAAATGCATCATGACAACAACACTTTAAATCATTAATTACACTTAATCATCATCATCAGTAAAAGTGCTTTGCACTTAAAAACGGCCGGACCTCCTTGGGTCGGCTGGCGCGTGCTCTCTCGCTGCCGTCTCCTTCGCTCGGCTCTGCAGTTTAGTCGCGCGCGCCCCCTCATAGCATCACCCCGTGCTTCGCACTTCCTCATACTCCCCTTCGGGGAAATGCGGGTATTTTTATGAGAGCAACGCCTGCGAGTGATTTGGCGTCGGTGCGAGCAACTGACTCATTGGCTGTCGTGTTGCCGCCAATGGACATCGTCGCACCCTAGCTAATTTATCTTTCGGTGCGAGCTTGGACTATAGATGTAAGCAGGCTAACTTGAAAGTTTGGTTCGTAAATAGTGTACTCGTAAGCAAACCATATTATTTTGCGTGACTCAGCCGCATCTGACTTCATTATATAATGAGTACGTTTCATATTATTTCAGACGCACCGAACACATTAGATCGTGATCGATTCCGATCGGCGCCGATCTCTCGGATCAAAAAGTACCCGGTGTGGCACAAGCGCCTGTACATCGTGATGTGTGCCTAGACCAAACCTTTGCGTTTGTCAACTAGCCCGTTTTCGGCAGCTTAGAACACATGTGATAAAACGTAGGTTACGCGTTTATGCAATGTGGCGTTCCGTACACAACTCCACCCCTTAGGTGAAAAAACAGATGATCATTATTACGACCTTTTCAAATGGTAACAGTAAAGTTTTTAAGTTGTCATGGTAAAGTTAGCCACCGGTTTAACCTGTGATTTTAAGAAAACTAGGCATGCTCCATCACAGCCGACTTGCTCTCTGCTTGTTGCCTTTAATTATAATTTTATTGTTGTTTAACAGGCTTGTCCTAAAACTGGACTGCAGAATTCTGCAGTTAGCATAACTTTGCTCAGTAACATCGGCTGACATGCAGTCACAGAGATCGTTTGTCAATTCATCGCGTAGCTGCCTTCCAGGCTACAACTTCCCTATCCAGCGGATCAGGCAACTCTTCTCTCCTCTGCAGCTTATGCTTGTGGCTCTCTCGTGCGACGTCGTCGACCCCCTTCATGTAGTCGCTAGACATCGCTCTAAACACATTTGAACGAATGCGCCAGAATTATTTGAGCAACAAACTCAAATGCACCAGAGGCAAACACCGTCGAGTCCATTGAAAATGTATTACCGGAAGTGCCGCACCGGAAGTCTTCTTGGGCACACCGTTCGGCGCATTCCTGTTTGTTTACAAACAGCGAACCCGTCTATATACAGCAGCGGTTGCAAAGCAGACCGCTCCAGCTCAGAGTCCGAGCCAAGTGCGAGCTTCGTCTTCTTCGTCGATGGTGGCCACGCGCATCGGCCGAGCTCCTAAACTGCAGCATGCATGTAGCATGATCCCCCGGCGGCAGAAGCGACGTCTCGGAGCGGCTAAATGTCATCGACGGGAGGTTGATATGTCTTCAATCGTGTGACGTGCACGATCACGTCGCTGCGAAGTAGGCGAAGCAGCTTGGGCGATAGGGGCGATTTCGTAGGTCACGGGAGTGACCGCTCGAACCACTCGGTAAGGGCCCGTGTACCGCGACAACAGTTTTTCTGACAGGCTCACGTGACGTGTCGGAGACCACAGGAAGACCAAAGAACCAGGCGGAAAGTGCACGTCTCGGTGTCTCCGGTCGTACAAACGCCGTTGGCTCTCTTGCGATGTCAAAAGGCGGGCACGGGCAATTTCTCTTGCGTGGGCAGCTCGGTAGATAGCATCAAGGGCATATTGACAGGTGGGCGCCGTGACAGCAGGTATCGACGGATCCAGGGGAAGTGCTGGTTCTCGCCCGTATAGAAGAAAAAACGGAGAATATCCGGCGGTGTCGTGACGTGAGGAATTATAGGCAAATGTAACATACGGCAGGGCGAGGTCCCAGTCAGTGTGGTCCGAGGAAACATATTTGGCAAGTATATCGGTCATAGTGCGATTCAGACGCTCCGTGAGGCCGTTTGTTTGCGGATGGTACGACGTGGATAACTTGTGCCGCGTTGCACAGGGCTGGAGGATGTCGGAGACGACCTTGGACAGGAATGTTCGGCCACGGTCCGTGAGCAGCTGTCGTGGAGCTCCATGTAACAGAATTACATCTTGGAGAAGAAAATCGGCGACATCCGTGGCAGAGCTTGTTCGGAGCGCGCGGGTAATAGCGTAGGGCGTAGCGTAATCTGTGGCCACTGCGATCCATCTGTTCCCCGAGGTAGATATTGGAAAAGGGCCGAGTAAATCCAAGCCAACGCCAAAGAATGGCTCCGCAGGAATGTCTAGGGGCTGGAGGTACCCGGCTGGGAGCGTCGATGGCGTCTTGCGGCGCTGGCATTTCTCGCAAGCTGCTACGTACCGACGAACGGAGCGAGCAAGTCCAGGCCAAAAGAAGCGTCGGCGGATCCGGTCGTAGGTGCGTGACACACCGAGGTGTCCGGCGGTGGGAAGATCGTGGAGTTCGTGGAGGACTGCCGAGCGAAGGTGTTTGGGGATCGCGAGCAGCAAGGATGGGCCGTCTGGGCGAACATTGTGGCGGTAGAGAACACCATCTTAAAGGACGAATAAGCGAAGGGAAGGGTCGGAAGGTGACGACTCCAGGCGATCAATGATTGTACGCAAGGCAGGATCACGGCGTTGCTCGTCAGCGACATGGAGCAGTTGGGAGACAGAAAGAACGCAGGTGTCAGTGTCAGACATAGCGTTCGGGTCTTCGACAGGGTATCGAGAGAGGCAGTCCGCATCCTGATGTTGGCGCCCCGACTTGTACGCCAATGTGTAGGTATATTCTTGTAATCGAAGTGCCCAGCGACCGAGCCGGCCGGTAGGATCCTTCAGCGATGAAAGCCAACAGAGCGCATGGTGGTCTGCGATTACAGAAAATGGCTTGCCATATAAATATGGGCGGAACTTAAAAAAATTACAGCATATCCACGGAGTGAATGATGATGAGTGGGCGAAGCTCGGGAGGTTCATCGTAGATCGTGCCGAGTTCCGAATTAATTTAGTTAACGCGCACGCTACGAATCCCCATGGTTCAACTATGCACAAGTGAAATCTCCCACCGGCACTTCATTGCAAGTCAAGATCCAGTGCCTATATATATATATATATATATATATATATATATATATATATATATATATATATATATATATATATATATATATATATATGTGTGGTTGCCGGTGAACGCTTCTCCAACGCGAGCAGTCGGTATTTCTCAATCAAGAAACTCGCTGGGAGACGCTGCCTGCGCCAACCTTGTCTCTCGCTGGTGAGGGCGCGTTCTCCTTCTTTGCGAGCTGGTAGCGTTCCTCTAAGAAAGAGCGTTTCCATAGCCAACGCGCGCCTTTCGCTCTCGAGCGCGTGCCTCCCGGCACGCGGGTTACGCCTGACGCCTGACGCGTGACAAGGTTAGACTAATAGGAGCTTCGCCCCTAAAACTTGGACCATCTCCCCGAAGGGAACCCTGATGGGATGCGAAGCAGCAGCGTTGCGCACGGGTGGCGTGAGTTGCAAGCTCGACACCACCGTAAGCGGACGCGTTGCCGCAACGCTCGCAAGTGTACGGCACCGCGTTCGCCGAGTTTGCTTGCGTCCCGCGATCTCTTCGTTGGACTGTGACTGAGGGACCTGATGTCCTCTCGTGCGTGGTGCTGCTCCGATTCCACGTGACGCAACCATGGACGAGTCGGACACCTTCCAGGACGATCCGAGCCTCTCCCTTGACGAGAGCCTGAAAAGGTTCATGGCCTGGCAGAAGCAGAAGCAGCAAGTGCTAGAGCGCCACGCCGAGTCGGCAACCCAGCTCGCCAACGCTCCTGCGCCTACCGAGCCAGCGCATCCCGCGGATGTAGCTGCCACCCCTGCATCGAGCACCGCCGACGCTTCCGCTGTCTTTCCTCTTCCCGCGTCCCCGGATGAAGAGGAGATGGAGTGCACCATAACAAGGAAGCGCCCCCACGAAGTGAGTGACGACGACGGCCCACGGAAGCAAGCCATGAGCGGCGCTACCGTTCCACCGTCGCCCGCAGCCACCACGTGCGTAGCGCACTCGTCTACCACTACAGCCAGCCCCGTCGACGTCGGGGCAGGCCCCCCTAAGGCGGCCGTGTATTTCGTCGGTAGGAAAGCCCGGCGGGCAAGGAAAAAGCGGAAGAGGCAGCCGCGAACGCAGCCCCGCGTCTCCGCGCCCGAAGCAGCTGAGGCCCCGCCACCCACGAGACCTCCTAGCACTCCGGCAGTCCGTCCGCGCCCGAGCCCCCTCCCCGTGCCTGCTGAGGACGACTTCCAAGAGGTCGTCTCCAAAGCTGCACGCCGGCGAGCGAGGGCACTGGTAGCCGCGGCCATTGCGACCGACCCGGCAGCGGTAGCGACCGTGCTCTACCGCCCTTCCTCTCCCGGTGGTTCCTTCGCGGGATCGCCTCGCCTCGCGCTGGCTGCGGCACTCTCTGTGCGGCCGGGTGTGACGGCGGTGCGTGTCAACCACCGTCGAAACATCGTGGCGGCGGACGCGTCGTCGTCGGTGTACCTGGCGGAGCTCCTCACCATCACGGAGCTCAACGGCATCCCTGTTACCGCCCGGGAACCAACCGATCGTCGCTCCAGCCTCGGCTGCGTCTACGGGGTGGACGGCGACATCACCATCGAGGAGCTGCTGGACGAGATGGACTCGGCCGCACCCGTGCTCTCGGCAACAAGGGAGGGTAGCGCCGTCAAGCTGCGATTCGGAACTTCGGTCCCTCCCGAGTTCGTCAAGCTTCGGGGACTGCGGCTGCGAGTCCGACACGTAAGGCCGCGCCCATTACAGTGCCGGCAATGCGGGCGCCTCGACCACGTTGCCGAGGCATGCCAGCGAGCCGGCGAATGCATCCGCTGTGGCCGTCGACATCAGGCCAGCGAGCAGTGCAAACCGCGGTGCGTCAACTGCAGCGGGAGCCACGCCGCCGATAATCCTACTTGCCCCAGGTGGCAGGAAGAAAGGCGCGTGGCAACTCTGCTCGCCTCATCGCCTACCCCGCTCTCGAGACGGGCGGTCAAAGCGGCAGTACGGGAAGAGACCCGCGAGGTGCGCTCTTATGCTGCTGCTTTAAAGGCCAGCCCATCCAAGCAACACCGCGACGACCACGGCAGCCGCCGCCCGGTACCTGCGCCGCGCCGTCGCATCACCATCGCAGCAAGCCCAGCAGCTACAGCGTCGCCTGCTGCTCCACCGACCGCGCCCTCAGCGGATCCACGAGATGCCCTCATCGAGCACCTCCTCGTCACCCTGAGGTCCGTTGCCGAAGAACTTCCGGCTGACAACCCGCGGCGCGGCGTGATCCTTGCGCTTACGAGCGCGCTGCCCAGTGCTATGCCGAGCGAGTAGCCACACTTGCCGGCGGCGGAAACGCCATCACTTTGGTGCGGCCACTGTCGAACCACCGGCTGCCTTTGCGCGCGGCGGGACGTGCTTCTTCGTGCTGCTGCTGACACACTCTCTTCTCTTTTCTTTCTACTCCTATACCTTTATGTCCCCTATCCCCTTCCCCTAAGGCGCTTAGCCGTGTCCCCAGTATGGGAGACAGAAATTAGCGCCTTTTTCCTTTCCTTTATAATCTCTACCACCACCACCACGGGTGGCGTCACGGGTTGAACGGCGCTAACGCGGGTGCTGGAAGAAGTTTGAAGCGAAACTCGGTGTAGCGTTTACTGGTGTAAACGTTTGTTTGAAACGCAGACACGGGAGGCGAGCGGGCGTTGGAGCCGGCAGCTGCGGGCGCTCAGGCGGGTGAGGGAGAGAGTGACGTACGCGCGCACCTGCGAGGGAAGCGTGCGAAGGGAGCGTGACCTACTTGGCACCGCTCCAACACCTGCGCCGAGGGAAGCGCGTTGCCTCGGGCTTGTGCGGAGGAGAATGATGATGGTGATTGTGGAACGGAGGGACAGCGTTATACAGGCTAGTCAAAGAGCTGCTTCGCATCTAAAACTGCCCAGACAAGAGCTAGGCATTCGCGCTCTGTAATCGAATAGTTGCGCTCTGCTCTTGTTAGGAGCCGGCTGGCGTAGGCTATAACACGGTCGTGCCCGTGTTGACGTTGTGTTAAGACGGCGCCGATTCCGTGACCACTGGCATCTGTTCGGACTTCTGTAGGGGCGGCCGGGTCGATGTGGAGCAATACAGGCGGAGTGGTTAGGAACGCTATAAGGTGGGAGAACGCCGCAGCTTGCGTGGGTCCCGACGTAAAAGGGACGTCTTTCTTGAGGAGTGCAGTAAGTGGCTGGGCGATTGCTGCGAAGTTTTTCACGAAGCGTCTGAAATAGGAACAGAGCCCCACAAGACTCCCCACGTCTTTTACAGACTGAGGAACAGGAAAAGCCGTTACTGCACGAATTTTCTCCGGATCTGGTTGCACACCGGTAGCATCAACAAGGCGGCCCAGTACTGTAATCTGTCGACGTCCGAAGTGACACTTCGATGAGTTTAATTGGAGTCCAGCTTTGCGGAATATTTCAAGAACTGCAGCTAAGCGCTCAATATGCGTGTCAAATGTAGGCGAAAATACAAGGACGTCGTCGAGGTAACGAAGGCATGTGGACCATTTGAAACCTTGGAGCAGGGAGTCCATCATTCCTTCTAATGTGGCGGGAGCATTGCACAAAGCAAACGGCATAACCTTGAATTGGTAGAGCCCAACTGGAGTAACGAATGCGGTCTTTTTTTGGTCTTGCTCATCGACGGAAATCTGCCAATAACCGGATCGAAGGTCTATTGATGAGAAGTACTGGGCACCGTGGAGACAGTCAAGAACGTCATCGATTCGTGGCAAAGGGTAAACGTCCTTTTTAGTGATCCGGTTTAAATGGCGGTAATCAACGCAGAAACGCCACGTGCCGTCTTTTTTTTTTAACAAGCACGACGGGCGACGCCCAAGGGCTCGATGAGGGCTCAACAATGCCTTTGGCAAACCTCCTGCTGTATCACTTCACGCTCCGCTGTGGACACCCGATACGGTCGGCGGTGAATGGGGACAGCATCACCAGCGTTTATGCGGTGCTTAACAAGTGATGTCTGAGGTAGTGGTCGAGTATCAGTGTCGAATATGTCGCGGTAGGACACCAAAAGGCAGCTGCCTGTGCAGGTGTGAGGTCCGGCGCTATCATGGGGCGAAAGGTTTTATCGGCGCAGATCGCGTCCTTTAGGCGCGCTGGAGGATCTGTGCAGACGTCGGCAGCAAAGGTGGTTATACGGTCGTCTGTTAACGAACGGATTGTATCCACAGATATGCCTTGTGGTAGAACTTGTTTTGCCAATCCAAAATTGAGAAGAGGGAGGCGCACGCGTCCACCGGCCAGGGTTATAACTGAGTGCGGCATAGTGATGTCGCGCGCCAGGAGGACATATATAAGAGGTGTGATGACGTAGTCTCCATCAGGCAAGGGTGATGTTGAGGCCAGGTCGACAAACGTGAGGGCTTTAGGGTGTAGGCGAACAAAGGCTGTAGAACAGAGGGCTTTGGGCCATCGGCGACACGTACGGCCCTATAGTAGTGGGAGGCGTGAGAACTTTTCTGAGTCGACGGCAAAGGTTCGCGCTCATTATGGACATCTGGGCTCCGGTATCAATTAATGCGGTCAAAGGAATGTCGTCTACGTGCACTTCAACTAAGTTCTTGTTCGTAAGTAGCGTCAACGGAGGATTTGGGCACAATGAAAATGATGCAGCACTACCTACAGGCACTGCATCGTCTAGTTTTCCGTCCGGGGGCTCCAAAGATGGTCGGCGAGGAATGGCGGCGTGGTTGGGGCGACGGGGAACGACGACGCTGAGGTGACGGCGAACAAGCACACGAGCGGGTGTCAGGTGCGTCAGATGTGGTGTACACACGACGGGGTGAAAAGCGGGGTGGGACGACATATCGGCGAGGGGACGAAGTCGAGCTCCAGTTGGGCGGCGTCCAGGATGTGCGGCAGTAGCGGGATATATGACCAGTTCGGTGGCAGCGGAAGCAAATCGGCTTGTCGTCTGGGGTTCTCCATTCATCCGGATTGCGGGTTCTTCGTGGAAGGTAGGTGTCGATACGGGGCGTCGCCATCGAGACTGGTTGTCGGAAGTCAGGTCGGGAGACGGAGTAGGCGGACGGCAAACCTAGGTTTGCAATTTCTTGTCGCACTACCGCCTGAATAACTGAAATGGAGGGAGTTACTTGGTCAAGAGTGCCGTCTAGTGGGCGCGGGTGATATGGCGCTGGAGTTGCCGCTTCAAGTTCGCGAAGAACAATACGCGTCACGCTCTCATGAAAAGGGGGCGCGGGAGCGAGGTCTGCGCAAGAGGATGTAGCAACTGTGTTAGGCAGACGGGAAAACTGTTGCACGACGCGGCGACTTTTGGCCATCTCAAAACGGCGGAATTCTTTAATAATGGCATCGATAGTGGACACATTGTTGTAGACGAGCAAATTAAACGCATCGTCTGCGATCCCCTTGAGGATGTGGCCCACCTTGTCAGCCTCGGCCATTGTCTCATCTGCTTTCCGGCAAAGCGCAAGGACTTCCTGGATGTACGCGACATAGGATTCCGTTGACGATTGGACACGGGCGGCAAGCTCTGTACGCGCAACCAGTTTCTGACCTGATGGATTTCCAAAGACTTCGCGAAGCTTTGCCTTGAAAGCATCCCAGCTGGAGATCTCGGCTTCGTTTGTGTCAAACCAGACACGTGGTGTCCCTCCCAAGTAGAAGATGACGTTTGCGAGCATGACGGTAGGGTCCCAACCGTGCCTTCGGCTGACACGTTCATACATGTTCAGCCAGTCGTCGACGTCAACGCCTTCTACGGCGGAGAATGTTCCGGGATCCCGCAGATTGGAAACCGTGACATATGCTGTCGTGGACGCCGCAGGTGTAGATGGCGACGAAGTGTTCTCCTCGGGAGCCATGGCGGAAAAGTGGACGGTGCGGCCGCTACGGAGCTCCGTGGCGAGGATGGGGAACGTTCCACCTCCACCACAATGTTACAGGAACGACGAGTGACGAGGCACTGCGATAGTAGCTATATAAAGGCTATATATACAGCAGCGGTTGCAAAGTGCGAGCTTCGTCTTCTTCGTCGATGGTGGCCACGCGCATCGGCCGAGCTCCTAAACTGCAGCATGCATGTAGCAATATTTTTATGAGATGAGAATGCGAAAGCGTTTCTTTTTGCTTTGCGGAGGGGTACTGCAAACTGGTGTTGCCGAGTTGTGTTATAAAGAATGAGGCAATTTGGGAGGCCGGGCTAGCTGGCACGTTCGCGCGCCGAGTGTGCTACGGCGACGCCACGCAGCTGTGCGCGCGCTTTCGCCAACCCAGCGATGAAACGCGGCGACGCGGCCGTACGCCGCTGCATGTAGCTCCAGCCACGGCCGGTCTAGACGACTGCGCGCAGCGCGCGCGTGCAGTCTAGCCCAGCCGTGCTCCAGCGGAGCGTGGCGCGTGCCGAGTCTGCCCACTGCCGCTGCGGCGAGTGTTGGCGCCGGCGTCACTTCCAGTGGGAGAAGTCACGTGTTTTCCGGGCACGGTTTTTTGCGGACGATTTTTGCGGACGGCAGCTGGTCGCGCGCTCTCGCCAGCCTAGCCAAGAAAAGCTTTCGCGTTACCCTTTGGGTAAAGACTATAAAATTTATTATGGCGAGCCGTTGTTGTCCTTCGCCTCTCCGGTTCTTGAGGATGTCATGCGGAGTCGTGTAGGGCTCCTCAAAGGTGGAGGCCGTTGCTTGGATGCTCATTTCGCGAGCAAGCCATGGCGGCCCTCTCGTTACCCTCCAACCCCGCATGCGCGGGGCACCAGATTATTGCAAACGAATTTTGTAGTTCGTTGTTACGAATAATTCGTAATGCTTTATTTGGAAGCGCTCCAACCTTTAAACTACGGCAAGCGGATTGAGAGTCGGCAATCACAAGGGCCGAGTCATTCCGCTGTTCTGCGTATCTGCTCGCCATAGCAACCGCCGTTGTTTCGGCCGTACTAATTGAGGGAGTTCTCGTTATGGTTGTAGTTCCACTTGTTGCCACCATGGTGTAGCATTTGTGGTGTAGAATTTGTGGTGCAGTCTGCAGGCGTCTGTCTAGAAGGTGGTTGGGTTATTACCATAAAGTTTTTTTGTAGCGTCCGGGCGCTGGCCTGTCGCCTGCCGGGGTGATAGTTCGCGCTCATATTCTTAGGGATGGTAGTATATACAGTTCTCCACATCCGGAGCTTACCGGAGAACAGGCGCGAGATTGGCGTCGGATACAAACGAACACGTACAGTAACTCACAAAGGAAGCACCACATAAACCCTACGGTGTACGCGGCATCTTGTCCGTGGTGTGGGGAACGGCCAACTCTCGCCCACATTACGTGGGAATGGGAATCGCAGCCACAAAAAATCAGTTCCCCCTTCTGAGGAGAACACCTCGAAGACGGCATGCCGTCTTTGAGGTGTTCTTCCCAGAAGTGCTGTGGGAGGCCCGACTTGCTAGCAGGGACCGGGAGAGCCAGTTGGCTCTGCTCGACCAAGCCCAGCGAGACGCAAACGCCAGTAGTGCCCTGGACTGAGGACCCCACCCACTCAGCGAGAAAGCTTGCACGAAATAAGTGTTTCCTCTACGCGTCTTAAGCAGACGGCCCCCGGACGCCGCCTACTGGACCGCCTATCGATCAGACACGAATGCGAAACTGAACACACGGAGCGTATCACTGAACTTTGGAGAACCAAACTCTGGGTATCACCGCTTCCCCGTAATATGACTAGGGAGGCGCACGAGGGTAGAAGGCAGGCGCGCGCTGAAGCGCTCGAAAAACGGCTTGGCTCCCGTAATGGGGTCTGTTACGTCGATGTGGCCGGACCGTCGCCTAGGGGTTACTACACGGCGGCGGTGGTCCATCAAGGAACACAGGTGGACGGCCTCACTTTCAAAGCCACAAACTCGAACCAGGCAGAGGAGGTAGCCATCGCATTGGCGGTGTCCCATCCTAGATCAGAACAAATTGTGACGGACTCTCGAAGAGCCTGCGAGAGCTATCTGGCAGGGGAAATCTCTCCGCTAGCTAATAGACTATTGAAGTTGAGTATCAGGGACCGCGATCCCACCCCAAAACGTCTTATATGGACTCCAGGACATCAGGGTCTACGGGGTAACGAGGCTGCACATGCAGCGGCCCGCGCGCTTACCTCCCGGGAGACTCCCCGTCGCCCTGATAGGCCTGAACGTCCCACACCTTTAACACGGTTCCGAGAAATCAAAGACTACTATAGTGAACAACGCCGCTTATATCCCGTACCAGTGAAGGGACTCTCGAAAACGGAGGAGCGCGTCCTGCGGCGCCTACAGACAAACACGCTGCTCTGTCCAGCCGTACTCAAACATTACGACCCGAAAATAAGTGGGCAGTGCCAGTACTGTGGTGAAGTGGCCGACACTTACCATATGGTCTGGGCCTGCCAAATGAACCCAAAATTAACCCCCATCCCCAACCCAACCAAACAGGACTGGGAGGTGACCCTGCTCAATAGCTCAGAACTAGAGGCACAGCGAACTCTGGTCCAGCGGGCTCGGGCGGCGGCTTCGACTAATGACGTCCCGGACTAGGGATGTCGACCAGCCCGGTTGGGACAAGGGCTATCTAGAATCCACATATACAATAAACGTTTTTTTCCTCCTCCTCCTCCTCTTCGGCGCTTTAGTCGACTGCAACGAAGTGCCGCCTACTTCGCGGCCCCGCACGCGAGAGCACGAGCCCCGAACCGTCCGGTGACTAAATACCACGCGGTGACTACCGCGCTCTAAGCAAGGTGACGGTACCCGACCGTTATCCCATCCCACTCATTCAGACATAACTCCCTCGTTGTGCGCTGCGCCAGACGTCCAGTCCTAGAAAAGAAATCTATCAAGGGAACGATCGGGCAGCGGCGTTCGGAGATCTTCGGCGTTTGAACGAGCATAAATAGAAGATGTGGGAGACCACAAACCACGCGTCTTCCTACAAGTGGTGGCAACACGCCACCTGTTCGTCACACCGAGTTCGCAATGCTATCCTCGTTTTCTGGGCTACGCTGGCAGAAGCCTCTTGTCACGAATATTGTACGGAACGTCTTCCAAGGAACGACGTTCCTGGAACGAGTTCCATTCGAGAGGAACGGAGGAACCGCATCGTTCGATTTAAGGTTGGTGGAACTTTAACGGTAACATGTTACATTTACGAAGGAATGGCAAAGAGAACGACGTTCCTTCTAGATACGTTCTACTCCAGGACGATCGCACGTACGCAGCCCACCATGCAGGGCTGATAGTACAACGCGCCGACGCTCGAGACCCCGTTTTCCCACCGCCGGTATCGGTCGCTCAAAAGAAAATCACGCGCAAAAACGTCATTCCTTTCCATCCGTGCTTTGGATACTTCGACGAGTGTGACGCTTCTTTTCCTTCACCGCGCCCCCACGGCAGGATCCTTTCGTGCCTTCAGATCCTGCCGTGAGGGTTCCCTCAGAATTAAAACATTGTCAATATGCGCTTTAACAATGCCGCTCACCTCATCGGTTCTGAGAACGTGGTTACGGTCATGGTTGTCCGTATACTTGCAAGAAACTGTATGCGTCATTCTTTTCAAGGTGCTTTAGTTGAACAGAGCGGGACGCGCCTTAATTTAGCGTCAACGGCCCTGTGTCCCGGGAAAAAGCAGAAACGAACAATTTGTAAACGTGCTTACGTGAACGTACGCTGAACATGCATACACGCGCGTGCGTGCGTGCGTGTTTGTAAGGCTGAGCGAAGTTAACACCGTTCTAATCCGGGCCTTGTTAATATTTTCGGTGATGCCCAGCTTGTTTCTAATAAAACTATACCTGCACTGCGACGCCACTAAGAGGGTAACTACACAGGAATAATAAAAAATTCGAACACACCAAAGACCGTCCACTGCACTGGACAGCCTCATTTGCTGGTAACAATATCCTGTCAACCATTGTTGTGTGCGGTGCGACATTTTCGGTTGCCTTCCTATTTATTAATTTATTTATTTCCTCCGCGCAACAGCATTTCGCCCTTAGATGAAGGTTGGTTGGCTTACGAACTCAACAAGCAATTAAAGATTATTCCTAATGTGCCACGAAAAACAAAGAAGAAAATTCCCCCACGTTATATAATTCGTGGGTAAACTCACTACATACAAATGTTAAAATTCTCTATTTTCATTTTGCATTTCGTCATTTTTGGTTGCCCTCCTGTGAAATGATGCATGTGAGGCTATTTATTTATTTATCAATACTTCAGGCCAGCATGGCGCAGGGAAGAGTGGCATTGCAACAAAATAAAAAGGAGAAAGAAACGAATATTTTCCAACACCCGTACCACCTGCAACACGGCAGTTACGCCGAAACAAAGAATGTAGACGAAATAAATTATGAACAGCCTTAATAATTTTCGACAACACCCGCATGATGGGCAACACAACAGTTTCATTGGGTCAATATTCAACACGACAAATATTGTTCAAGTGCTTCATCAAAAACGTCTGCCTCGCAAACAAGTTCAGGTAGGCTTTTCCAAACCGAAACAGTACGTGGAATGGAAACCCTGTTTGAATGCCTCTCTTTCGTTAAATATGCTTTGTAGGGGGTGTTAAACTAATGTTGTGCGTTGTTTCTGTAGTGGACATAAGTATGCAGGTAGTATAGCATAGTTATAAGTATGCAGGCAGTATAGGATTATGGTCGCTTCATAGTCGTAGCATTATGCTCGAGCTCGGACACGTCCGTTCTTCATCTGGTCCATGGTCATCACCGCTACACATGGTACCCAAGCCCTCCGCTGACTGGGGACCATACGATGACCACCACGCTCTTATCAAAGTGACGGTACCCGACCGTTACCCCGTCCCATTCAGGACTTTACCGCATTGCTGCACTGCATTCAGCAAGATAGGCCCGGTCAGGGCATACCATCAAATAACTTTGGAGCCTTCCAATGTGCCGATACCTTCTGTCACGTTTGAGTACCCCCCCCCATGCCATTTGTTCTGCGAAACGCCGCACAAACATTTCAACAATTTATCGATCGGGTTCTTCGTGGTTTTGCTGTTTCGTATACATCGACGATATCCTTGTCTTAAGCGCTTCAGCCGACGAACACGCACTTAACCTACGCCATGTGTACGAACGACTACGAAAGTACTGGTTACTCGTGAACGGACCAAAGGGCGAGTTTGGTGCCGGTCGCAGGACTTCCTCGGCCACCGCATTAATGTCCGCTGGATTGCTCACCTTTCCGCTCGTGTGGAAGCCATAATGGAGTTTCCACGACCATCGACCACAAAGCAACACTGAAGATTCCTTGGCCTTGCCAATTATTAAAGGTGCTTCATCCTTCGCTGTGCTGTCATTTTGAAACCGCCCAATGCACTCGTATCCGGTCAAACGAAAGCGAATGCTCCCATCTCCTTGACAGACGATGTCGGGACAGCTTTCAGCTGCATGAAGGAAGCTGTCGCCAACGCGACGCTCCTAGCACATTCCAAGTGCGACGACCCGACGTCATTCGCTGTGGACGCTTCGGACGCCGCCGTCGGAGGAGTACTGCAGCAGTTAATCAATGGGCGGTTGCATTCATATCGAGTAAGTTCTCGCAAGCTGAGCGCCGACACAGCACTTTCGGTCGTGAACTTTTGGCGGCGTATTTGGCCGTGAGACATTTCCACCACTTCTCGAAGGCTGGCAGTTTTACATTCTCACCGACCACAAGCCCCTCACGGACGCTTCGGCCGCTCCAACTCTACCCGCACTCCACGCGAGATCCGCCAACTTGCCTACATAAATAACTTCGTGTTAAAGAATAAATAAGCAGATATTCGTTGACACCGGACGTATGCAGTCATGTTACTTTCCGGTGTTCCTGGAAGAGAGACGTGCGTAATTTACTTATTGAACGACAAGGAAATGTGAATGAAACATCCTCGATAATATTGCATCGAAAAACGATGCAGCATTAACGAACATGTTTTCGTCATCATGAATCGAGCCAATGATGGTGTCCTTCGCCCGTAGCCTACGTAGTCGGCCCCTCCCATTACATGGTTCGCCGAGTGGAGAGCGAGCGACTGGTGTAGCTTTCCTTATAACGAAACGTTACATTCCCTGGTGGTGCGGCGCAATAATATATGGCTCACGTTACCGCAGTACTTGAATACCGATGGGCAGCGTTTTCAGACAATGCTCAAGAAATGTTTCAGGGCCTCTTTAGGCCGCACACGAATTTACAGCGCCACGTGCCGGAAACAAACGTATGCGGGCACAAGAAAGATATTTATTTGCAGCTTCGTGAATTTTCAGAAAACCATGCCGATCTTGCTACTTACAAGTTTTTAATACTCTCAGTCACCGTTGATCGACCGTCGACGTTTGCGTGTCACATTTTTTCTACGCACTGAAACGTGTTAGCTGTGGGAAAGCGTCGTTCTAAGAGTGGAACTCGATCAAATTGGCCAAGTCATGTGGCAAGGAAGATTGCTTCTGCGGCGAGATATTGGGCATAATTAAGTAAACCACCGAGCCTCTGTGAATAGAAATTTATTGCGCAGTTCAGTTATTGAGGAACAAGAGCAGAGCAAAGCATATAAACATGGCAGGAACAACTTGTACTTTGCCGTGCAGTCATCATCATCTATCAGCATGTTGCACCAACTATGTAGTTAGTTCTGTCACTATTTAAACTGCTGGACTGGACATACAAAAAAAGAGACCTCTGTACTTTCCACATGCGCATAACACCATGACACTTAATAGAGCTACATCCCGCTTCATTTCAGTAAGGACAATAGGGGAAAAAAAAAAAATTCGTGCTGCAAGGCGACGACACTTGAGCCGGCAGCAACTTGGAAATGCACGAGACGAGTCACTCTTCTCGCGAAGTGACTCGGACCAGCCGCTTGAGCACTGTTCAGTTGTTTTCGTACTGTTCCGGTTGAGACGGAGTGATCACCTGCGCAAAATTGCGGAATGAAAAGATGTCAGTGCACATACTCGCTCCCGTATCGAACTTATACACCAGTTCTGTGCAGTATAGACCAGCGTACTGGAAGCGGCAACAAGATTGTTGCTCCCCTATTAAAGAGATTCTGGTCTCTCTTTTATTTTTTTTTATTTTTGGTATATCCAATTGCGTGTAATCGCACGTGAATGCGAGTATTTACTTATTTACTTATGTTGGCGTTTGTTAGGCTTACTGCTGGGCTGAGTGAAAGTTCTGGGCGTTACTTTTCTGCCCCATGCCTAGGTCACACATGTGCACGGACACGTGCGGCGCACCGTCTCGAGGGTTACCGGTGCGCAGCAATTTGCCCTCTGTGAGACTATGGGGGTCGAAACAGAGCCGGTCGAAATGTTGTCACAAAGCGACCTGGCCGCAAATGATCGCAAACACGCGACCGTTCATTTGCGACCATTAGCTACCAGACGGTTCGAGAGAGCTCAGGGCCCCTACATTTGTCGCACGATAGGGTCGCGGTTGTGAACGAGCACCGAGGAACGGGCATTAGGGCGGTTGTTATAGGTGCAGAGCACCTTAGGGGCTGGCCTGCGGCGTATCTCTGCTGTCGTCACGGCGGGGCGCCCATCCAGGAAGCGGTGCAGTCAGACAGACAGTGTGTATGCATGTGTGGGCCGATCCTGGAGTCAGTGCGCCATGCAATGTATATGTAGGGTTGTCGTGTCAGAAGCGATTCTAACGAGTTTCTGCCAATGCACCCCGGATGTCGGCGTCTAACGTCGTCGTCGTGGCGACGGTATAAAGCAAGCCCATTAGCATAGCGACTGACGTGTTGCTGTGGGAAACACCGGTTACATCACTGCATGCTTCGCACCTTCCCAGGTTTCACGATGGTGGCGAAGGGAAACGACAACACGACGTTTCCCTTCGCCTTTTGTCCTTGCCTTACGTTGCGCTGTAAATACCTAACATGAATCCAAACCAAGTGGCCCAACTTGCCATTTTATTGCACCTTATGTACGAAACAAAGTAAACGTCATCTTTTCAAAAATTTAACCCCCTCCTCCCTCCACCCGCCCAGTATACGCACAGACGCTACACGTTCTCATTCACAGAGAGTGTCTAATACCACGTGAACTATAGAAAACGTAATAGGTATATTAATCAAAGGCGCATTTTCGAACTATAGTCGGGTACAACTTTAGAAGACCGGAGAGGCCCCGCCCAGATGACCGAAGCACAGCAGCCAATTGCCTCCGCGACTAAAGAAATAGTCCCGCTCAAAAAATTGTGACTGCTTCTAAAACGCGTATTTTTCGGTATAAATAAGATTTGTGTATCTTGACGAGTGCTTTGGTAAAACTGTCATGATGAAAATGCTACAGCACATGCCGGATCGCGAGAGAAAGATAACTCCGTGCCTTCTGAAACGGTGTGCGTCGTCTGCTACGGAGCAAGATCGGCGGCACCGGGCGTGTACGATGAGAAACGCAGAGGCACAGTACAAAAACACACCCGCCGCTCACAGTAGATGGCAAACTGTCCTCGTTGTAACTTAGGAGGCAAACAAAACACCATGGAACAAACACGCACGATGTTTGTCTGCAGCGGTATGTCGCCGCGGGATCCTGTTTCCAGACGAAGCGCAGCGCAGCGTCTCCGATGTTCGCTGTAATCTCTCTTCGCCGGCTCACAGCTCAGAACAAACGCATGCGGCACAAATTGTGCGTCGTAAGCTCACAATCCGGTACGACAGACCTCCACAAAACATTTGAATTCACCCTGGCGAAGGGAGACGCACACAACTGACGCGACCCGGCCCCGTTCGAAGCGAGGGCGGCCATGTTAGGCATGTTTTCTGTCGGCGGGGTTACCGGCCATCCGGCTCATGACGTCACCTGAAATTCGCGCCTATTGGTGGAGGCTTGTGTGCATCCGTCTTAGAGGGGAACGTGCCGCAGCCTTCTAAAGTTGTACCCGACTATACACACTAAAGAGCAGACTAAAAAACAGCCGGTAGGCCCGCCAGATGTGATGCACCGCTCCAAGGCGTGCTTGCTTATTGCTTTATTTTAATGGCTTCACTACATCCTTTAGTATGTGAGCAACAACGCAAGATCACACTAGATCCCGCATTAAGGTTTCTCCTCTGCCGACAAACGTACACCCACAACACAACACACGTAGAAGGTTATCTAGGGTCTCTGCACTCCTGACACACGCTCGTGCGTCGGACGTCTGTTTTGTCGATGTCGCTCAGCACGAGCGTTCTGCTAGCCACACCTCTCGCTCTGCGGTAGTCTCCGTTGACTTCAAGGGCTGAGTATCTTTCGGCCGTGTCAACTGTAATTACCTCGTCGCCCGCAAAGGCAGAGCAGCTAACCATAGCGCTAGCGCTCTTAGATCCACGCAAAACGGAAGTCTACGAAGACTCGAGGTCGGCAGCGAAAGCGTTCGTCTCGGGGGCCGTGTGTAACGAAGTCGCCAAGACACTTGAAGGAAAAGTACTCGCTCCTCACACCATCACCTGGTTCCCTGCCTGAAAGTACGGGTGTTTGCCCACGCCAACGAACTGACCCATGCTCGCGCGCGAGGTCTCTCTTGCCGCGCCGGGTCTGGTCCGATAGTGGCGGAGATGGAGCCCCCCCCCCCCCCGCCCCGCGCTTTACGGACGTACTTTCCACCTTTAACGAAGTCACAAAGCCCTATCAACTTGCTAGCAGGGAATTTCCCTTGCTCCACCGAAACCTTTCACGTCCTCAATCGGTTACACTGAGGTTATTACAAATCGCACTCGTATTCCAGTCCTTCCAAGATCTATAGACATTTCGCGGAGGTCTCTCCTTCGAGTCCAGATTGCAGCGGATACAACGGTTTTAACCGCATGCTGTGGGGGTGCCCCTCTTACAGCACCATATGACTCAAGCAATCTCGCAAAACACCTTTCAATTATTGTTAAAGAGTCACGAGTGGTTCCATCAGCTCCGGGCAGTCCAGAAGGCCCACGATGCGGCGGTGAGGCATGCCTTTCCTATCCCGACGTGGGAGCGGCCCGCTGTCCTCACTCAGCAACGACAGCGGAGTGACTTCTCCAGGACCCCAATAATGTATTACCTACCTACCCACCTTCACCACACCTGAACAGAGTCGTCGTTTTGAAACATGCGATAAGGTACAGGAGGAAGCCCCCCTCTACCCCCCCCCCCCCCCGCAAAAAAAAGAAGATAAATAAAAATGCCAGAAAAGTGGCTCGTTTTATGGCACGATAGAGTGGTGTAAGATTACCCCGCGAAACTGTTCGCCAAATGACTCTTCCGCTGACTGTGTGCCTCAGGAAAACCTTAAAAGAAAAAGCTCCTTGTGACGGATGAGGACGATCACAAACTCATTACCTATGAACCACAAACTATATGGATAACCTGGGCCCACCTTTTCACTGTATAATTCATGTTATTTGCAGCCCTACTCCCTTCGTTTGAAGTGGGCCCACTCCTGTAAAAACCCCTCCGGTGTTGACGCTATCTCGAAATCGATAAATAAAATCAAATTCGAAGCACTTCCTGGCGAACTTAAGTCACTTTGACCGTATCTATCTACATAATCCCGTCCGTCCGTCCGTCTTGCGATTGAGGTGTAGGTATACAGCAAGCAGACAGGCACAAGCAAGCGCGCTACAATCTTGGAAGGCGACCTAGTTCGAGGTACGTAGTCGAACACGAGTCCTCGAGGCACCAAGAAAGCATGCTACCACTCGTCGACGGCGGCTCCTCCCACGCGGTACATATAGCAAATAAGCCTATCGCATCAGCAGCTGTGGTGTCCGTCGTCGTCTACCGTCAAATGCGGTTCTGGGGTATGCTAACCGCCCTTACAGCGATGCGAAAACAACACATATGCTTTACTATCACTCGGCATGACTTTGTCTGGCTTCACTCGACCACGTATAGGAGGAGCACTGCAACAATCTACGTTTATTACCACAGGCACATCAGCGTACCGTGGCGTGCATCTCTATTCGACAATACAGACGCCTCTGCAAGAACGTGAGTGCCAGCGTTGCGTCGTGCCGCGTACCATCCCTCAATCGCCACAGTGCTGTCGGCGTATCCCGTAAGCACAAGTTGTGCACACAACTATACTTGAAGACGTCCCGAAAAACTTTCTGGACATCGACAAAGAAACAGTAGAGATCAGACGTGCAGGCTCCCGTGAACATGTGAGCCAAATATTGTTGTACAGAACGCACCAGGCGATCCGCAGTTTAATTCCTAACACAGCTGGAAAGGCGCCCGCTCTTCTTTCAATAAGTGACGTCACATGAGGCACCAACTAAGTCGCTTGATCTACGAACATTTTCTTTATTTGTTGAATGCAAAACGAACGAATATAAAGTGTGGCACATTATCGTTCTGCGATCACGCAATCACCACTGCTAGTTCTGCCTCAAGCGAAGTAGACGGTGCTACTTATGACGTCAGTTGCTTAAAGATGAGCGGGTGCATACCCAGATGTATCCAAAACTGAACAGCGAACTCCGTGGTGCGTGAAGTGCAATAATGTTTGGCTCGCGTGCTCACAGGAACCTCCGCGAACGATCGCCACAGTTTTCTGGCTATGCTCAAAATGAGTTCCATCGGCCCCTTTAATTTGACCATTGAAGGTAATCCTATTGCAGCACTTGGCTCAACACCAAACGACTCGGCATATCGGCAAGTTCTACACGATTGCGGATCCTTAAAGATCTACACGATTGCGTAGATCTACAAAATCTACACGATTGCGGATTCTTTAAAAACAAGGAAGAAATAAGGACATTGGCGATTTTCGCAGAAGAGTTCATTGGATTACTATTCGTCGGGTAGCTGCAGCATGTCACTCGAAAACAAGAGAACTCCTCGGGGACGACACTAATCTCAAGTACACAATATAATGCTTTTTTTCCCCTTTAATGAACGAGAGATCTGTACGGATCTGGAAACGTGATTTCGTTTTCGCTATGATTTCAGTGGCATGCTTCGTTCCTAATAGTCACTGAAGGCCCGAAATGATGCTCTTCGGGTAGCTTTGAGTAAAATTCCGGTGCATCGAATGTACAGTTGGGCGACTGGTGAGAAAGCAGGAGCGGTGCTTACGAATGGGGTGCGCTGTCCGTATTTGCTCCAGAAGGTGACCTTGCTCTTGGAACGGTGTCCCGTGCGCTGGTCGAACATGGAGCACTCGTCGAAGGGAGGGCAGTACAGGTGCAAGCTCACAGCTGGCTCGCAGTGACTCGGATTCTCAACCCTGTGCAGGCCCAGAGAATCTGCGGCGAGATGGTTCATGGCAGTCTCAGTACGCACGCTGTACAACGTGCACCAGGTGTGCCACGGTGAAAGTGCTTTGCATTTCTTAGTACTTCGTTTTGCTACGTTCTAGCTCGCTTAAGAGCAAGGCGCGGCAGAAAAGATGAACGTCTGACGTCACACAGTGCTGTATTGTCACACGTTCCTTGCTTCTGCGTTACCTCGTCCTTTGCCACACTACAACAAAGCAGAGACTGACGTGCCAGCAAGGACATGCAGACAGTAATGTAAGATAGAGCTGACAAGCGAGCTTGTTGATATTATACATCTTTTAATTGAGCTCCACAGCGTAAGACAACACGAACGACGAAGAGGCACGCACATAAGCGTACAGTGCTTTTAAGATTCCGTGTTACTTGCAGTTTATAGGCTTCGCCCTTATCGCAGTTGCTATCAGGACGATTTCTCAGTCTCGCGCGTGCTGATGACAAGGTATCGTCTCGAAGACTTATACATTGCGTACGAAACAGGCCGTAGTTTTCTGCAAATGCTTGTCACCGAAGTCGTCGGTCATATACCGGCATAAATACAAGCCTCTGTGTTTCAATATATGCTGCATTGATTCAGCAACAAAGTTGAAGGGCGACTGAACTCTATGAACTGGGCTATTGTATGACAAGGTAGAATCGTGTGCTTACACTTTTATAGCGCACTCTTATTTACTCCCTTCTCACATGGTTACGGTCAAATAAAGTGCCGCGGATAACCAGCCGGGACCAAATTACGCCCCTCGGCTCATGCCCCCATGGTCCTTTAATCGTTCTCTCCTTGGCTTCGCTATACATTTCCGAGCTGGAAATAAAACGGCGCTTTCTTGCCCTGCGATATCGGCCTGGTTTTTGTGGCGTAGCTGCCGGTCTGTGATGAAGACGAACGAAACGTTGCTGCATAAAACAAACGCCGTTTGTGCACGCTCAAGAGACGCCACTGTACCGGTACTTTTCAAACGTTCTGGAATTGCGCACGGTGCACAGCTGTGGCGGGAACGCCGGTGCAACGACCGTAACTGAAATACGAGGTCACTGCTGGCAAGCGCTGCTGCACTTCGATTCCCGGTTTGCCGCGCAAACGGAATGTAACCGTAAAACGCTCAGGCACTACTGAACATCGAACAAAGTAGTTATCACGTGTATTACTCTCGTTAATTCTTTCTTTTTATGTGTACAAGAAAGTCAAATAAGTGAATAAAAATTAACCGTTTGAGAACCTAGCTTTTTATTTGATTTTTTTTTTCTGAACTACCCACAAGGTCAAACTCGCTTCACTGTCTCTAAGGCACGCAGCTACTGTTAAGTTTCGAAAATTTATATCGGAAGTATGCGATTACGAATTGAGGGTACTGTGCTGGAGCTTCTAGCATTAAAAAAGGGCACCTTTCCCTCAGCAGGTCACAATAAGCGCGAGCACTATTAATAGGCGTCCAGACGCGGGTCTACATAACTGTTCCTCGGCGACTGCACATAATACACTATGTGTGATAATAAAGAAACACCAAGACGGCTCGGATACGACATTTAAGCAACACTTGGGCATCTACAATAAGAACAAAGAATAATTTGTTTATTCGTTCAAGTTACGACGTACAGTAACCAAATATACAGAAAGCGGTCCCAAGGCTCTGGACTGCGGGGGGACCTCCTGTACTAATATAGAACAAAAAACAGCTTATAGCATCTTGCTAACTAATAAGAAGCTGTTGTTAACATAACACAAGATAACAAGAATTGCAGCAAAATGAGGTTAATGCTAGTAGAAGTGCAGCATACAGGTGGTTCTACGGTATGTTACTCTTAAAAGGATACATCACACAACATAACGCAGCATATCCAACAAAACAAAATAGGCAACAAGGTGGCCACAGTGAATACCACGGCTCAGGTATCGTCACGATATTCGAACATTTTTCATCTTCGTTCAATTTATCAGCAACCAGTTGTCTTCCGTCCATATGGATGCAAGTAAAGCCCAGATCAATTACGTATCGAGGAAAGTATCTGACAGGCTACGTGTTCATAATACTTGCCCATGCTACCATATAAGAGTATAGAGCGCGTGCGCACGCACGCACGCACGCACGCACACACACACACACGCACACACACACACACACACGCACGCGCACACACACACACGCGCACACACACACGCACGCGCACACACACACGTACCGTTGATGTAGGCGACGCTGTTGAGCTGCAGCTCGGTCTCGCCCTTCTTGGTCATGGGTGCCTCGACGCCGTCCTTGGACTGGGGCCAGTCGAAGCGAACCTCCTTGAGGGTACCGGCCAGAACCTGCTCATCAACACGGAGAGGAGACATACGGTTCATTCCATATGCATGTACTATACATACACCCGGTACCGAATTAGAACTGCGTACGTTCGTAGGCAAGAGCATACTGAGCAAGTAAGGCTAACGACCACGTGTTGGACACTTCTCCCAAGTTTTAACCCCCCTGAGTAACATGTTCGAGCGGGGTTTTACGCGTATTAAGGAGAAAATAGAAAAACGAAATGAAATTTTGAGATTTGGACGTCACAAATTGCCCGACGCCCCATTCAGTCGGCGGCTCAACATGAAGCTTCACCACCTGATTAAAGCCTGCAGTCTCATCCAAGTCCAAGAGCGCTTTTATTTACGTGCAATAATATGCATGGAAGGTGCCCTTGAACGACCTTGGCGTCGACACACACGGGGCGTACCAAACTGTGGCACAACGAATGTCGCGTTACCCGAAGAAGGCGAGAAGCAAAACAAAAAGCATGTCAGCCGTGTAAAAAGATTGTTAATGATTACCACAATTAATTAATGTTTGACGAGGGATTGTAGACGGGTTAAATATTATGTGGAACTCCAACCTGGCCAAGACCTTGATAGAAGTCGAACTCAACATCTTGCTTCAATGATTAATGTGGTATTACAGCGGATTAAGGTGGATTAGGGCGGAGTAAGTTACCCATAAGGGTATGCGATATATATCATAAGGCGTTGTCATAAAGTGCCTACGAGAACGCCGCGTAGGTCTCTTAAGCGATAGGTAAAGACACATGGGAATTTTTGGTGAAAGTTTTCATATTCATTCACTGCGGCGTTTCTGGGCGCGACGGCAATACCGCTGGTGCCGCCGGCATTGAGCAGGGTACAGTTAAATTTTAGGCAATGTTACCTTGAGGTATGCAATTTGGAGGCGAGTTTACGCACAGCAGCTCATCAGGAATCTCACTCTGCTCACAACACTCATGCCGTATAACGGTGAAAGCGGGAACGCTCCTAGGTTGCTCCAACGTCAAAAGCTTGGAGCACAGCGCTGGCGGCGCGTTCACCCTCGTGTCTCGCTCTCTCTCAGCCGAAAGCACTTCGTGCCTCTCGACACACTTAGGGTAAGGCGTTTTGCGTAACTTGATCCAACGCTTTAAATATGGTAAGTGCACCGGAAGTTAATGGAACCGGACGCATACTATTTGCATTACGTTACAGTTACTCATAGTATTTTTATGTTATTTATTAACTTCAAAGTACGTTAAAGGCCACATGGAAGCATTGAGTAATGAAAGGCATTACACAAAGCAAACGTACATAAACGTACCAACTTCAAAACAAGACGAAGGAAACAATTGCAAAACAATAAACTGAAAACTAAGGAGATAACCGTACAGTCCTAGATGCACGAAAGATTCAAGTAACGGAAGGGTAAACAAAACGGCGAGTTGCTGCGGCACAAGAAAAGGAACGATAAGGTATCCTAATTAGACATGGTTTATTAGTATCATGGCTTAATTATAAATCATCAGTATCCGCTTAATAAGGTGTGACTTGTCATAGCTCAATTCAGGTTGAATTAGTTGAGTTTGGCTTGGTTTGGCTTAGTTGGATTAGTCCTGTCTGAACTAGGCTTCAATTAATTATTCCTAATTAGGCTCCTTTGAATTAGACTTAGCCTTACCTAATTAGTCCTAGGAATCTTAATTAGGCTCCATTGAATGAGACTTAGCCTTACCTAACTAGTCCTAGGGAGCTCTGTCTTTACTACAGCGTGGTAGTGTTATGCTAGCATTACATAGCTTAGCGGAGTTTTCGGCAGATTTCCCAGTTTCACCAACACCTTAAACAGCTTCACTGTTAAAATTGAACTAGTGTATTCACGCATTAAATTAATCCATCCATCTTACCGCATGTCAACGCACATTATTCCACATTAACCTGTCGGCAAGGGTCCGAGTTGTGAAGGTCTTCCTTTCGAGTCATAGTAGTCACGCTCGCGTCCGACAGCATTGATTATCCCGTCTACAATCACTAATCAACAATTAACTAGGGGTTATACAGGACAAGGTGGAGCAGCGTTGGTAGTTGCGCTGTTTGTCCTGACGCCGCGTTATGCGCAATATCGACGACAAGCAGCGCACTGACAAAGTAAACGCTCACACCTGCGAGCCTAAACGTATGTGATGAACGAAAACAGAGCTTCCGAGGATCGAAAAAAAAAGAATGCGGTGGTCGCGAGAGCATGCGACCGAGCCCAGGCGCGAAGCGAGCAGGCGGCCACAAGCGCGCTGCGAAGAAACAGCCCCCGGTAGTCGCGCGCTTTTCGTCAACCACTCTGATCCGTCGCCGAAGTCTGGTGACGTAAAGCGGTGGGCGGGGCACCTCCTTCGACACCGCCCTAAGGAGCTCTGTACCCTCTATTCCGCAGAGTTGAGACAGGACTGGAAAGGGAAGTTTTCCGGTCGCAATATCTTCGCTACTAACAAACCGTTTTGAAAAATTCTTTCGGCAGTGAATTTCTGAGAGGCATTCAATACACACCCAGCCGTTTTCAAAACCAAGCCCGAGCGGTGGTTCAGGACCCCATTAAATTTTAGGCAATGATACCTTGAGGTATGCAATTTGGAGGAGAGTTTACGCACAGCAGCTAATCAGGAATCTCACTCTGCTCACAACGCTCATGCCGTATAACGGTGAAAGCGGGAACGCTCCTAGGTTGCTCCAACGTCAAAAGCTTGGAGCACAGCGCTGGCGGTGCGTTCACACTGGTGTCTCGCTCTCTCTCACCCGAAAGCACTTCGTGCCTCTCGACACACTTAGAGTAAGGCGTTTTGCGTAACTTGATCCAACGCTTTAAATATGGTAAGCGCGCCAGCAGTTAATGGAACCGGACGCATACTATTTGCTTTACGTTACATTTACTCATAGTATTTTTAGTTTATTTTATTAACTTCAAAGTACCTTAAAGGCCCCATGGAAGCATTGAATAAGGAAAGACATTACACAAAGTAAACGTATATAAACGTACCAACTTAAAAACAGGACGAAGGAAACAAGTGCAAAACAATAAACTGAAAACTAAAAAGAGAACACTACAGTCCTAGATGCACGAAATATTCAAGTAACGGAAGTGTAAACAAAACAGCGAGTTGCTGCGGCACAAGAAAAGAAACGATAAGATAGGCTTTAATTAACTAATTGGGCGCGTTAAATTAGCTAACTTCCTAATTACTGGCTGGGTAACCAAGGTATGCCAAGGCAGTTGTAGAGCACCTTCAGGAACCAATGATTGAACTGTTTCCTGTACGATACATCTCGCGTAGTCCTGTTTTCCGCGTTGCAAAGAAAGGGCGCAATATATATAAAAAGCAAAAGAACATGAAGCGTCTTGCGCACTGCTATCGTGCTGCTCAGAAGCGTGCAATGGTTGAACAAAGTCGCCTGCAGCGTGACTGCATGGATGCCTTATCTCCTTGGCAGCGCTAGGCAAGCAGCATGCATTTGCGCCGTCATCCGACAAAGGCCGGAGGCCCAGATGGCCGCGACCACCACGACACTGCCGCTTCACCGCGGCCACACCCAGGCCGCGGACGACTGTATTCATCCGACGGCACGCTTCAGAGATGCGCGATAGCACTGCCTCGACCGCTACATATATGAGCGGCCGTGGCAGCCCGCAAAACGCTCCGCCACGTTTCTTTTTCTCTTTCCTTTTTTTTTTTTAACAGCCAAGCCGTTTAAGGTTTCGGTACACTTGTGCTTCGTGAGGGTAAAACTATGACTGTGGTTTGGTTAGGAAGGGACGCTAATTTCTGCAGCCCATGTAGGGAGCACGGCTAAGCGTCCGTGGAGGTGGGGGAGAGGGAGTGAAAGAGAGAGGAGAGAAAGGCCGTAGTGGAGGGCTCCGGAAATTTACACCACCTGGGGTTCTTTAACGTGCAGTGACAACGCACAGTACACGGGCCCCTGGCATTTTCGCCTCCATCGAATATGCGACAGCCGCAGCCAGGATCGAACCCGCGTTTTTTGGGTGGCAGCCGAGTACCGTAACCACTACACCACCGCGGCGGTCTGGGGTAAAGCTATCATGATCATAAAATATGTGCGCGCACACTTCTATGAGATGCATGGCATTTGCGCGCACATTCTTCTCTTGGGCTCATGCCCCCGGCACACTATACTACATATAAGGCGGAGGGGTATCTTAGCTCTGGCACAGCTGCGTATTCGCAACTCCAGAAAAAGTGGTTCATCTGGCAACACTGCTGAGAAAAACAAAGATGGCTTCTCTGTCCAGGGTCACGGCCGCTCTTCCACTTAGCGCTGTGCTAAAGTTCCTTGATTGCGGGTTCGAATCACGATGCTTTGTCGAATTCTAAAGGGTTCTTGCTGCCGAATACCTGATATTAATCGGTATAAAAGATTTGAGCGGCGAAACAGCGGATTGCGCTGTGCGTTCAAACGTCGCACTTGTTCGGAGACCCGCATCAGATTTTATAACCTTTCCAGCGAGCCTGAAGTTGAAGAAGGCAGGTACGTGTTCATGCGTAGCAGGCCTCTCCGAAAGACGCAAGCAGTTGTGCGCGGCGTTGTTCCATTGAGTACAAATGCGTCACTTATAAAACTGTTAAAAGACTGCAGTTCTATGCGCGGTGCCGGAATACAAACTTAGAGGCGCGGTGAACAGGTCGAGGGTTGAAAAGTTGGAACGAGCGCAATAAATCCTGAATTGTCACCAGATGAACTCGAAATGCAAACGCACTACGTTAAACGATCACACCTTACCTCTATAACCACGAGGCAAAGTACGAGGCGCAGCGCGCGCATGGGACGAAGACGGCGAACGAAGGCAAGCGCTCGCTGTATATCTACTTACTACAGTGCATGCGGGCAAAAGTACGTCAGCAATAATGTTACCGCGGTTCAAGTTGAGCATAGGCACGCTCAAGAAAACGTTACCAGATATACACGTATAAACGATGCGCTATTTTGTTCACGCGCTTGCCTAAACTAAACTACACTCCGGCTCTTCGAAAAGCGCGCATGATAATAAACGCGCGCACACACAATCTGTGTTCTCACCGGGGAGGAAGAAATGGTCGCGAGTGAAGTGCCTGGACCAAACTAGCATAGTTCTCGTCACCTTCTTGCCGATGCGCAAGTTCCTAATCCATGTTGCCCTGCGCGAAGCGTCGTCTGCTTCTTTGAGGAACCGATGAAACGACGTGTTGCTGTCTTTGCATCGCGACGACACGCACTGAGGCACGCAACAAAAGTCTTTTAATGAGGATTCTTTCTTTTCCGGGCTGCCTCGAGGCGGCATGGCGTCTATTAAGGAACTATAGAGCTGTTTTTAAAGCCCGCGGTAATGCGACACCATGCCGCGTTTCAAGGTCGACCTTGGATCGGCTGGTTCCAGGAGCGTCCGCTAGGTGGCGAGCATTTAAATGGAATCGCGAATAGACCGCTTTCAAGGGGCGAGAAGGAGCGGTCTGGCAACCCGCGCGCCCGCGCCTTCCTCCTCTCCTGGTGTGCGCCAGGCGGTTTGGAGCGCACGCGCTCATGCATGGCTGTGTGGAGAGCTGTCGAACAATTGGTGCTTGTTGTGGGCTGACCTGGCAGTTTTGTTTTCTCTCCTTTATCGTGATGCCAGACAACATATAATGTCGACAGACAGCCAGTGTGCAATTTTCACGGTTGTGCTAACTACAGGAAAAAGTAAATCTTGTCGAAAGAATTATGCGACGTGCTTGACCAGACGCGGAGATCGCGGCTGGGTACTTTTCAAGTTGTATCGCTTGCCTCGTGACAAGGAGCAACGGCATTCATGGATCAGATGCTTAAACGGGAAAAGCTCTGTACACCGAGAAATCCTCGGGAATATTGGATCCTCATAATTGCTGGCGAACACACCGATGCTCAACCTCGGCTATGACCGCAGGAAGCCTGCCCGACAAGTCCCACAACGATCAATCAGCTCGGCGAAGAAAAAGAAGCGGCAGATATGTACTTTTTTAATGATCGAATAGTGTTTCTTGAACAGCTTCAACATAGCTTTGCCAATTACAGGGTGAACTTTGCAACAACAGTACATAGAGCAGACGAGAACAAAAATACGCACAGCACGGGCGCGCAATGCTTGATATCGGGTGCCGCGATCTGCCTCACAGGAGGCAGAACCTCCAGCTATCTTTACTTTTAGGTATGGTAATGATATAAAAAAAGTCAGTTTCGCCGCAAGGGCGAAGCAATGAATGCGATAGCAAGAAAGTGTAATGCTATACGAAGTGAGGCTCGCAGCTTCAGGAGCAATATTAATTGTAGCAAACATGCACTTGCTAAGTGAGCGCCTCCCGTGGGCAGCGCGTGCTGGTACCAAGGGCTTTATACGTTGTGTGTCACAAAGCTACACATACAAAGCTAGGGGAGGCCACTAAATGAACAAACAGAACATGAGCGCGAACTATCAAGTGAAGCACGCACGAAACGAACGCACAGATAGACACCGAACGAGCGCGAATAAGCTGTCACAATGGATACTCTCAGTTTGAACAGCGCTCCTGTTGCAATGGCGGCCACCCGTTGCGCTCCTCGCGCCATCTCGCTGGTAATGAAGAAACGTTTATAAGCGCCTGCCGTCTCCGAGTCCTGCCAGCGGTAAAGGGTGTGCATATAAGGCTCGCCGTTAGCTCCTTGAAGGATCTGCTCTTTGTGGCGTAGTGGTTAGCGCCGCGCGCTGCGGAGCGATAGGTTCCTGGTTCGATTCCGCGCTTCGGAAGCACTTATCCGAAATATTTTTCTTTGGGACTTATATATATATATATATATATATATATATACATATACGTATATATATACATATATATATATATACGTATATATATATATATACGTATATATACATATATATATATATATATATATATATATATATATATATACGGTTCATGACGGCGCCGACGGGGACGGCAAAAACCAGCCGATACTGTCCACATAATTGCTATCGCAATAAAAGGGGGTGGGGGGGAGGGGCTGCAATGTTTTGCCTGCGTACTCCGCCTAACAGTTCGCCACAGCCGACGGCTGATCGTCGCGTTCCTTATCACCCTCGTTCCCGCCTCTCCCGCTCCTTTCTCGTGACAGAAACGCCTGTCAATCGTGTAACTGAGTGAAAGAAAAAATCAACGGACAAAAAAAAAAGCAGAAACCACCGGAGGGATGTAACTAGGGTGCCTCGCACGCGCGCGCCGGGCGTGCATCGAGGCACCCTAGATGTAACCACGGCCGGTCTGGATGAGCGCGCTCGCTCTCTCTTTTACGGCCTGAGCAGCTGCCACGACTACAATGGATCTGTTTCTATACAGGACGACGGCGCGTTCCGCGCGAGGGCGTCGCGAGCCAACCCCCCAAAGCGCGTTGCTCTGCATGCGCTTCGTATGGTAAACCAGCTGTTCCCGGCCACTTTACCGTGCTAATTATTTTTTCCGCATGTAGAAAGTGGTGGAAGCAGTACAGGTGCGTACAGTACAGGTGCGTGTGGGGACAGTCTGGCTTTCTAGGTACTCATGCACTCGGCAAAAGAAGAGGCACACTCAGTGCTACTAGCAACAAGAATGGGTTGATTGATTGATTAATGGGGTTTAACGTCCCAAAACCATGATCTGATTATGAGAGACGCCGTAGTGGAGGGCTCCGGATATTTCGACCAATGGGTTGGCTGGTTGGTCAAACTTGACCATCTTATATTTGATGGAGGCGCAAATGCTTGGGGCTTGTGCGCTTGGATTTAGGTGCACCCTAAAGATTACCAGGTGGTCGAAATTCCCGGACCCTTCCACCACGGCGTCCTTCATAAACATAACGCAGTTTTCGGATGATAGACGGCATGCTGATGCAGATGTCCCGAAGTGCGTCCTTCTGCTTAGTTTATACAATGAGACGGATTTGCTCAGCCTTGTGGCGAACCGCTCAATTGTGTGATTGTCAAAATGTTTCCCGGAACCATCATATGAGGTTGTGACGTTCTTCGAGAAGGCAGTGAAATATCTTTACCGAAAGAAAATCCTCGAGACACTGCAATTTACTGTTCAGTCATATCTTGAAGATTCGCCGCTTCTGGACTATCCGGAAGGTGTGGACAAGAGTCACGCCAGAGTGTCGGCGCACATCATCTCTGAAAAGTTTCTCCGGATTCTTCTTGTGAACTACACAAAAAAGTTAACAGATCAGAATGACAAGCCTTCTGGCTATATTCACAAGCCCACGCGGAAACATTTACGGCTGTGAACGATGTGACCACTTTAAACTAGCTGTAAGCATCACGACAGTGTTTTACCAGCAGTGCTTTCTTTTCTTTTTCAGTTCTTGTGCATTATATTATTTTAGTACCAAGGACAACATTCTGTATGATGCTGAACGGTTTCTGTGAAAGTTCTTTATTTTTCTTCGCCTGCGGCGTACGTTATTGCATAAAAAGATTTTTCTCATCTCTTTACTTGCACGCTGAAGACCGCGTCTGGACACGTGAGAGCTTGGGAATTTATATGCATCCAGGGACTCAGCGTGGTGTGGTGCGAGTTTTATTATTATTATTATTATTATTATTATTATTATTATTATTGTGTTCCTTCTGCTGTGATTGCGACTCACGGCTACTTGTGGGGAGTGTGACTTTCCCCTTTTCGAGGTATTTATTTTAATAATAAAGCAAGAATTGCGACAGTTTGAATAAAAATGACCATATTTTATCATTTTCAAGTACATTAATGGTTGGCATATGTGCATTTGACGTAAACGTTTTGGAAACCAATTTCTTTCAAAAAAGAATGTTTCGTACGTGTCATTTGTTCTGACGGTCGGTGACGAATCATGCGGCCGAGCCTTCTGGGCGCGACGCGCATCGGTAAGTGCACTCATGAGCAGCAGAAGCGGGCGAATCAGTGGCTTGTGCCTCTCCCTCGGAAAAGCGGAAAGCACCAGAGTTGCCATATATATGCTTGCTACCGTATTCTCATCGCATTGGTACCATGCAGAAAGTGACACGGCAAGTTTGAGGCCGAGCATTCCCAGCGCGCGCTAGCCTCCGCTACGGCCGGGAGCTGGTTTAGAGAGGGGGGCTTTAGAGAGGGTTGGCTCGGGGCGCCCCCGCCAAGTTGCGGCGATAGGTAGCAACAGCCCCCCGTGCGCAGGCCGTAAAAGAGAGCGAGCGCGCGCGTCCAGACCGGCCGTGATGTAACCAAGACAAGCCACCCCCCCCCCCCCCCCCCGCTCGGGAAAATGCAACTGAGGCGGGAAAAGTTCATTGTATCCCCAAAGGGTGCTCCTGCTCGCCCAGAAAACGTGAATACGTGTGCGAGCTTTGCAAACAGAAAGAGCTCGCCGTAAATATGCGGCACCACGGTACTTTCGCGGCGTCGTCTGTTAAAATCAATGGCTGTCACAGGCTCAAAACTTGTTATGACGCTGCACAGTCTCCTTTTCTACACAAAGAGCCCCCAATTTAGGCGAAATTGCGCAGGCCAGAACTAAAAAAAAAATGGCGAAACCTGAGTCCGCCCCCATGCAGACCACGCAAAAACGGGCGTTTGCACAAGCCAGTGGGTTGCCAGATCGGAGACGGCTCCGCCCGCTAGGCAACATGGCGGCCCCCACGAGAAAACAGTCTATAGTATAGTGAGGGGGTGGGAAAGGGAAGTGAGTGCGAGGAAGAGGACAAAGCGTAAAGCATACCACAGCCTTATATAGCATATACTATAGCAAATGGTGGAAAATGGAAGTCGACATTGAAAGAAAGCAGAAGAAGAGAGGGAGAAGCATAGCCCACAGGCATGTGCAGTGTAGTACAGCAACGTGTGGGAAAGGCATGTGACGGTGAGGAGGAAGTAAATGAAGGGCGAGGGTAAAGCATAGCATAGGCTTGTATAGTTAACACGGGTGTATGAAGGGGAAGTAAGGGCAAGGAAGAGGGTAGAAGGTGAAGCATAGCGCAGGAATGACGGTATAGTGTAGCAAATTGTGGGATAGGGAGGTGATGATGAGTGACGGTGAGGACGAAAAGGAGGGGGACGTCATAACCGGACGTCTCCCGTCGAGCCAAATCCGACCTAGACACATGACCCAGTTTAAACCACGTGACACGACATCACAGCTATTCACGTGACATGTTGCCGCCGTAACCATGCGACAGCTAGTCACGTGAGAAGTAACGTGTCTTACAGCGAAGCTTGTGGTCCAACCTAGCTTCTTTAGGCTTCTACAAGCTCCACTAAGTCCGCCTTGCAGCACTAGTGGAAACCGCCGTTTTCAATATTTCGGGCGCTCTTTTTTATAACGCGGAGAAAAGGAGTACGTGAGGGGTATCGTACAGGGAACAAATTGGTCGGTGGTTTCTGAAAGTTCGCTGCAACAACGCGTAGTAATATAATTACGGCCTGTAGCAAGTAATTAAAATTTTGCTAATTAAACATCAAACTATTTAATTAAGGAGACCGAAAGGAATACCTTAACATGTTATGTGAATAGTATGCGTCTGGTTCCATTCACTTCCGACGTGAATGGAACCAGACAACCTGAAGCTTTTAAAGTCTTCGCTAAATCTGTATATCACGCTTCACGACACAAGAAATTACGCAGCTATCAACGACGAACTTCCCACTTGTTCTGACTAGTTTAGTTGATTTTTGTCATCGTAGTATTGAAACTAACTAGAGCGACTTCAAGCACAAGCATAATATAGGCGTATTTTTACCGCCGTAACTGTCAGAGAACGATCTAATTCCCCGTGGTTTAATACCACATTAAATCCACTCAAGAACAAAAAGAAACGTCAATTTCGGCATGCAAAGCTGGTAGACATACTACGTGGTTAAGCACCTTGATGAAAAGCTCTTTCTTTCCCTTGCTGACAAAGTTAAGCGATCATTTTTCGCTTCAACTTTACACGATATGTTAAAACCGAACACAAAGAAGTTCTGTGATATCGAACCCTCTAGCACTTCGTCACTGCGCGACGGACAAGGTCGTGACATTCCTCTACAGAGCGTTGTTCGCGTGCACAATACCATATTCTGTTCAGTTTTCAACCATGAACCGACTGATGGTCTATCTTCATTACCCCTAGAAGATCATCCACTCATGTAAGAAAGAGCGTTTGAAGCCTGAGGGATCTAAAAAATAACTGACAGCTCAGAAATATCACATCCCGGAGAAGACTATATAAACTAACAGATAATAACAATAAGCGCGTTACAAACTCTGTATTGTCATACACCTTTCAGCAGCCTCTCCCCTCCGGCGCGTTTACATCGGATTGGAAACTGAGGAAGGTCATTCCAGTCCCGGAGAAAGCTAACCCATCATAGACTGCCGTCCAATATCATTGACAAGCCGTTTGCTCCTAAATGATGCAGCGTGTTCTTTATTCTCAAATCGTAAATATCCCTAATTCCGCCCATTTCTTTCACCTTAACCAGCATATGGTTTTCAGAAAGGCCTTTCGTGTGATACCTACCAGGCGCTCTTTGTTAATAACGTCGTCTCTAGCCGCGACCCTGACATTTTTGTTGACGGACTTTTCTTTAATTTTCAAAAGGCATTCGACAAGGTACCTCACAACCGGCTATTTCTAAAGCTTTCTGTACTAAACATTCACACCTGTGCATATGATTGGATATGCAACGTGCTAACCAACCGCAATTTGTTTATGTCAACAGCCACTCCCCTACCTTTCCCCCGTCAATATCAGTGCCACGCCGGGAGCTGCATTTGGTCCCGTACTTTTCCCGATATATATTAATGACTTGCCGACTAACATGTCGTCACGAAAACGCTTGTTTGGTGATGACAGTGTGCTCTATCGCCGTATTAACAACAACGATGTTCTAGCTCTTCACGTCCATCTTTCCGTCATCGAATCCTGGTGCAAGAATATTGTTAATGAGCTTCAATGCTGACAGGTCATCTCTTGTACCTTTTTAACAGAAGGCACTCCTATCCTGTCCATGAATATCTAATAGTGGCTCCATTACATCTTCAGTAAACACCTACAAATACCTTGGTATCAATCCCTTTTCTAATATGTCTTGGTTCACTCACATCAGCTGTATACATCCCGAACAGTGCCCGCCGCACACTCGGCTACAACCGGCGGCTACAGCGAGCCGCCGGTTGTGGCTCGCTGTACGGCGGCTACAGCGAGCCGCCGTAACCTTCGGCTCGCTGCCGCTTCTGTCGAACATTTCGCATATTGCAGTTTCATCCGACCAAAAGTCGAACGCGTTCGGGATCCCCCATGAAATCCCTCATACCCCGCCCCCCCCCCCCCTCCGTCCCCCATCTCGGGCGCCTTTGAGCTAGTGAATATAAATAAATAAATAAATAAATAAATAAATAAATAAATAAATAAATAAATACAAAATGATATTCTTCATAAAATAACGCGCTAAAGCGATCACAGAAACTCTGTTGATATCTCGGTGATAAATAGCTCTAAAATAAGTCCCTAGTCGACTCCACAATTTCCACAGCGGCCTGATTTCAATAATGAGATTAACACCAACGCAGTCAAATACTTACGCAAGAAAAAAAAAGTAAAATGAACATCTATCTTCAAGATTCTTATATGCCACTTTTTGCGTTCTTTAGTACCTCCTCCTGGGTATATTTCTGCGAGAACCGTATTTATGGGGTACTAATAGAATATACTATAGTCAAGATATTTGCAAGGACGCGTACTGTACAGCTTTATATATTTTTAGAAGACGCTCAGCACAGATATGGGACGATGTTAAGCCTTTTCACTGTGGCGCTGACGCTTCATTAACAGAAGCATACACATGGACGTGACTCCTTGGAAAACGTCAAGCAAGAAACGAAGAATTAGTGAGATATGCTCACAGATTAGCGTATCTTGTATTGCAATACGAATTACATCGCTTTATACACAAAATAAAGATATGTGGAAAATAAAAGCAAACTTAGAAAATACATCGTCGTACATTTTTCCCAAACTGCTTAATAAATATGTGAAATCTGGTACCAATGACCACAAGTGTACACCGTACAAACTGCGAGAACGGCACATGTCTGCTTTTCAAGTTGCATTTAAGAATCAGATTATCGTTATTTCCGTTTTTTGTTTGTAGGCGCACCACGTCCTACAGCAATTCTTTTTGAATTTTTTGGTGTTGCATGTAACGTAAGAAATCGTCACTGGTGACTGTACTAAACAAAGTTAGGTGACCTTTATCAAATTGCCTCGGCAAAGAGCTTTTACCCGCTGCTTTCCTATCGACGTCAAAACGATGAAATAAAGATTATTGTTATTTTTATTATCATCATCAGAGAGAATAGACCTTTTCATGTAACCGCCTGCCTCTGTGGATACAACGTATTTACAATGCTTACTTTCTAGACCTCGACGTCTTTCCCAACAGTCGCTGTTCTGCTCCGAGCCTTGCGCTGTGTTAACATAGTGTCGCACATTGCTGAATTTCTTTTCTTCTTCTCTATGTTGTCTCGCGCATAGTTGGATATGTGCAATTTTATAGAGTTCTTGTATTCTGCATTGCACCCCTGATATTTTATTATCAATGTTTACTTTTGTTGTTCATTAGTATTTCCTTCTGTACAGTGTCCTTGTGTATTGTTTCTTGTTATTTTTTATTGCGGGCGCCGGTACAGAGACCTTACGGTTGTTCCTGGGCACGTTAAATAAAGTTTTGATCATTATTATTATTATTATTATTATTATTATTATTATTATTATCAGACAACATGAAGCGGAGCCACGTTCATGTCATCACAACCACTTCGAAATTTCGCCATTAATTATTTCATCTACCTGCAAACCTGGATCTGTGGCGATACTTCATGTAGTATAATTTAAATTGATTGCGTTGTGTATTCCTCACTGAAACCGCACTTCTGAAGTACTAATTAACTGTACTGGCAAGCTCACTGCCCTCTATAACGATATTGTTGACTTATTTGTTTAGGCCCATAGCACCATACCGTTTTGCAGTTAAAGACAAAAAAAAATCACATTTTTACAGTATCTCGTTTTATGGGCGAGTACATGAACAACAGGCATTTAGACTTCCGTGCTGCTAAACCTGTTGTTGCACAAATGCTTGAATTCTCGCAATGCTGCGCTATTAAAACATTAGAAAAATTGAGACATCTGAAAAGTCACGCTTCGTTGCTTGGTTCTTTTCAGGAAGTCGCTATTTACCCACGGCATCCTATTCACACCCTTCACATTCTGACCTTTGAATTGAAAGAGCAGTGTTGTAACACTCTAGGAAGATATCTAAGAAAGTACCTACACACTACCTTGACAGTGTTCCATATACACAGGTAACCATAAATCCGGTGTGTTCAGTTTAATTATTTTTTTAGTACTGTAAGCCTTGACAGGCTCTCAGAGGAATGGGAAGACAAATAACAAAAAAGTACAGGTTAGCAACTACCCATTTGATCCAAGAAAAAAAAAAAATAACCTACAGTCAAACAGGGCAGCGTACACATAGGCACAGAGCTGACAATTGAAACTGCGAGAGGCATAAAAATAAAATCACGCACACTCCGTTGAGCAGTTGCGCCGTTTTCTTCAACGGCATCGCGGAATAATGTCAACGGTTGGCTAAACTGAAACAACGATCTGTCATTAATTCCAGTGCCTTTCATCTAAATTTTTGTCTTTTTACGCATAGGAGGACGTACTTATAAACTGGTCATGGCGGTATGTCTGCTACACGGTCTTGCCAGAGACGATTTCTAAATAAACATCTAAAGTTCGTCTAAAAACATCTAGAAGACATCTAAAATACGCCATCACTCGGCCAACACATATCATACACGAGGTCTCACCTTCATGAAGCAGTGCGAGTCGGCGTGGTCGTGGATGCTGCTACCTTGTCCTTCGGACCAGCAAAGGATCATCAGGTTGAACTTGCCGTTGCCTTCGTCCACCAGGTTACGCGTGTACCTGCGCACACACAAGGTGACTCACATGTAAACACCTTTAAAAGCGTGCCGAATTTAATGTCTGAACTTTTTCACCCAAACCGACCCACTTTTTCACCCAGACCTTAGAGTTCAATGTCGCTGAATTTCACAAAAACGTAAAAAGAAGAAGGGGAGGCTGCGCAAGCTTGCGCCATCAGCGAATGGGAGCAGCAGGCATTCAGCGCCAGATAATTAGGCAGAATCAACTCACTTGAACAACTCATGAGCACTATTAAACATGAAATACAGTGGTTCCCACTATGTCAAAACTAGCAACAGACTTCGTGCTCGCCTTGCGCACGTTGTATGGATAACGATATTTCAACATGAGCACATCGCCGACTCAAATTAATCATCATTATTATCAAAACTATCTTTATCGGATTCTTGTTCTTCATGTCTAAACAAACTATACAAGGCCAGGGCTTGTTCCATATTTCCCCGATTAACTCGTTTCAGTGCTGTCCTCGACTACGCCGGTATAACGAAATTCGGGAACCAAGACAATCTGCAGTTGCGAGAATCCGAATGCGTACAGATGGCGTGAAAAGCGCGAGTTCATTTTGCCGAGTAAGGACTGTCGAACAAAATGCGTCTAACGCGGGTCGGATCCCGGCCGCGGCGGTCGCATTTTCGATGGAGGCTAAAATGCCAGAGGCCGGCGTGTACTAGTTGTGCATTGTCAGTGCCCATCTCATTCATTCCCTTTCCCCTTCACCAAGGATGCTTAGCCGTGCTCCCTACACGGGCTGCAGAAATTAGCGCCCTTTCCTTTACCGAACCAGGATCAGTCAATCTAACGCACACAAAATGATCTGAACGAAGCTGAACGAAATCACCCGCACGACGCTCTCAACAAGGCATACAATGACGCGCTTAAACTAGATAGGACACCAGCACTAGAAAAAAGAGCCCCTAAAGCGCAGGCCAACCAGCCGCTAGCATTCATAACGAAATACTCCAATGCGCTTCCAAACATAAATAATATTCTTCGGAAATACTATCCAATACTAACAAGCAACGATCGCCTTAGAAAAGCGTTTCCGGAAATACCAAGAGTCACCTACCGCCGTAATAGAAACTTTAAGGACCTGCTAGTACATGCCAAAGTAAACCCTCAGCGCACCGCCTGCGTAACAACTTGCTCCCGTCCCAGATGTAAGACTTGCAAGCATATTCAAAATGATCTTAAAGTTAAAAGCACGGGAAGTGACTATGTCCATCATGTAAAATCAAGTTTCACTTGCACTAGTTCCAACGTTATTTACATGTTGGAATGTTCACTCTGTCACAAGCAGTACGTCGGCGAAACTGGTCAACCAATTAATGTTAGATTAAACGGGCACCGCGCGGACACCGCGAATAACCTGCCGAAGGCAGTGGCGCAGCATTTTAATATGACAGGTCATAATTTCGATGAACTGAAACTCTACATACTCCAAGGAAACTTCCGCTCGCCGAGGGACAGAAAATACAGGGAATCGTATCTCATATACAGGTTTAATACACTCCAACCTACAGGCATAAACCTTTCAAAGGGAACTCTTGAGTCCATTAGATACGGTAGAGTGTTAACAAAGACGACAAAAGGTTGAGGTATGCACAAGCTAACAATGTTTCTCCCAGAAAGTCTACTTTCAGGTGCTGAGCCCCCATCCAGTTCCAGGAGAACAAGGACGTTAAACAGTGTAGTTATTTTTTTAGCCCCAAGCTTTCCCTGAAATGCATTGTTGGTGCGGGGCAGGTGGTACAGAGTGGAGGGGGCGACACATGACATAGGAGTAACTTCTGTTCCGAGCGTGTGTTCCTTTTTCCACCCTGCTTTCTAGCCCTGTGCACACAATGTATTTGCAAGATATGTACAAAGAGCGGATTCTCTGGAAGCTTTCGCTCTTGCCATTTATATTAGTCACGCTAACACCTGTCACCCAAATACCCGTGCACCCAACCCCCCCCCCCCCCCTTTTTTTCTTTTTTTTTCTCTTTTTTGTGTGTGTGTGTGTTCGCACGTGCTGCTCTTCTCCTCCTCCCTTTCTGAGGACGGGGGAGAGTGTGCAAAGGCGTACATAAACGCACGCTGGAGAAGGCAGTTGCCGCCCTGACGAAGACAAGTCCGCTTGTCGAAACGTTGGCTCCCGCGACATTCCCTGTTTTAAATCGTACCTTGCGATTTGTTCATCGATTCAAGCATCCATCTTCCCCTGAGCTTCTCTTCTAGTTTGGATTACAAAATGATAAGGGCACTCTTCACGTCTTCGTAACATGAAAAAAATAAAAATCGGCCCTTCCACTTAATGAAGATGGTCAACCAGCGAAGCAGTGTAGCGTTCCGGTTAAACGCTTAGGCCTACTTACGCCTCACGTTAGCACCTCTATGATGGTGACACATAGATGCGACGTCCGCAAGAATAAATACTCGAGGCGCAAGAGGAGGGGGAAATGTGCACGCTAATACAGGCGCACAATTCTTTCATACTGATGACGCTTTTTGTGGACAGACGCAGACTACGGAACGTTTCGCTGTATACCAAACCAACGGGAACACACCGTATACCTCCAACGTACTACATCTACCTGATGTTTCGTGTATTCTATGCCAAGGGTGCTTGATTCAAGTGCGATTTGCTCCGTGTGGTGCGTCGGAGCCCTGCAACTTCCGATGCGCAAATAAAGCTGGCCCCCTTCCTCGCCCCCGTTAGACTGAGCGCGCAAATGGTGCGGGAAACGGCGGAAACATTCGAGGGTCGCTGTTTTTGCGAGCGTCGAAATTGATAACGAAAAAAACGTGCGCCGACATGCTTTCATAACGGCATTGAGCTATAGGGAGCCTACATGTGCGTCCTGGAAGCGGGGAGGAAGCGTGCGCGACATGTAGGTTCCCTCCATTGAGCGCAGAATGCGGTATACCTCTGCGAGGTGTACATATATCTCAGTGCCACGTAGAACGCCGCGTGCCGAAGGAACGCCGATGCTGCATCGTTTCCTTTCCTATGTGCGGACGCGGTTCGTCTCGAGAAGACGCCTCGACGCTCGCAACGCGGATAAACAGCTCAATCTGCACGCCGCGTGACTCAAATCAAAGAACTCTTCGCCGGGGCACGAGAGGGGGAGGCCGTTGTGGCTATATAGCTCTTATTTTCATCCCGCAGCGCTTACTGTCAGCGGTGGCTTCCGCGAAAGAAGACAGATGTATATGCGGCGGCCACCTTGATTCACGCTCAAGGCCTCGCACGACGCCGTTTTGACGCCGTCGACAGCGCGGTTCTCGCGCACTCCGCGAGCGCCTCAGAAGACTAAAACGAGAGAAGCCTATTTGTTTTGCGCACACAGAACTATATCGTATTGATACGATAGGCAAAAGTTTACGCCGCGCAGAAGGACCAGCCGCGTCAAGGTCTGAAAGAGGGCATGTCCGAAGCGCCTGTTTGTGTACACCGCGTGGTTTGGCCGCGGCGGTCGCATTTTCGACGGAGGCGAAAATTCGACAGGCCCGTGTACTGTGCGTTGTCAGTGCACGTTGAAAAATCCCAGGTGGTCGAAATATCGGGAGCCCTGTACTACGGCTTTTCTCTCTTTCTGTCTCTCTCACTCCCTTTCCCCCCCATCCCCACGGACGCTTAGCCGTGCTCCCTATATGGGCTGCAGAAATTAGCGTCCTATCCTTAACCGAACCACAATAATTATCATCGGTTCTCTGTGGCCATCGAAGTGCATTATGACGCTGCACTGCGAACCCGAAAGGACGCGGTTTGAAAGCCGGCCGCGGATGTCGCATTTTCGATGGAGGCGGAAATGCCAGAGTCTTGCACTTTGGGACCCTAGTCTGTACATTTCTCATTGCTGTATCATTGTTTGTGGCAGTAAAGCAGATTGATAGGTTGACCCGTGTGCTATGTTTATGTCCTTTTGTGTAGATATGCAAATAGCCTCTACTATCTCCCTCCCTCCCTGTCCTGATCCCATAGTGCACCGTCAAAAAGAAAAGCCGACATCAGGAATTTCGAACCGTTCGACGTCAGGGATTCTTTTACAGCAAAGCTGTAAACGAATTCCTGACGGGTAGTCAGATTGTTTTGTTCGGTGTAAGCGTGACGCAGCACATTCGACGACAGACGATGCGTCAAGCTTACACCGAACAAAACAATCGGATACCGTTTTTTTCTCGAGATTAGGCTGCAGCCGCTCAGCACACACACTGCGCGGACACCATTTCATCGCGCACTAAGTCAGCAGTTCGGATAACAATGACGAATGAAGTACACTCGCACCGAGATATCAGCAAAAGAATGTCTGCACTTTGCCGCATTCATTCAACGTGCTGCGCACTTTAGTTAGCGAAAAGGCAAACGAAGGTAATTGCAATGGCCTGTGCGTGTGTCAGCAGTGGGATATGAAAATATGACAAGTTCCGCACTGGCAATATCCCTCCAGTGGAAACATTCGGGTCCAGCAAGGAGAACATCGGCCAAAATTGGTATTTATCTACGAAACACTCTCTATATCTCGCACACAATCATTTGCGGATTCACTGTTAGCTTCCTGAAAACGAGCGAACGAGCGCTGTGCGCTGGAAGAACCTAATAAGCGAGTGTCCTCGATGACAAACTGTCAAAAAGGCCATTAAGACTGCTGTATTTATTCCCCCGCTGGGCTCGAGCGGACGTTCTGACGTAACGGCGCGTACCCTTCGTACGACTGTCCACTTTGCTCTTCCTGTCGATTTATCTTGATGTTGATTGACCAACATCTTTTGATGTTGGTCAATCAATTTCTGGCCGTAGGTCTTATTCCTACGAATATTGTTTTGAGCAAGTCCACATAATTATATAACACGTGTGCCGGTGCCGCACTATGAAGCAGTAGAGCGCAAAGTTCGTGGTTTTTTATGCTGTCCGATGATCGGATCGTGCAGCGGCAAGTTAATGCCGGTCTTGTTCCGAGCCGTATACATCAGCCACTGCCGAAATGGAAAGGCCAACTATACTGCCGGGGCGAGGAGACCCAGCAATAAGGAAAGCAAAGAGTATACAGGCGAACACGTATTCAGCCGTGGCGATTATGAGTGACATTTAGGGTAAAAAACAACAGGAACACGCTATCACAAGGACCGAACAATGGATGTTCTCTTGAGCGAAAGTTTCCACAAGGGTCCACTTGTTGTCGACAAGAGGACTGCCCCAGCGACATTTCTTAAATGTTGATTAGATTAATGCGGAGATCACAGCACTGATTGATTGGTTAGTTGACCAGTGTGCTATGCATATCTACACAAAAGGACAAACAAATAGCCTCTACTATCTCCATCCCTCCATGTCCTGATCCCATACTGCACTGTGAAAAAGAAAAGCCGACATCAGGAATTTCGAGCCGTTCGACGTCAGGGATTCTTTTACAGCAAAGCTGTAAACGAATTCCTGACGGGTAGTCAGATTGTTTTGTTCGGTGTAAGCTTGACGCAGCACATTCGACGACAGACGATGCGTCAAGCTTACACCGAACAAAACAATCGGATACCGCTTTTTTCTCGAGATTAGGCTGCAGCCGCTCAGCACACACACTGCGCGGACACCATTTCATCGCGCACTAAGTCAGCAGTTCGGATAACAATGACGAATGAAGTACACTCGCACCGAGATATCAGCAAAAGAATGTCTGCACTTTGCCGCATTCATTCAACGTGCTGCGCACTTTCGTTAGCGAAAAGGCAAACGAAGGTAATTGCAATGGCCTGTGCGTGTGTCAGCAGTGGGATATGAAAATATGACAAGTTCCGCACTGGCAATATCCCTCCAGTGGAAACATTCGGGTCCAGCAAGGAGAACATCAGCCAAAATTGGTATTTATCTACGAAACATTCTCTATATCTCGCACACAATCATTTGCGGATTCACTGTTAGCTTCCTGAAAACGAGCGAACGAGCGCTGTGCGCTGGAAAAACCTAATAAGGGAGTGTCCTCGATGACAAACTGTCAAAAAGGCCATTACGACTGCTGTATTTATTCCCCCGCTGGGCTCGAGCGGACGTTCTGACGTAACGGCGCGTACCCTTCGTACGACTGTCCACTTTGCTCTTCCTGTCGGTTTATCTTGATGTTGATTGACCAACATCTTTTGATGTTGGTCAATCAATTTCTGGCCGTATGTCTTATTTCCTACGGAATATTGTTTTGAGCAAGTCCACATAATTATATAACACGTGTGCCGGTGCCGCACTATGAAGCAGTAGAGCGCAAAGTTCGTGGTTTTTTATGCTGTCCGATGATCGGATCGTGCAGCGGCAAGTTAATGCCGGTCTTGTTCCGAAGCCGTATACATCAGCCACTGCCGAAATGGAAAGGCCAACTATACTGCCGGCGGCGAGGAGACCCAGCAATAAGGAAAGCAAAGAGTATACAGGCGAACACGTATTCAGCCGTGGCGATTATGAGTGACATTTAGGGTGAAAAACAACAGGAACACGCTATCAACAAGGACCGAACAATGGATGTTCTCTTGAGCGAAAGTTTCCACAAGGGTCCACTTGTTGTCGACAAGAGACTGCCCCAGCGACATTTCTTAAATGTTTGATTAGATTAATGCTGATCACAACAAGAGCTTCGCTTTCTGCTATCTTCCTTGACATTCAAGAGGTGTGCGTCATGTGCACAACGATTAAGGATTTGCGTCAACGCCCTCTGTTCACGTTTACTGCGAAGCGCGCACAGACCCCACGAGTCGAGCTCGCGCGCTTCGCCTCTCCGCTGACATTACTGCACCGCGGGGTTGCAGTGGTGACGTAAAGATGATGATGATGATCATCATCATCTGAGACACACTGCCGGGGATGACACCACCGGTAATTTTTTTCGTGTCTTTCAGGGCGAAATCAGAAATATTCAGTTTTTTTAGTGGAGTACAAGCATGCTCGTTTCCGTGAATGTAAGAAATGACAAGGTCATTTCCACAACAACAACAAAAAAAAAAAAATCAAGGCGGTAGGCAGTCTTTTTAAGTAACGTTTAATTAATTATTTAATCTTATTTATTCAGAATACTCTCATCCCAAAGGACATTAGAGGGAAGTGGCGAGAAGAAGCGGAAAACAAGGCTATATATGCTAGTAAGCAATGCGGTGTTTCTGATTATGCAATGAACACTTATAAAGACATCACATACGACATGGTGTTAGAAAACGCTGACCAGTAAGTTCGTAAATATTTGATGACCTGAAATTGTCACTAACAATTCGAGAAGACAGTCGCAGTCATTATATATGCGTGTTATGTATGAAGGACAAGGAATCCGAACTTTATGAGCACGGTCCAAACGGCGCGAGACATAGTATACGAAGGAAGCGCATGATAGCCACAGGTCGAAAGCCTGGGACGGAGCCAAAGGCGTAAGAAACTAAATGATTTAGCAACGTTTCGGCAAAAGAGGCTTATCTTCGTGAAGGCCGTACGTATATTCTGCTTGAAATGTTGGCTCTACTAGCATTTACTCTCCATACCAGGGCATCGGCGCATGACACCAAATGAGATTAGAAAGCTCAAGTACCCCGCCACGGTTGTCTAGTGGCTATGGCTCTTGGCTGCTGATCCGAGGGTCGCGGGATCGAATCCCGGCCGCGCCGACTGCATTTCGATGGTGCCGAAATGTTGAGGCCCGTGTACTGGGCGATGTCAGAGCACGTCAAAGGGCCCCAGGCGGTCGAGATTTGAGGAGCCCTCCACTACAGCGCCTCGCATAATCATGGCGTGGTTTAAGGACGTGAACCTTCAGATATCAATCAACAAATAGCGCCAAACACGACAATTATTTGCAAATTGTAGCTATAAGATTGTATGGTTCGAGGACAGCGATCCTTGGACACGTTCTTCAAAGAAGAACGTGACAGTCATACATGAGTATATATCCGGTTATTTCAGTTGGCGGCAGAGATCGGGGCCTTCATCCCAAAGCGGAATAGGAGTTAGTGGTGGCGGTGGTGATATATTTTACCGAGTATCTAGCTCATACTTTTCGCCTCTGCAGATGAGCCCGATATGTGTTTATGAATCGCGCAAGCTCAGTGCCGCTCACAAAATTCCCTGAGCTCACGTGTGTCAACAGGAGAGATACCTGCCTCTGATATCACGCACAACGCTCTCAATGCCGCGCATCGGCCAAACGCGCGTGCAGGGAAACCTTGGCCAACGACGCGAACGTGCTGAGCGACCATTGACCTTGCGGCGGCGACGTAAAACACCGCTCGCGGTTCCTGCGCCTGCCGCTGCCAAACATTGTAGCGGGCTGGCCCATTTCCAGCGCACGCGATCTCCGGTACAGCGCCCCGTCACGTGTCCACATAAGCTGGCACGATTAGGACCTCCGCTTCACAGGGCAAGGTCTATTGTGTGTATGGTCCCGCGGCTGGAACAAAGGCGACCTTACGGCCAGGCATCGTGCCAGGAAAACGAAAGGTAAAGATATGGCTAGACGAGGCGTTTAGCTGCAGCAAGGTGTGTGCGAGCTCGCGCGGCCGCTGCATCAGCCACGGCCGGTCTGGAGGCGCGCGCTCGCTCCCTCCCGTTTACGGCCTGCGCACGGTAGGCTGTTTCTACATATCGCCGCAACTTGACGGGGGCGCTCCGAGCCTACCCGCTCTAAGGTCCCTTTTTCGGAGGGGGGCACAAGCCACTGATCCGCCCGCTTCTGCTCCTCGTGAGAGCACTTACCGTTGCGCGTCGCGCTCGGAAGGCTCGGCCGCATGATTCGTCAATGACCGCCAGAACAAATGACACGAAACATTCTTTTTTTTTTTTTGGAGGAAAGTGGTTTTCAAAACGTTTACTTCAAATGCACATGTGCCAACCACTACTGTACTTGAAAATGATAAAATATGGACATTTTTGTTGAAGCTATCAATTCTTGCTTTATTATTAAAATAAATACCTCAAAAAGGGGAAACTAACTCTTCCCACAAGTAGGCGCGAGTCGCCATCACAGTAGAAGGAATAATAGTAATAATAATAATAATAATAATAATAATAATAATAATAATAATAATAATAATAATAATAATAATAAGGTCGCCCTACACCACGCGGAGTTCCTGCATGATACAAATTCCCAAGCCAAGAGTCCACATGCAGTCTTTAGCGTGCAAGTGAAGAGATGAGAAAAATTCTCTTATGCAATAATGCACGCCGCAAGCGAAGAGGAATAATAAAGAACTTTCACAGAAACCGTTCGCTATCACACAGAATGTTCTCGTTGGTGCTAAAATAATATAATGCACACGAAGAACTGAAAAAAAAAGAACTGCTGGTAAAACACTGTCGTGATGCTTACAGCTAGTTTAAAGTAGCCCCATCGTTCACAGCCAGAAATGTTTCCGCGTGGACTTGTGAATATAACCAGGACGCCTGTCGTCCTGATCTGTTAACTTTTTCGTGTAGTTCACAGGAATAATCCGGAGAATCTTCTCAGATATTACATGCGCCGACACTCTGGCGTGACTCTTGTCGACACTCTCCGGACAGTCCAGAAGCAGCGAATCTGCAAGATATGGCTCAAGAGTAAATTGCAGTGTCTCGAGGATTCCCTTTTGAGGAAGATATTTTCTTTCGAGAAAGACCCCGTAGTGGTGGGCTCCGGGAATTGCGACCACCTGGGAATCTTTAGCGTGCACCTAAATATAAGCACAAAAGCCCCAAGCATTTTCGCCTCCATCAAATATAAGATGATAAAGTTTGACCAACCAACCAACCAGCCAACCAACCAACCCATTCTTGTTGCTTGTAGCGCTGAGTGTGCGTCTTCTTTTGCCGAGTGCATGAGTACTGATAAAGCCAGACTGTCCCCACACGCACCTTTCCTGCTTTCACAACTTCCTACATGCGGAAGAAATAATTAGCACGATAAAGTGGCCGGGCACATGTGGTTTACCATACGAAGCGCATGCAGAGCACCGCCCTTTGAGGGGGTTGGCTCGCGACGCCCTCACGCGGAGCGCGTCGTCGTCACTGTATAGAAACAGATCCATTGTACTCGCGGCAGATGCTCAGGCCGCAAAGGAGGGAACGAGCGCGCGCCTCCAGAGCGGCCGTGCATCAGCATACGTTTAACGCAGCATGAGCCGTTAGTACAAAACGTAGTACAGGGGCGTTGCTTCCATGACCACCAAATGTAGAGCCTGCGGCTGCCACCGGTCGTCGTCCGGGTCGCCTTCCAGACTTGCAAGAGTGGATGACTGAACCACGCCATCGATCGCTGTTATAGACTTCATACATGAAAATAACTCGTATACGTGCGCCGCGTTTCTTGAACATTCTGTAAATAATTTATGGTGAAGGGCGACCTTCCAAATTAAAAAAAGAAAGCAGGATCCACGTTGTTAATAAAGGAATTCTTTCGGCATCATTAGTAGTACTATATATATATATATATATATATAGTGGAGAAAGGAGGAGATGCTTTCGTCAGCCACTTTTCAGTCTTTCTGCCCAATAAGGTATTTCCTTTTCCCGAGTGTCAACGAAGTTCGGCTTTATAAGTTCACTTAGTCCGCCGCGGCGATGCAGTGGCTGTATGGCTCTTGGCTATACTGACCCGAAAGGCGCGGGTGCGATCCCGATAAGCGCGGTCGCACCTTCTCGTGTCGTCTATCCATTTTTCTTTTCCTTGTTGCTCGATCGTTATGAAATGCGCCACATAACAACGACACGGACCAACAAAAGACAGGTCCGACGTCGCCAGTGGTAAAGGAATGCTGCCATTCACGTTGACGTGCGACACACGCGGTCACCAGCGCCGGCTCACATGAAGATTTTGCTTGTTACAGAGGGAAGCGTGCTATAGTGCAGTGGTGTTATTTCGAGGCAATCGCATACCGCGAGAATTTCGTGAGATTCCGCGAGATAGCACCGTGTGCATCGGCGCCTGCAGGCGGCCAGCTTTTCTTTTAGGGGCGAAGCTCCTCTTAGCCTAACCTTGTCACGCGTCAGGCGTCAGTCAGGCGTAACCCGCGTGCCTCCCGGCACGCGCTCGCCCTCGGCGTTCGCCTCAGCGCGTGCCTCTCTCTCTCCCGGCGCGTGCCTCTGCTGTCTTGTGAGAGAGAGAGAGCGCGAAAGGCGCGCGTTGGCTATGGAAACGCTCTCTTAGAGGAAGGGTCCGCCGCGGTGGTGTAGTGGTTACGGTACTCGGCTGCCACCCAAAAAACGCGGGTTCGATCCCGGCCGCGGCGGTCGCATTTTCGATGGAGGCGAAAATGCCAGAGGCCCGTGTACTGTGCGTTGTCAGTGCACGTTAAAGAACCCCAGGTGGTCGAAATTTCCGGAGCCCTCCACTACGGCCTTTCTCTTTATCTCTTTCACTCCCTTTCCCCCACCCCCACGGACGCTTAGCCGTGCTCCCTACATGGGCTGCAGAAATTAGCGTCCTTTCCCAACCACAATCAATCAATCAATCAATCTTAGAGGAACGCTGTACCAGCTCGCAAAGAAGGAGAACGCGCCCTCACCGCGAGAGAACGTTGGCGCAGGCAGCGTCTCCTAGCGAGTTTCTTGATTGAGAAATACCGACTGCTCGCATTGGAGAAGCGTTCACCGCCCACCCATATATATATATATATATATATATATATATATATATATATATATAGGCACTGGATCTTGACTTGCAATGAAGTGCCGGTGGGAGATTTCACTTGTGCGTAGTTGAACCACGAGGATTCGTAGCGTGCGCGTTAACTAAATTAATCCGGAACTCGGCACGATCTACGATGAACCTCCCGAGCTTCGCCCACTCATCATCATTCACTCCGTGGATATGCTGTAATTTTTTTAGCTCACCGTCTCAGCTCGGCTGGCACAGAGCAGACGGCCACCTGCAGACAGCCAAAACTATCCGGTGCTATCGGGTTGGCTGCGAACATTGTCCCGTGTGGTACGATTTCTCCTCCGTCCCCATCCTTTCAGATGCGGAGCATCTCTTGCTCGCGGGTATGTCACGCGTCAACTGGCGTCCGCACTCACACTACAATTGCACGACTCTCCCCTCCCTTCCCGCTCTCGAACAGCTGCTGCAATAAATAAAGCGGGTAGAGATCGCGCGCGCGCGGCGTCCGTCCGCACTCACACTACGCATGCGCGCGGCTCTCCTCTCCCTTCCCTCTCTCCAATAGCTGCTGCAATAAATAAAGCGGGTAGAGAGCACGCGCGCGCTTCGCTTCAGTAGTATCTCCTCGTTCTCCGATGAAAGAAGTTGGTGGTGTTGTGTGATGGAAGCAACACCACTGCAAACCTGTAAACACCGCCGTTAAATGCACCGCTGAAACTCTCAGCAATGCTCCGCATCACCCCGTGGTCCCTTTCGGGGAGATGGTGTAATTTATTTGCAACGTTGGCCAGTTCTCAACACTTCCAGGACCAGCGATACCGACTGGAATCGGCAATCTTGTAGATCAGTGGGCAAGTCTGTGGTTGTACAAAAATGTTTTTTTCGCTACAACTCGTGCTTAGCATCCTCATGTGTATGCTGGCAACTTAGTAGATTTATGAAAATAGGGCAGCATGTTACAAAGAAAAATCCAGGGTCACTAGGGCTTTTCCAGCGATTCCCTGAAGTAACCTTTACTTTCACCGTGCAAAGGTTATTGGGTTCATAAAGAAAAGGAGTGCAAGACGCGGACACAAGGTAAGAGAAGTGGAAATTACCATAATGCCTTTGCGTTATTAACCATCGCTCATCCATGTGTAGTTTTAAGCATTTATGTTAGTTTGCCACCGAACATTTGGACTCTTACTAATAGGTATGCTTTCCACTAGAAATATCGTTTCAAGGACTAAATTAGCAATTAATATTGCTAACATTATCACTAAATCAATAACATTATTAGGTGAATAATAAATATTGCTTTATCGCATTTGTTGTGTTAAATTAGCGATGTTTACGTATTGTGTATTTGCGTACATGTATATATGTGTGCACAAACCCTACAAAATGTCAATGTATACGATAATGTATGCACGGCGTATATTGATTTCTGGAAACCTTGCGAGATCATTTATGGATCAGTATGCATCGTTTAGTGTTTTCTTTTGTACTTGCGTGTCATGTACCTCGCATCATTTCCGCGCTACTGCCATGTGTATGTACAGGTCACCGGGGCCTTTGTCAAGCCGCTCTGACGGCTTTTAGCCTTGGCTGCCTTCCAGTTTTGTCTAGTGATTAAAAAATATGAATTCAATTGAATCAGAAAGTGAGCTCCAATTTTCATTATTCATTTTCAACTACCAATATCACGCGCAGCTGCAGTTGTAAAAACCACTCTCTCTACTATAAAAATAATTCACTTGGACCAGAAGGAGTTAACGATTAGTACCTTAACAATTAGAACCTTAACGATTAGCACCAACTAGCGCCACAATAAATGTTCTTACAAAGCAAAGTAAAACTCTCTGATCACGGAAAGTTTGAAAACACTTGTCAGGAGTTGTCGAGGGGCCAGAAATGAGCCTGTCGTATATATATGTCGCTAGCTATGCATCTGACATATTTTTCTCCCCTCTTCCCTTCTCAAGTAATTTCGTTGTAGTTTACCCTCTAAGTTCTAGTGTAATAGGCTGCTACTACACCGAACGTACTTACGTACACAACAGTAAGTTTTCTTAATTTATTCCGGGTGTCCCTTACTACCTCCAACTCGGTCAAAAACGCTTACTATACAACATCTTGAGATGCTTTTTCCGATGCCTTCCATGAGCTGATCTCTTAGGTCAATCCTTACGCGACGTTGTGACTGAAGATACGTCGTAAGAGTTGTCCATTAACGCCTGCATCGCGTGAACACTGAGCGGAGCAAAGTTTCAGGTCCTGTAGAGCAAAAACCGAAGAGAAAGGAACATAATTCACTAGTGAGCAGCTGTGTCGTGCCGGGCGCGGGACAATACGACGTAAACGCACCTGTCGCTATTCCCCTCACGAAGGGCGCAGCTGCAGGTGATGGAAATTTCGTGTCTCTCGTTCGATCTGTTTGCCCTGCGGCAGCGTATACGTGTAGTTGAGCGCCAGGGCCGTACAAGTATGACATTATTTCGACGAGGGGGCGGAGGGGTATATACAGTAGACCCTCATTAACTCGAAAAACGCGAGGGCACCCATATTTTTTAAATTATAAGAAGCAAGCAGAACTATGGCTGTGTGCAACATAACATGGAATACAGAAATGCACTGTTGCCACCTCGGCTTAGGTGCTGAAGTGCTGGTGATTTTGAATGCTTTGACAAGTGCTGACAGGCCTGTCTGTCTGTCTGTCTGTCTGTGTCTGTCTGTGTGTCTGTCTGTGTCTGTGTCTGTGCGTGTGTGCGTGTGTGTGTGTGTGTGTGTGTGTGTGTGTGTGTGTGTGTGTGTGTGTGTGTGTGTGTGTGTGTGTGTGTGTGTGTGTGTGTGTGCGCGCGCGCGCGCGCGCGCGCGCGCGCGCGATACAGCACGAAATGTAATATAAGCATAGTCAGGTTCACAGTAACCATAGCCAAAGGACACCAGTTCAGTCCACCAGACTGATAGAACTATACTGGAACTATGGCGCCAGTGTGTGTCTGCAGGAGCTGCAAGCCAGGGTTTTACATAACTCGACCTCCCCCCCCTTCCCAGTCCGAGAGCTTTTCCAGATAACCAACGACTTGGTATCCCCTCCCTCTTCCCCCCCCCCCCCCCTTTCTGGTTACACCATGGGTAACACTCCTCGAAAACCAAAATTCCCGATAAACCCCTCCTGCTAGCATGCACGGCGGTTCGGCTACAATGCCAATGATAGAGACAAAACATGGATTCGCCTAAACTTGGCCCTTCTGGCTTGTTGCCCCGGCTTTGCGAATTCTAAATTCATCGCCTCGACCAACGTAATTCAACACAAACACACAAAGTGGCAACGTTCGCACGTGCATTTCCCGCTTTTACGAAACTAAGCCTACTTCGATATTCGGACCAGGAAAGCCGGATACGTCACTGAATAGACAGACCCACTTCAACGTCGTAAGCAATAAGTAGTAAAATAAGATTATTCCGCTAAACGCATGCCCGCTACATATGGACAACCGCAGCGCCAGGGCCCTAGTAAAATAGGTATAGGATATTAGTTTAAAGGAGCCGGTAGACTTGGCAGGCACCGCACAACTCAGTTACTGAACGCCGGCTCGATTCCCAGCCATGGATGTCGCATGTCAACTAAGCCGAAATGCAACACCCGTGCGATTAGACTACGGCGCTCGTTAAAGAGCACCTGTTAGTCGACATTACAGCCTGGACTCCTTCGCTATACGGCGTGCCTCGTATCGAAAAGGCAGGCTCTTGCTGCATGATTAGGTAGAGAAATAGTTGGGCCGATTTCCTTAAATGGCTATTGACTATTTTAATACAAAAAAAAGTATTGAGGAGTCCCGCGCGAACTATTAATAGCATGTACACTGTACAGAAGTACCACACATAAAGGATTACTAACGAAAGGGGTCAAGGGATCGTTTATTTGTTACAAACTTAATGAACCAACAAACATTGAAGCCTAGGAAAGCATAGGGGAAGTTATTCAAGTTCCTAATTGTGGCACTGTAATTTTTGGGGTAAGTAGAAAGGAATTAAAGTGGACGAAAAGACAAACATGCCTTCGGTGGGAACCGAACCCACGAACTTCGGCTGACGCGTCCGACGCCCTATGGCTGACCTACGAAAGCGGTCGTCCGTTCGTCCACTTTATTGGGCATTTATGTATATGTAATCCTGGGAGTGGCGCTAAGAATACCACAATTAGGAACTTGAATAAATTCCCCTATGCTTTCCTAGGCTTCAATCTTTGTTGGGTCAACAAGTTATAAGGCTATAAGTACTAAACACTTAGCGGCTACAGGGGCTCATCGGCGGTGGTCTATAGTGTCTACGGCACTCGGCTGCTGATGCGAAGACAGTGAGATCGAGTCGTGGCGGCCGCATCTCCACGGGGGCGAAGTGCAGAAAACGTCCCATGCACTTTTGATGTTATGTGCACGTCGAAGAACCCCAGGCGGATAAAATCAATCCGGAGGCATCCAGTGCGGGGCGTGCCTCATAAGTATATCGTGGTTTTGGCACGTGAGCAATTATCATTATGAAACAGCACCGGTAAATTCGTGTTTCCACAATTGAAAACCGATGGACTCCTTAGTACACGTGAAACTATATGTATACGCTGCTGCAGCGGGTCGTTGCTCTCTCTCAGACAGTAACAAATAAAATAAGGACTGCGAAGAGGAAAAAAAAAAAAAAAGAGCAACGCTACAGGCCCTGGCATCCTGCCGAGAGACCGCAATTATCAGACATGCTATTGAGCGCGCCAGCAGCGAGACAGCGTCGGCGAAAGCGCCGCTTATCGTGCACGCATACCCCGCGCTCTTCATCGGTGCGAAAGGGATCGCTCTTCCAGTGTATAACGACCGGTGCTCCGTTATTTCAGCCAGGGCGGTCGTTCAGCGGTCGAGGTGGTTTCGCACCTTCAAGAAGTGGACTGATATATTCGAACTCGCTCAAACCAGTCGGAGCAGGTCTGCCCGCATTTCCATCTTTTCCGCCTCACGCGTGGGGATACGTATTATTATTATTTTTTAATAGGAGGAACGTGTTTCACAAGGTTCCCTGTAATGCGTCTATGCGATACCTCCCGCAGAGTGGACAATCCCGGCTGCACACTTTCCGTCCGGTCTTGTGTCACGTGATATATATATAGCGAATAAACTGCAGCTTTTATTATTCCAGTTTCCTGGATAAAGCTCGCACATTATCCGGAGCCTGATTAAGAATGTAGCGGATGGTACGCACTTTCCTTGTGCTAACTCAGTGTGCTTATTTTTTCATGGTGTAGGATCACGGCGTTAGCGGAAGCCCGACCGTGGCCAAGCGATACGAGGGATTTTTTTTTAAAAAAAGAAGAAAGAAAGAGAGAAGACAAAGAAAAGAAGGGACATCGGTATACAAAGCACGGCTCCGGTGATGGTACTCGTACGAAGGCGACCTTGCAATGTGGAAATAAAAAGCCCAGTTATGGAGCCAAATGTTACCTTTACGTACAATATATTCCTGAGGCAGCGTATCGGCACTGGAGCATAACGTGTGCAAGGACAGTTCTGCATTTCATTGGCGCTAACGGATACTTACGAGTACATGAGAAATGCACTGCACATTGACTCATTTTGACACAACTCAACAAAAATATGACACATAAATATGAACATATTTATGATAATAACTGGTAGGGTTATTGATATGATAGGGTATCGCATAATCATAGCGTCCCGAAACCACGCCACGATTATGCGAGGCGCTGTAGTGGAGGTCTCCGGAAATTTCGACCACCTGGGGTTCTTTAACGTGCACTGACATCGCACAGCACACGGGCCTCAACATTTCGCCTCCATCGAAATGCAGCCGCCGCGGCCGGGATTCGATCCCGCGACCCTCGGTTCAGCAGGCAAGTGTACTAGCCACTATAGACCATCGCGGCGGGGCGTGTCGTGGTTTTGGCACTTAAACCTCCGCCAATTATTATGCAGCTCAGGAACCGGGCTGTTGGACTGCCGAGATCGCGGATGCGATACCGTCCGCGCCGGCGGCACACGAATAATGTGGAATGCTACAAGCGCTCTCGCCTGTCGTGCATCGTCCTGAGGAACGTCTTATCGCAGGTGCATAAACAGGGGCAAACATAGAAGATACTTAAGGACTTTCCTATGGCCTCCCTAAATACCGGACGATCATAGTTTGGGCTGGACCGTATACCACTGTCACTGCGATGAATGAAGGCAGCGCTGGCGCCTTCTTTAGCCAGCTGTGCCCCCACCCCCCTTTATTACGGCTTCGCTACATTCCCTTGTATCCCATCTGCATGTTTAGAGGAAGTCTTTAAACGTCTAGACTGGGAAGAAAAGGGCATTCGAATAGACGGAGAATATCTAAACAATTTAAGATTTGCAGAAGACATTGTGCTCGTTAGCAATGACGGTGACGAACTACAGAACATGATTGATGACCTAAACAGGGAAAGCATTAAAATTGGATTAAAAATGAATAGGCAAAAGACCACAGTTATGCTCAATAGCTTAGCTAAGGAACAGGAATTTAAAATCAACAATGAACCCTTACAATGCGTAAACGAATACGTATATCTGGGACAGTTAATATCAGGAACTCCTACCCAGGAAAACGAAATTCTCCGTAGAATAAGGCCGGGCTGGAGCGCATTCGGAAGGCATTACGAAATCATGACTGGAAACTTACCGCTCTCATTAAAGCGAAAAGTATTCAATCACTGCATTCTCCCAGTACTAACGTACGGTGCAGAAACGTGGAGAATAACGAAAAAACTAGAGATGAAACTAAGGAGCACGCAACGTGCAATGGAAAGAAAAATGATAGGGGTAACGCTAAGAGATAAAAAACGAGTGGAATGGATCAGAGAACAGACAGGACTAGTCGATATTATCGTATCAATTAAAAGAAAGAAGTGGACCTGGGCAGGACATGTCATGAGGAGGAAGGATAATAGGTGGACAGTAAGAGCGACGGAATGGATACCACGAGAGGGAAAACGAAACAGAGGTAGGCAAAAGGTTAGGTGGAGCGATGAAATTAAAAAGTTTGCGGGCATAAACCAACTCGCTCAGGATAGGGTGGATTGGAAATCGTTGGGAGAGGCCTTCGTCCTGCAGTGGACCTAAACAGGCTGATGATGATGATCATCATGACATTGCTACATTGCCGTTCCAGCGTGCTGAACTCTTGATCTTTGTTTCCAAACTGAGACCTGTCTCGTGCCAAGAAGTTTATCTATATCGTCTGTCGCACAGTTGGCGCGGTTCCGGTGTTTGTCAATCGCACTCAAGCGATTCACATTCGTGCTTGCGTACGCGCATGTCTGCACGATGTGCCCGCTTGACATAGGGCGACGTTTTGTTGACACCGGAGAAATGCCGCGTCGGCACGACAAACAACGTGATCTGGCATTATAGGACACGGTCGAAGCAGCAGGCAGCGAGCGTCGTACTCCATATCTAGTCCCTTGTATCCCATCTAGTCTTTACTGAGCTGCGCAACACTGAGCTGAGCTTATTTTATGGGCGCACGAGACATCACAGTTTCTATTATTCTAACAGTATAGTAAGCCCTTCCGTCTTCCTACCTGGAAAAGCTTCCAACCAAGTACTATTTACCACATCCAACAAAGCACAAATTTACCATAGAAAGTTTCTTGCACCGTGATGTGTTACACCGTCTCCATGAACAGTCGCGCTTCGCCTATATCAGGCACGTTCTCTCCAAGATATCCCGATGTATACGTTTCCGTACTGCTTCGAATTTAAGTCCTTACTAATTGAAAGTATAAGTGACAACTGCGGATGTTAAGCAGACATATTGTTGTCGCTGTGCGGCAATTTTGACCAGACGCAAGTAGTGCTGTGCTTGGAAACGCTAGCGTCTACGGTACAATAACAAATGTACTGACCTTTAAATGAACAATCAGTGCTTGTGCGAGGACTATCTTTGTTGCTTTCCGACAAGATGTGTTGCGATTTCTCGCCCAATGCTTCACACTTCTGCCTAAGAATAAACTCGATAAAATCTCGAATACCCCTGTAGATATAGGCCTAAGGGCACCGAAAAATCGTTGGAAACAGCGCCATGTTGTTCGCTGCAAATGCCAGCTATTTTCGAAGCGCGAACGATACGCTGAAACATTTGGGACAAACATCGCCGCCGTGGCATTCCCAGCCACAAAAGGCTAAACAGGAGCGAAGCTGGGGTAAACAAGACCTACGCTAGAGATGATCTTCTGCATAAGCAAGCTGCGTAAACACTTTCTTCTTGACTGGCCACATTTTGTACTTCGTGGCCGACAGCGCAATGCAGGAATGACGGCACACGTACCAGGTGGCTGCGAAGGTCGCGCCAGCGGATTTTCGTGTGAACACATTCTGTGCGATGCAGAAAACACCGTTTTCGATCGGTACAGTTATGATTGGTATGGTGGGACTGTTCAAAACAACGTTCCTCTATATCAGGTTAACGAAACGTGACTGGGTGAAGCCAGTCACGTCTTTTCAGTGACAAAGTCGCAGTGAAAAAACGTTTCACCTTTCTCACAGGTCTGCTTCAGAGTATGTATTTATACATACATACATACATACATACATACATACATACATACATACATACATACATACACACACACGCACACACACATATAACGTATGTGCGTGTAGAGAGAGAGAGAGAGAGAGAGAGGCGTAGATGCATACTTTCGTACAAACCGACCACAACCGCTTTCCTCTATTCTTGATTTATCCCAGATCTATGCACGTATATCCAGCCCAACCCACGACCCTATATTTTAGTTTTTTTTTTTTTGAAGGGGAGGCATGACAGGAGCATTACTAGTACTAGCTTTCTCCCCTGCGTAAGGTAAATTAATCGCCCACCCCATACGGCGAGCGCTTGCCCGAATAACACGAGAATACCCCGGGCCCATAAATATGAACAAGGTTTGACACGATATCTTCAAATTTAGGAAACGTAACATTCCCGTCAGTTTTCCTTCTTTCTATTTTCAACACATTTCGTTGCAATCAGGTAAACCATATGCATTATTTACAGCGATTATCTGGGTATATCGCTCTCACGTTTCGTTGCAGTGAGTGAAATAAAGGCGTTCTGTATTTTGGGCTGTTTACTTGTGCTTAGAGGCTAACTGAAACAGAAAAAACAAAGCATAAGCCCGAGAAATACCTCTTATATACATTTCGAACTACTTGAATAATATGCGTAAGCTATGAATTCTTATACGTAAGAGAAATGAGACTTTCCAGAGCGTATTCTTGGGCTAGCTCGTTCATGGCCATCAGCTTTAGACGTGCAAATTCGGCACATCGCAAAAAAAAAAAAAAGGCACATTAGCGCATGTTTGGCAACGCACTGTGACTCCTACAGTTGTGCGCCAGACCTTTTGAGTATTTTCACGCTAGGGAGAAGTAGACAGGTTGACACGAGAGCTTATTTTATCAGCGCAAAACGTGATGTTTGTGTCAGCGGTCGAGCGTCGGCGATTTGCGCAGTGCGGAATTCGTATATTTGTAAAACAGGACAACATAAACATGCTTTTTTTGCGTTCTTTTTCTTCTTGTTTGTCTGTTGCTGCGCAGACGTATTGCCGCACCTGGGAATGTTCGCTTATTAAAGACGGTAGTCTTTCTTAGGATTCTTGAACGAAGAAATTTTGGTCTGTCTTTGTCTGTCACACGATTCAGCCACTCGGCTACTTTAAGTAACTGCCTAACGCCCAGCCATCTTGAACTGGTAGCTGCGTTCATACTTGCGAACAATGTCGATCAAAAAGCAAATATTACGCATATGTGAGGCGCAACATCAATACGTAAGTATCAGGCGGTCTGTTCCTTTACTAGAATATAGATACGTCATCCTAAAGACCCTATAGTGTTTCTTAGGCTACGATAAAAATGCGACGCTGTGCGCGAAAAAGGCCTCTGCCGACGATTTGGTGCTGCCGTCTGGCAGTTGCCCAGGGATTCTGGGCAAGCTCATGTTTCCCGACGGCGCTGCCAGATGGCGTCCATATCTCACGCAGCGTAGTACGGCCGGCAGAAGACTATCGTCTTTCGACGACATTTGCAGCGAAGCATGCAGATACGCGGCCAATTTTTTGAAGAAGGTACATACACACGATAAGGTTTGCTGCTGGTAGAACTAGCTGCAAGTAATGAGTTTTCATTCTTGCCGTTCAAAAAAAGGGGAAAGGACCACAGACCACCGAAAGCTACAGTTCTGTAGCTTGAGCGCGGCTGAGGCTCAGCAAAATATATTCATACGGCATACATGGCAGAGAAACGAAAAACGCGGTGAACAAGGAAAGTTGATTAAACTGTACATAGTGGTGGAATGTTACATTAAAAAAAAAGAGCTAGAATTATGCATATCGCAACAAAAAGGAAATACTCGACTAGTATAACAAACACACAAACAAAAGCGAGGAGACTATAATGCAGCTCACAAAATATGCTTTATGTTCTTTATATGTTAGACTGGGCATGCGACTATCATCTCTTTCATATGTGTTTAAAATGGTTTGCAAGGGGAATGGTAGGGTGATTTCCGAAGTTGGTTCTTGTACGAGGAACTGTCCACTTTAAACCCTTCTAGTACAACCAGCTTTGTCTTCTAAGGTTAAAGTAGATAGAGATATCAAAAACTAATTTACGGCAGGTGGTGCAAATCGGAAGTAACACAATAGCCGATGTTCACAATAACGGCGGTAAGGCGGATAATATCACATTTAACAAAGAACTCTCTAGTGTGTGCTCTATAACTTGTGCCGGCACTGTGCCTTACAGCTTTCGTTTGGAATACCAGTAGTCCGTCAAGGTTAGTTTTTGATGTCGTGCCCCAAGCCAAATGGCAATGATTAATGTGCGACTAAAGAACAGCATTAGTTCTTCCCAATATCACGGCGGTACTAACCAACACCACCCGTCGCGCTTTTCACTTTACCCATCTTCCGTACACCATGGCACCCACCACTTCCCTGCATCCGTAAGCTATAACCAACATGTCTTCCAGCATGCCCACTATTATTTTCACTATAACCACCATATTTCTCAGCACACATCACGGCGATTTTCCTGCCAGGGTAGAATGTTTGTTTTAGGCGGGCAGGGATATCAAATCGACATCTGGAAAGCGTAGATGCTCTTTCCTACCAAGTATTTCATTTTCAGTCCTTCCTAGACAATGCTGATGAACTGCGTCTTTCTCAAGTAACGTAAGGACACTGAACGCCCCCCCCCCCCCCCTTCCCAACAGCGACTACCTTTCTCCAAGGTAACCAAACACGTGCCTCGGTTGTCTGCAACGTATTAAATCTCGCGCCTTGTCCGCGTTCTAAATAGATGGGAGAGATATCTGCTGTTCTGGGAAACGCCCTTGTCGAATGGAGAGAATCGCGTCGCGATAGTGGTGGCGGAAGACGCGACCCGAATTAAAGATCTCGGCTCCTCACGTGGAAGTCGAGAACCTGAGCTGGCCCTGATCAGGCAGCAGCAGGTAACGGATATTCGTTCGACAGTTTCTCGACTTCCAAGCTTACTACTGGCGCTTAACAGCGAAAAGCTTCCGAGAGGCTTCACAGGTGGCGTAAATAAATAAATAAATAAATAAATAAATAAATAAATAAATAATAGTCTTACGTTCCAGAACCAGGTATGATTGAGAGGCGCCACGTGAACGGCTCCGGAGATTTCGACACCCTGGGGTTCCTTCACGAGCACTGACAACGCACTGTACGCGGGGCATCCGGCATTCCGCCTCCAACGAAGTGCGCCCGCGCCGGATGGGATTCGATACCGCGACCTTTGGATCAGCAAGTCGAGCGTCATAGCCAATTGGACTGCCGCCGCGGGTGTTCAGTGGGTACAGCATACACGCAGCAAACGAGCATAAATTGGAATGGTGGAACGCGCTTTAGTTATGCAATGCGGCGCAATTACGTAAATATATCGTACCGACGGCGCGAAAACGGCCGGACAAAAGCGAAATGAGAACCTTGCATGGACCTGTCAAGGAAATTTACTAGCAACCTGAATAATTCCAGTAAGTAACTTTCAAGCCAATTATTCCTGCATATTGAGTTTGACAAATGGGACCAGATAAGAATTGCATTACCTACCACAGGATATTTTCATACTATAACAACATGACAGTAAAACGGCCGATATTATTCGAAAAACCGGGAATTACAAAGACATATATAAGGAACTTGGGTGGCTCCCGTGACCCACCATGGTAGTTTAGCAGGTAAAGCTTCGCGCCACTGAGCTAGAGGATGCGGGTTCGATTACGTGCCAAAGCCACGATACGGTGATGAGACACGCGCTGTATAGTGGAGGGATCTGGAACAATTTGGGCCACCTTGGGTTCTTAAACGCGAACGTAAATCTAAGTGCACGGGTATTTTTTTTTCATTTCACGCCCATCAGAAAACGGCCGTCGTGGCCGGATTAGCGGCCAAGGTGGCCGAATTTCGACGGGTGCTAAATGCAAGAACGTCTGTGTGCTGATGCTTACGTGTATATCCATAAATTGGACAGGACGCTACATTAACGAGGTCTCTGGGCGAACAGCGATCGATATTCATTCCACCAGATTCAAGGACAAAGTAATCTTGCGGCACATTGCAGATGGCGGCGAAATGTTGAGGCCCAGCGCAACGTCAGGGCCCGTTATAACCACCAACCCCAGGTGGTCGAAATTTCTGAAGCCCTCCACTACGGCGTCTCTCAATCATATCGTGGTTGTGGGACGCAGAACCCCAGGATCCAATCGTCAATCACTGCGGCACATTGCAAGTGATGCCCACACGCACCGATCATCCACGACAACGAGTTGCTTGTTAAAGAACCCAGGTGGTCGAAATTTCCGGAGACATCCACTACGGCGTCTCTCACAATCAGAACTGGTTTTGGGACGTTAAACCCCACAAAACAACAACAACGAGTTGCTTGCACGCAATGGTGACATTTATATCATGGCGACCGAAGCAGTGCTTTCCATTATCGCAGCAAAAAAAAAAAAAAAACCAATTTATAAGTGCGCCCACTCATGATATATAAAGCAACGAGAAAAATTACTACAAGACGATGCCCTGTACACACTAAATCAGTACTATGAGTAACTGGTTTACAAGGACACCCACTCCTGTTGTTTATCTTGGTATTCTTGGCGCATTTCTGGCATTTCATTTCTCTATCCAGTTATCGAGCTTCCTATGATAAAGTGTGAACAAAAACCACTTGTGAGATCTAGCTGTCGGTTGTCATTGTGCCTCCGCCGTGCCATCGTTCGTGCGCCCTGCGCGCAAGATGAAGCCAGGAGCCATCGATTGGCCAAATTCACAGTTCACCGTTCAGCAAGGTACTACGCAATACAATCATGAACGAGAAATAGCACAAGGACGCGCACTATAAGAACGTGCACTGAAGACGTCATTGCGTTTTTCTCGTCCATGTTTGCATGTTGCGTACCATATACAACGCGCCATCTCGAAAGTTTTGGGCCAGTTGGTAATGCATGCTTGGAAGGTGACCGCAAGCACAGGGCAGGAGAAGGTTTACTGAAAATACATCGTCTTGCTGCGACAATGTATTTTCAATGAACCTCCACAGTTGCTAGTTAGCGCCCGTGTCGTTCGTCTCGCTCTCCTGTCCCGTGCCTTGCGCTTTCACCCTCCAAGTCTCTATTAACAATAATCTGCTCGCTGGTTGTGCTGACTTCTCTCGAACACCGATTCGAGAGTTTAGCCTACTAATCCACCTTAAATCGTTTCTATGCTCCCTTGGTCGGGCGTACATTATTTCCTCTGAGCACTGAAACGCCATCGACACATGTTGATTAGTAAACACGAGACCCATTGCCCTCGCCGACGCCAATGCCTTTGGGTCGATCAAGAGGCAAACAAGGAACACTCTCCTGCAGAAGTCATTGCGCTCGCGTAAGCGTTAGCTCGCGTAAGCGAGACAACTCGTATCGCGTCCTGTGATCCTCCCGACAGCGCCGGGCTGCAACGGCGGCACGTCTTGCAACCGCGCGGGCAACACAAGCATCCAGGAAGTTCAAGAGAAGAGGACAACGCGGGAATTGTACTATCTTGTTCCTTGATGGTTTCGTCCTCGCATGCACAAAAAAACTGCGCGCGTAGAAACCCCGAAAGACACGAGTCGCCCTGATAGCGCACTTGATACAGGACGCGAAGGGGAAAGCACGTGCGTCTGTTCGTGCTTCCTCGTGCCTCGTGTAGGTGTGCTATACATTTATTCCACAACTGGTATCGTACATATACTTGGTGGCTTTCTGAGAGCGTGATCAACCGCGGGAAAACACACTACGCGAAACGGACACGCGTTCGTCCATGATGTCTCGCGCTCAACCTCGCAGCCTTATCCAATCGGCAAACGAACAGGTGCACGTAGACGGTCAACTCCGTGGCCTCCCAATTTAGAAGTCACAATTACTAAAAAAAAATATATAATCACTTCGAGGTATTATTCATTTCAACAATGTAAAATTTGCAATTTGTGCACATATTCACTTTGCTTAGAACACTTCCTCGTGGGCCAACACAATACATATTTACTCCCATCAGGACAAAATGAAAATTTGAAAGGAATACGAACTAGAATTTGAATCCCCAACTGAAAATTCCTTGTCGCTTTTTACTGACATACCGCTTCATAAATTGAGCGCATTCTCAGAGCTCTGGTACGATAACGAAAGTTTCGCACTAGTACGATACCAATTATATCGACGGGAAATAATGAGTAGTACCGGCGCTAACTCAATCAAGTCCCGAAGGCTTGGCGAAAGAACGCAACTCAACTACCCTCTTAACGAGGCCAGTTGTCAGCGAAGCCAAACACATACACCTGCGCAATATACGACACAAGGTCACGAGCCAAATAAAGATCAAACTAGCTACGAGAAAGAGGGTCATGCGATCATCCAGATATAATTCGTTCGGTAACCCCACAACTTGACTCAACTTTTGATGAGGCGACAAATGACGGCGCACACAGCGCTATCAAAGCGAGGCAAACAAAAAATAATACACGGGAGGCAAGGCACTATACACAAACGAAAAGCACCATGCACATTCAGACTTGTCGTGTTGCGCTGTTTTGGGCATCTGCAATAAGGCAGCGACCAGCCGGACCGACACGATCAGTCATGTCAATTCACTTTCACTGCACATTACAAGGCCAGGGTAGGCGTGAAAGATAACGGTGCGGTGACAGTGATCTAAAGTTACGAATGTCATAAATGTATTGGGACATAAATAGTGGAATAATAAAATAAACCGGAAGCGCGTAACATCATTCGCGCAGCCTGCACGTTAAACAAGGCCTTAGGTTAAAGAAGCAGAAATGCACAAAACGCGCTAGCCAGAGCTTTTCAGTCTATAGCTGTACTTGTCCACTTAAAGCTGAAGCTTGTCCACCATGCTATAGTGTCTTCTTGCTGGCTCACTGCGCCCTACAGTTCACAGGTGGTTGAACAGCGAAAACGGCTACAGAAAGCGAATCCGCCAAACTTCAGTGAAACATCGGTTGAAAATGGGTCGAAATGCTTGATCCGGGTGTCTTTATTATACGAAACGGCAATCTAATTCCGCGCTATAGCGTTGTACACACGACTTAGAGCATCGTCCATCGGCCTATTCAAACACTTTGCTTTAATGGCTTAACAGCTTCTCACCAGGCCCGCGCATTTTAAGTGGACAAGCGCAGTGCATACACTGCACGCTCAAGGTCGCGTCTAATAATTACCACGGAAGGAGCCCCGGAAAGCGCTCAAATTTCAAACTGAACGTTTTTTTGTCCTCCTCCTTTGCGTGCATCATGCAACAAGAGGGACACGTGACGCCTTTCATACAGTGACGTTGAGAGTGCAGCGGCGGCCTGGTTTGACCTATCAAGAAGCGCCGCTTCCGGCGGCTGCCTTCCAGAAGGGGCACGACCTGCCGCAAGCCCAACAGCGCGCACTTCGAGCTGCAGCATAGGCAAGTGGCGAGACACTGTCTAATCATGATTTTGAGTGACTTCAAACATATCTTGAGCTCTCCTAATATCGAACCGGTTCGAAGGAAAAAGCTGCGAGAGAACGCTGCTTATTGGATGCTCAACAATTAGTGTACAACCGAATTTTGCCATGAGGATAACGTCCCTCTCTCTCTCTCCCCCTCTGACACTGAGAGAGAGAAAATATCGTGCCATGGCCGTAAACAAGCACGTAGCGTCGTTATGTTGGCATATCTAACGTCATTACTGCGTCTCATAATGATTGATTTGATTGATTTGTGGGGTTTAACGTCCCAAAACCAGCTCTGATTATGAGAGACGCCGTAGTGGAGGTCTCCGGAAATTTCGACCACCTGGGGTTCTTTAACGTGCACTGACATCGCACAGCACACGGGCCTCAACATTTCGCCTCCATCGAAATGCAGCCGCCGCGGCCGGGATTCGATCCCGCGACCTTCGGATCTGCAGCCGAGTGCCATAACCACTAGACCACCGTGGCGGGGGCGTCTCATAATGATCATTAAACCCACCATTATCATCACCCGTCTGCCGCCACAGCTCTGAGCCTCTCGTGCACCGCGCTGGTCGAGCACAGAGTGGCTTAAGTCGGCCACTTAGCGGCGCCCTGTACCTCGGCCAGGTATCCGCTCCGCGCACACTGCATTATGGCTCGTAGGCCCGCCCAACGTCTCACTACAAAACAGTATCGCGCCTTTGCCTTGATTTCTTGCTCTGGCAGCTCGAGTTTTATAGAGAACACCGGCCTTTCTTGATCACGTGAACCGTTTACGTTCCAATATAAGTGAGAAATTATTGAACATCCGCACATGGGACGTTCCCTCGGACAGCCACATTTACATGCAAGCTATAAATAAGGAAGAAAAAGGGAACGTGTTGTATTATATACTAAAGCGCTTGACAATTTATCGCGCTACAAAACGCGTGGACAGTCGCACGGAAGGCCTCTCAGTTTCCAGCACACAGTGTGCATACTGTTTGGAATATTCCTTCGTGCAGCCGCAGCATTCTCTCGCCTTCCAGACATGACCTGCGCAACGCGGGCAGAATATGATACTGTGCGGCTCGGCAGATTTGGGTATCGCACAACTGCCCCGCGTATCACTGTAGTGGCTTCGTGTCGATCTCGAGTGGGGAGAGGGCGCATACAAGACCCATCTATCGGAAGACGCCACGTGACCGACGTCACCCTCCCCTCCCCTCTCCACATCTTCCAAAGGCATCTCGATGAAAACGCAAGCAGGCGTCGCTGCAGTGTAGCAGCATCGCCAATCGCGTCTCAGCCCAATGTCGTTCTCAAAGCGTATCTCGCGAAGCGATCCCGCTGTGAGCGCAGCTCCCAAAGTTACGTCTACCGCAATATTGGAGGCGCGAGATGCACACACAAGCGGCACATAAACCAGCTGTACTGTCGGCGTCAAATGGAACGCGAACAGCGGAGCGCGTGGTCCAAGCATTAGCAACGGTACAGTGCGCGCCATCCAGGCATCAAAAGCGTGCACATCCGGTTTGGCAACACCGCGCAACGCCCACGAAGCGCAGTATTTTCGCTAATCTTCCCTTCTCTCAGAGGAAGAAAATGAAAAATAAAAGAAAGAAGAACCTAAAGCTCTGCAGGCGCGGGCGGGTATTCCGGCACAGCTCGGCAAAACTGTATGAGCGACACCTGCACCGAATGAAACGCGTGCAGCGGCATGTGCCTGAGGTGCACTTTGCACTATCATGATTAGACAGTGCGTGGCGCAAGGGCCACACTTGGCCCTTGCGCCGCAAAACACAAAATATCATCATCATCATCAGAGACAAGCTCAAGCTGGTTTCCCGCTAAATGACGGTGCAGTTTGCACCAGCATCCGCAGTGCAGCTAAGCCCAATGCACGTTCCCGTGAATGCCGACGAATGCGTGAAATGCACCGTCCGCGTTTCGTTTGACGCCGGGAGTAATCCTGCGTCTCGTCCAGATGCTGAAGTCGATTACAACCCAGCGGTAAACATAAGCTCGGCTCTCGCCATCTAGTATTCCCATACGAAATGAACACTGCACACTTTCTTCATGCAGGAAAGTTTGATCAGATTAACAGACGCAAGCGCGAAAGCTCCATCCGCACTGAATGCTTACAACTTGCGTCGTCATATACCCGGTCAACGACAAAACGACAGTAGCCGGCATCCTTTAAGAGAAAAGATGGACCTGCGCAAGTCGCGTATAATGCTTAGGAAAAATAAAAGGTGGGGAAATAACAGGGAGAACAATCGAATGGTTACCAACGGAAAATAACATTTTAAAATGGTTTTATGCGCCAGAACAACAATACAATTCTGAGACAGGCCCCGCAGTGACTCCCTATCCACCCCGAGTCACCTTGACGGTATAGTTTTTCATTGGCTAAACTTGCAGGGAGTCCCAGTTTACTCCGCTCCAGAGCAATTTTGACGACCCGAGGGTTCTTTAGCGTGCACCTAAATATATAAGTACGCCGGTGTTCTCTACATTTCGCCCCCGTCGAACTGCAGGCTGACGTGGCCCTGATTCTATACCGCGACCTGGAGATCAGCAATCCAACGCTCTAAGCGCTAATTAGCTGCTTTCTGGCGCTTTACGTCCCAAAACCTTGATACTATTATGAGAGACGCTGCACTCGAGGACTCCGGGAATTTCGGCCACCAGCGATTCTTGAACGTGCACTGACACCGCACAGCACACGGGCCTCAACATTCCTCCTCCATCGAAATGCAGCCGCCGCGGCCGGGATTCGATCCCGCACCCTTAGGATCAGCAGCCGAGTGCCATAGCCACTAGACTACCGTGGTGACCATTTATCGCGGCACCTTTTTCTGACTATGTTCAATAAGGATTGTACGGTTCTTTTAAACTGCGGTCACTGTAGTGCGCGATGGCAAAATAATGTTTGCGTAGCATCGGAAAAGTGCCCTATTTTCTGAGAACATCAAGCCCCCTACCCTCCCCGCACCATCCTTCTGCCGTAGAAAAACAACTTCCTCCCTCATAAAGTAATTCTTTGCAGAAAATGACTCGATTGTACCGTATCGCTGAGCTTGTTTCTTGTCGAAAGGGGAGTGCAACGCCGCGTCGGCCTGTCGCAGCAAAATAGCAACTATCACTCCCATTGTCTTGCGTGCCACTTTTAGGAGAATGTGGAGGGCGTGTTGTGTCCCTACTCGAGAGGTCCGTTGACAGAGCTTTTTTCGTATTTCGGTGACCTGACGTGGCACCGTTGACATTCGTAGCGATGGCCTCTGGAAAAAGGGTTACCGAGGTACTACAGCACGCGGCGAGTGTCGGGCTGTTGCGTCATATCTGCCTTCTCACTTAGTTGGCGCTCGTGAATATTTTTTTTTATTATGTAGCGTTCATCGCCTTTACATGCCATCGCTCTTTTTTTTCTTTATTTGCGATTGCCACCTTCACAGACATGATGCACGTGATCAAGGCTTAATTTCGTCGTTATATATATATTACACCAACAGATAAAGGCGACCGGGCCGGCAAAGTAACACCGAGCCCGTCTACAATAGGAAAGGCGTGCAAACAAGGACATAGCAGAAGAGAAGCAGACGACACGAACGCCGCTCAACTGATTGGCAAGAGTTCACTAGTGTAAACTCCTGCCAAGCAGCTATAAGCTTTCGGTCGGTTCAAGCCCGTCTAACAGCCCTCATTTCCTTGTTAGCACGTTTTGAAATTTTGACGGGTCTTCGTATTAGCACAGACGGCCGCCACGAACAAAAGTTAGTCATACGGCAGGGAGAAGTTACGTAATGCGACCTGTACAGGGCGCGATTCTGTCACTCTTAATAGTCATATATAAGCACAATGGCCACACACATTCCAACACTGACGAAAAAGTGCGCGCATGGCAACAAACTAAATGTCCGTAGCCGGTGCTGACGCCTCGCCACGTTCGAGGAGACAATGGTTATGTCCACACGTGAGGCTCCGCACCGGTGTTTAACCGTTCCTTCCGTACTTTAAGGAACTACACTATAGAGTGAAGCAATTTTCTCGTATTAATAAATTACCCACAAAAATTCCCAAAGCCACCACTCACGCTGAGAAGACGCTTGGGCAGCTAGAGAATGCGCATAGAAAAAAATAAATACAAGTGCGACGCCGCTGGGAGGTTCCAACACTGACGCTTGTTACGTCATACATCTCATAAAGAAGTCTATTAAGGCCTACATGATTATTTATGGGCAAACGATATGCATCGCACTGTAAGGAAGGCATAGAATAAGCGTGGCGTGTTTCAGAGTATTTGACAGAGCAAATTTGACTATGTAAAAAAAAAGAAATAAAAGGAAAAAAAGGGAATGGGGCTCGTGACGTCCCCTTTTCAAGATTTCTGCGCGGATTTAAAAAAAATTATGCATTAAGCTTTATTTTTCTCCTCTAGTATTGAAAATAAGATTGCGAAATTAGCAATAATCGAGCTCCCAAAGGATCATTTACGAGTCCAAGGCTCCTGCGCTTGATTATTACAGCAAGCAGCTGACGTACAAGGTACGGTGTATTCGCAAAAGCATAGTGACGAAAAAAGTTGACATTTTCCTGGGCTGGGCATACGTACGAAGTAAATTCAATTCCGAGAGCTTACGTGCTAAAACACGACATATGACTATGAGGCTCAAAGGTGGTTTCATTTTTGCGCCCCTTTTATATATGCACAAACCTCAAGGAGGCCAAACAGCTTGAATAACTAGCTGACATGTGGATGAACGCGGAGCACTGATGGATCCCCTCGCATTGGTGTACCCATGCGGCGCCGGCACTCCCGCCCCATTGCCCTTCTTTTGCAAACAGGGAAAGTATACGTAGCTGTTTCCTCACACCTATCGCTGTTATCTCTTTCTCTTCGCTCTTTAGTTAACAGTTGCTTTTGTGCTACCTCTGCATGCTATGCATAGAAGCTGAAAATCTATACGGAATAGTTGAACAAATCGCGAAATACGATTTAGAACAGGGAATGTCGCAGGAGCCAACGTTTCGACAAGTCCGCTTGTCGAAACGTTGGCTCCTGCGACATTCCCTGTTCTAAATCGTATTTCGCGATTTGTTCATCGATTCAAACATCCATCTTCCCTTGAGCTTCTCTTCTATACGGAATAGTGAATTTCGACAATTTTCGTGTACTTGTACAGTCGTGATCATGTCACTTTTGAATTGTTTATAGCGGGTGTGTCAGAAAATGCGTGTGAAAATTTTATCAATACAGCAACGCCGAGATTTCCGCACTTTTCGCGCAAATATATGGGAAAAACGGTTCTCAGATATCTGCGTAAAAGTCAACTAGTCCGACTTCTTGTAATTACTGTTCAAATTTTCGATCCTACGCATTTTAAAGTGCATGCCACCATGAAGAAGGCAGTCCCCGCAAAAAGTTGAGAAACAAACAGTATGTGCTCTCCTGTATTTGTAAGATCTTTTGGCCCATTTCCTGAACCGCCTTGCGTGCGGCTGACGTGCTATTTGAGCTACGGTTATATTTCCGGCATATCCTGTGCCGAAAAAAATTAGCGGAAATGGAGGTTGGGTGGCCGAAAACACGACACTCGCTGTGTTATACAGCTAACCAGATGAAGTGTCGCGCTGCCGAATTGGAGGACGCGGTTTCGATTCCCAGCTACGGCGGCGAAATTTCGATGGGGGCGAAATATTGAAGCCCGTGTACTGTGCGATGTCAGAGCACGTTAAACAACCACCTGCAGGTGGTGAAAATTTCCGGAGCCTTCCACTACGGCGTCTCCCATAATCACAGCTGGTTTTTGGATATAAAACCCCAGAAATAATCATCGTTAGTCCATCAAGGAACCCCAAATCGTCGTCATTATTTCTGACTACGGCGCGCTTCTTAACCATACCGAGGCTTGGACATGTAAACACTCACAAATTATTTCTAGGAAAACAACGCCGGTACGTCAGCAGCAACAACTTCCTGGCGCACAATGAGCGCGGAATGAGCATGACTGATAATGTTCACTAATATTTCAATAATTTGACAGTGATTGAACGGTAGTAACTGAGAGGGGTGTCTACATGCCACAACCACGATATGATAGCGACGCGCGCTCCGCAGTGGCGGGATCCGCGGTAAATGCGAGCACCTGGACTTCTTAACGTGCAGCTAAGTCGAAGTACTCAGGTGTTTTCCGCCCTTCGATCTCCTCCGTCAAAATGCGGCCTCCGCGGCCGGTATTCGATCCCGCAACCTCAGGCGGAGCAAGCCAACACCCTAGCCGCCAGGCTGGCACGGCGAATCATGTAATGACTATGTACTACCAGAAGTCAACTGCAGCCACGGAACGGGTGAGACAATGGATAGAAATGGCGTCCTCCGAAAGTACCGCATTTCTCTCTATATGTGCGCAAAAAGGGAGCCCTCCTGGCGTGGAGCACTGAACTCGTCCGCGCTGATCGAGTTCCGGGGGTGATGGGACACTCGACCCCGTCGACCTCGTCGACTCGCCTTATCCGCGGTGGAGAGCCGACGGCCTTGAGTTACATATCGCCGATAGAAAGTGGACAGCTCTCGTCGCGGCAACAGCTAGCCCTTGTTCAGAGTCGGCACTTGCTATATAGTGCAGCAACGTGCCACTCCAGGAAGATCGCTCGTTAAATACCAATCATGGACGAGTGTTTCCTCGGCGGTGATGACAGTACACGGGAAGTCTGTGTACCTTATCGCCGCGACCGGACAAGCCTTTCGACCCTCTGCTGGACGCACGCCGCAGGCAACGAAGCAGCCATCAGCAATGGCTACTGTCTGTCCTACCCGTGCTACTGTGTGTCGACTCAGACAGGGAAGGTCGGCCTCTGCTTACGCACTGTCTACAACACTCTCCAAGGAAGGCGTATTTCAACTCGGAACTTTGCCCGTGAACACATGTCGCCGCGGTTATATTCGTGTAAATTAGGATAACAGGAGGTGGGCGAGTCCAGCGCTCCATAACAAATACACATGAAACCCCACGAAGACAGGACATGCGCTGTATTCTCAACCTCGGCCATGCACAGCACATGTTCTCTCGTCATCCTTCATATATGCTTGCTGTCTAGAGTTGCCTTTAACGGCAGTTAGACTGCCTGTATCGAACACATTAGTATTCCCCGCTTATCTTATGGCGTACGGGAACTCGAAAGGGCCCTGTAACAGTTCTGAACAGAGTCAGAAAACGGTACCGATCGGTGCTCCGGTGAACGTGTGAGCGAAATAGCAATGCGCTGAGCAATTTGGTTTCAAACACGGCCAGCTCTTCCTTGAACAAATGACGTCACTGCATAGGACACCGACTACGTCGCAGTGTTCTTCAAATGAACAAAATAACTTTCGCCATCGAGAAGACGCTGCAACGCTAAATGCAAATCGGCATAGCACCGCAGCAGAACCGAGAGGTCTGCTGTACTAAAGGTGGTCTCAGTGCGGCAACTGCATGGAGGCGGGTTGCGTTTCACGATGCCTTGGGACACTTGCGGTTCCAGATGAGACTAAATAGCACAGCGGTAAGCAAAAGCTGCTGAAGTCGTGGGATAACTGGTGGCGAGAGCATTAGCAAGCAAACAAGCAAGCAAGAAAAAGAAACAGTTGGCGGACTTGAGTGCTTCCAATTTGTTGAGTAAGCCCACAATCAGTGGATTGATTGCAAGCTTCACTATTGGCCTCGAGGGCCACCACTGGAAAGGCCGGCGCTGCTGTCGTTGTGACGTAGTAAACGACATCACGTGACCCCTCCGCCGTCGGCGGCGAAGCGCGCTGGCTTTCTTCACCAAGCCGGTTACTTTTCTTCTTGCTTTTGCGCGTGGAGAACTGCCTCGGCACCACAGCACTTGACATATTCGACCGAGCTAGGTGCAATTTTCACGCGTGTATACAACAAGACGAAGCGTCTAGGCTAAAAAAGCTGAGAATCGGGAAACAGGAAAGTGCTCACGCATTTCGAGTGCGTGGGAAGCATTCCGCGAAGTCAATTTTGTGCACGGCATTGGAGCTAAAATGTTCAGTGAGTACGGCATGAACTTTCTCGGACTGTAGGCATTCGAATTTACGACGTGTATTTGCTGCTGCAGAGGAAACGTGTCTTGGTTACGGAGCAGCGCCATCGCAAAAAATAACAGGCTGCTTTGATTCTCTCATCAGTCAAGATTACCGTGTGCAGAGATACATGCGCATAGTATCTGGCGATACATGGCGGAACCGTATGCATGAATTTAAGCTATAATTTACTGGTGATAAATAAGCTCGTGATGAATCATTGTCCCGCGATAATACTGGCAAAAGTACCAAACTGGGCATCCATTCTGCATGTCAATTCCTTTATGAATGGACATGCAGGTTGAATTAGCAATATCAAGACCTCACATATATTTCCCGCTTAATCACGCTCCCAAAAATGCGGTGAAGGGATGTGAAGGTATGCCGTGAACCACGTACAGCTGTCAACGCGAATCGAAATGTCACCTATCGCCCGTGCACCGTCCGCGCAAGTGCACGAGACGTAGCGCCCATTCGCGCCTCAATAAGTAACTGTACGCAGGATGTCTGAGTATTCCCAGTGAACGCTAAGTAAATTTCCCGAGCACCTTTTACGCGAGCGACCTCACTTTCGTCGTGCATAGCACCGCGGGCACACGTTTCCGACAAGCGTGGATGATACGGCGATGACTCTTGTTCGCTCGCAAAATACTTTGCCGACCTGTAGAACAGGTTCTTTTGCAGCTAAGATTCACACAGACAACTGCTGCAACACACACACACAAAAAAAAACCGTGTCTGAACGAGCTGCGACATTAGAGTTTTAGTCTAGAGCGCGCAACGCCTTAGGAACATAACGTGCGGCGCGCTGGGTACGTAACGGTTGAGGCTGTCTCGCACAGCGTTAGTTTACCGTACGCAACAACCGAAACGTGCACTGCGCTTCGGCGTAAATAGCCTTGAATATGAGTGCTGCTCTGCGCCATCTATAGGCGAAGAAATGAACTACAGCAGCCGATAGTATAGATGACAGCCGATAGTCGTGACGAGCTCGCCACGAAGCGCTCATTTTTGCTAATACAATTAACATTTGTACTCATACGTCGTGTATCAACGCATACGATTAGTTTTCTCGAAATATATGCGAAGCGCAATCGTAAAAACGAAGCGAGCCGCTTCGGTGAAACAGCCCCTGCCGATGTTTGTTTACGTTCGCACCGCGTCTGCTTACGATCTCTCGAGTACTTTGGAAATGGGCGCTGCTTTGCAGATTGGCTCACTTTAGGCGTAACATTACTCAATGAGAATTAATTACGTGTCACAAACAAATGATAAGCAATATTTTCGACGCGATTCCATCGACACTGGCAAATGCTTCGGTCGCCTCGGCGGGACGTACGCTGGCGGCCGGTATCACGTGATGTCGTTTTCTACGTCACGGAGAGCTTCCGGCAGATGACGCCACGGTACACACTAAACAAAAATAACCAGGAACGGGAGTAAACAGCTTGTCCTCTAGCGCACTACCTTTTCTGGGTTTTTTTTACTACGTAACAGTCAAGGTAAAAATTTACTCTCACGCTAACCGAGTTTTTGAACGTAGAAACGGTAGTAATTATTTACCCCTTTGGAGGTTTTCAGCGAGTATACGCGGAGTAAATTTTTACTGCCTAAACAATGTTTTCTCGGCTTTCTTTTTAGAGTTATTTTTAAAGCTAATTCGAGGTTTACCGTGGGTGGGTAAACACTCTATAGGCTTACGCAAAATGCAGACATCACTCAATTTATTGAGCAGTAAACGAGGACTCACCCTTCGAACTTATAACATTGGAAGCACGTTTTCACTCGTTGAGAGCGCAACAAGCACAGGCACAAGCGCGGGAGCAGAGATACTCGAAAGTGCGTTTTCACTTGGCCGGCGTCCACCAAGACCGGCGCTCAGCGAGCCATCGCTCGAACTCAGCACAAAACCACGCCGCACTGGTAACACTCGGGGTAGTTCGCCGTGTCGTTGTCGTATACTGGTTGACGATACGGTCAGTCAGGAACGTTTGCGACCGTAGTTTCCGTGCTTTCCCAGAACTCGGCGGTGCCTTCGAAACGACGGTCACTAGGCATAGCTGCCGGAGATGTCACGGTAACACGTTGTGGTTGACGGAAGCCGGCGTACGCGTATCGGCGCGTGCGCCGATACGCGTACGCGCTGATCACACTCACGCCGTACACACTAACGCCCCGAGACGTCGCGTCCCCTCTTCCGCGACCGACGCTTTTGACGAACAGTTTCTTGCAAACGCGTACCATGTGGCTAGGCCTAAATAGTCATTCGAGTGCTATCACGGCCTCCACCCCTGCGCCACGGCAGTTTGGAGTTTTTTACCACGTGACGTGGTACGTAGTTTTTGATCACGTGGCTTTAAACTCTAGACGGGTTTTTTTATCACGTGACACAAAACCCCCTACGTAATAAAATAGGGCAACAACGTCCTTTTACTACCTTTCTTACAGGCGGTATTAAAACTATGTCATATGCTCATTTTACCTCAACGAGACGTAGTAATTTTGAAAACAAGGGAGTTTTTAAGGCTCATGAGCAGCAAAAACACAAATATCGGGCAACTTTTGCTTACAGTGTATGTCCTCGAGGCCAATACTTTGCTCTGCAACGTGCATGTATTCGCGTTCAATGCCTCAATTTCGTACCGACTACACCATTACCCTTCGCTCACAGAACGTTGGTCTCTGCACTAGCGCTGCTAATATCGTAAGGACACGAAAGACCCCAACACCAAAGCCGCGATACGGAAAACAGACCGCGGTGTATGCACACTTGTCCTTCCGGAATGAAGTCACAAGGGACTTGTACTGTTGTCAGGAGATAACCATACGTGCGCATATACTACAGCAGAAGAGCGCGACATGAGATAGTGTGCAGCATTGTCCTCCGGCCACCGCTATCCGAGGATAAGTCACTGCGTCACGGTGTAGTACACGGAGAACGTTGCAGGTGCATTTCGTCAGTGGACTTTCACGCGTTCGACGGAGTATGATAAGACGCTCCACAGCGCAAGCGCGGAAACCAGCTGTCACTGGAAAATAGTGCCAACACTTAAGTTGCCCGTGCAGTCGTTTTGTGTTTTCTATTGTTATATTCGCCCCTTATTAGAGGCCCACACGTCACGCAGAAAAGATCCGGATGCGACGAAAGCGCTCGCCCCCCCGCCCTTTTTTTTTCTTTTATTCCCCATTCCCTCGAAAACCAGTATTCGTAAACGCGGCTACTAGAAATATAAAATTATTTTATGAGCGCTGCTTCAATGGGAGACTTGACGACCGGTGCTGTTCGGGTGGCGTGTCATAGAAGGAAGGACTCAAATAGAGAACACGGGAACATATATAGCGCAGCAGAAAGTTTAGACAAATTACGATTTCAAATGTAACGAAAAATCTCAACCAATCATGTACAGTGTAATGCACACACACACACACACACACACACACACACACACACACACACACACACACACACACACACACACACACACACACACACACACACACACACACACACACACACACACACACACACACACACACACACACACACACAAAAGTGGTCGTGTGAAAAAAAAAGGAAGCAGTACTAGTATTGCACTTTCTTTAACACAGATATTTCTTAGTAAAAAAAAAACGCTTCGTTGGGCAAGCTGGTACTGTTCACTAAAAGTACATCTGAGTCGCCAGTCACGACATGTGAAGAATAATAGTTATTGTGGTTAGATTAAAGAAATGATATTTTCCGCAGCCATTGCGGAAGCCCGGCTCAGAGTCCATGGGGGAAAGCGAATGAAGGAGACAGAAGAGCAACGCCGTAGTAGAGGGTTCCCGAAATTCCGACTACCTGGGGCTCTTCGACGTGCACTGACAACGAACAGCACACGGATGCTCTGGTATTTTCGCGCCCATCGAAAATTCGACGGCCGCGGCCGAGTTCAACCATAGCCATTTGAATGAGCCCGTCTGTCCAACATGAACGCGTAGGCCCCTGCATATTAGGGGTGAAGCTCCTTAGGGTGTGGGTCGTTCCCTCATCCGTACATAGTATGTAGCCACCTGTAGTTTCATGAAGTGCTCACTAGATGGCGTGATGGCGCCGCGGTGCTCGCTTCATTCAGACGTATGGGAACGCGTAGCATGGGAGTCTGTCCGTCCGTCCGTCCGTCCGTATGTCTGTCCGTCTGTCTGTCCGTCCGAGCGCTGCGGTGCTGCTTAGCTAGTACGTGAATTGATCAATAGATGGCGCGGAGGCGCTCGCTGCGTGCTCTAGTGTGATAGGAGAGCGCTAGATGGCGACACACACAGTGTTTGTCACGTCTTTGATGACGTGCTGGGCAAGATTCACGGAAGATTCACGGTTTTTACCGATGAACCTTCGGAGCTTCGCCCACTCATCATCATTCACTCCGTGGATATGCGTGGATTGTTTCGTTTAGTGCACGTTTCCCAACGTTCACCCTACTCAATTTTCTGCTATTGGGAAATTTACCTGGCATAGTATTGAGACCTCCGAATGCTGAATCAAGGCCCCCATAATCAATACTCCCACAACACTTCCCCACGTTGATTCCCCCTCACCCCTGCCCAAAAAATAAAAAAGACTTCCAGCTAACCTAAACTCCGTATCCCTCCCCACCTCCCGAAATGAAAATTCTGGATAAACCCCTGCAAGAAGTCCAGCTCACATGGAATGCAAGTTCGCTTGCTTAAAGCTTGAACAACTGGATGAATTCCGGCGATGTTTCGAGGTCAGTGGACGTTAGTTAAATTCGCCGAGTACGTTCCTTGGCGCGTGTTAGTCATTTGCGCAAGATTACAGACACGAGAGACGCGCAGAACCCTCACAAGCGAATTTCCGCTGATTGCCTCAAACCGCCCACCTGGCTTCCTAAACTTTCGGCCACATTTGTTTTCACATCATCGAAAGGAAAGCGACGGAAGCGCACGGGTACCATACCGTGGCATTCGCGATTCGCGTGCGCCGGCCAACCTGCGCGACCTTTGCGCCAAGGGAAGGCTGTATGAAGCACCATGAAGAGACGGATCATAGACGGATTGACTCATCCATAGCGTCACTGCTCGGTTGGATTTCGGTTTCGTTTCTTTTTCGCGCTTTTTTCGCTCGTTAAAAATTAGTTTCGAATTTGATGAGCATTTCCACTATCCGACGCGTGACAAGAGCTTCACGGGAACACAGAATTGCTATTACCTTAACACGGTCCAAGAGTCGCTGGAGTTGGCCTTTTGAGATTTGCGTGTGAAGTAGCGGGCGCAGTTTTTTTGAGAAAGGAAACGTAGGCTAGACAGATGACTATTATCGTTCAGGGACAAGATAAGTCCAGGACGGTTAAGACCTCTTTAGCATGCGTAGACGCGGGACTCGCCGCTTATCTCGGAGTCCGCTAGCGATAAGGCGTTCACAAACCGGATCGCGTTCGTTGCGCCGTATAAAGCGCCCCGCCAAGGAATGCTGTCCGAAAATGACGGTCGTAAACTGTACAGCGAGTATACATATAACTGCAAAGGGCGAAGGACTGGAATAGTGCTTCCCGCACTATTCCAGTCCTTCAGAGGGAACATACCAGGGCGGGAAACGTGGTTACGTCGACCGACAGTGCGCGGCTACTGACAAGCTGCGAAGGTCACCGCGATACTGTTTCGCTGAGGCTTGAAACAGAGTGGTGTACAGGAAAGCTCGCGCAACTGTACATGTCCACAAACCCTTCAGCCAGCGTGTGTAGCACGTGTGCATGCAAAGGCACTCGCAATTACACACACACACACACTAATACATATATACATATACATACACATACATACATACACACACACATACATACATACATACATACATACACACACACATACATACATACATACATACATACATACATACATACATACTACATATATATATATATATAGCAGTCATGGTGGTGAATAGCCGGAGGCGTGAAGACATGAGTAGTAGACCCTCGGAATTGGCAACAAAAATGCGCAAAGCGTTTATTCAACGTTTGAGCCGGAGACCGGCCTTCATCAGGAAAAAGGCCGGTCTCCGGATGAAACGTTGAATAAACGCTTTGCGCATTTTTTTTGTTGCCAATTCCGAGGGTCTACTACTCATCTCTATATACACACACATATATATATGCATACATACCACACACACACACACACACACACATATATATATATATATATATAGATATATATATATATATACATACCACACACACACATATATATATAGATATATATATATATATACATACCACACACACACACACACACATATATATATATATATATATATATATATATATATATATATATATATATATGGCGCGCTTCCTCGTGCCATACGCTTATGGAACAGCCTACCTGATACCATAGTCGCCGAAACTAACTCAATGAAATTTCGTCAGTCGCTTAACACGCATATCACCAACAGACCATGGTCTGACTAACTTATCTAATGTTGTGATTAGTGTACTCAGTGGTCATCCAGTGCTCGCGCAGTTACATGTGCGATAGCCTTGAAGTTGTAGTCCTCCCTTCATACCCCCCCCCCTTTTTTTTCCTTTTTTCCATTCTTTTTTTCGTTACGCCATAATATACATTGTATCACTTGTATTTTCTGTGTAATTTATTATGCACTATATTATACTACGTAACTTGTATCTCACTTTTTGATGTTAGCTTCTGTGCATCGTTCTTGTATAATTTCTCCTTTTATAGCATTTTTTGTATTACTTGTTTGCTAATGCTGTGCTTTTCACTTGTCTTTTTTTGCTTACGTCATTTACTTTGTCTATATACCTTTGGTTTATACAAGTTCTGTGAAGCCCCCCTTACTCAACGCCCATGTGGCCATGTAAGGTACTTTCAAATAAATAAAAAATACCACACACACACACACACAATATATATATATATATATATATATATATATATATATATATATATATATATATATATATATATATATATATATATATATACTACACATATGTATTTATGTATGTATGTAACAATTAAACTCAGTTGCGCAGTTTGGGGTACTCGCTGCCGTCATTTCGTGAATGCGATACCACGCTAATACACGCACGCCGCTTGTAACTCGGAGGTACTGCCCCGCCACGGTGGTCTGGTGGTTATGGCACTCGGCTGCTGATCCTAAGGTCGCGGGATCGAATCCCGGCCGCGGAGGCTGCATTTCGGTGGAGTCGAAATGTTTGAGGCCCGTGTATCTGTGCGATGTCAGTGCACCTTAAAGGGACCCTAAAGGGGAATATCAGGTTGGGCAAGATTTAAAGATTAGGTTTGTGTGATAACCAATTCCCCACTCCAGGCGAGAACAGTGCAGAATTGTAGGCGAGAAAGCGACTGGACTTCGAAATCGGAGTGGTACCTTCTGTCCCGATCCTTTCTAAAATGACGTCAGCTCATCCACAATGAGTACTCGAATGCTGCTCATGAAACTTTCAGAGGGCGTTTTTGACGAAAAAAAATTGCTTATTGGTACGCATAAACCGTTGATTACCAAAACGCAGGTAAAAAATTTGAATCATACAAAACCTCATATTCTCCTTAGAAAATTAAAATATAAAAGAATACAGATGGTTGGAATTTCCGCATCCCTCCTCCACGGCGTCTCCCATGATCAAATCGTGGTTTCTAGCACGCGAAACCCGAAATATTTTCATTACCGGCTGCCCGTTGTTAGCGTGCCCGTAGTCACGCCATTGCTAACCGGCGTGCACAGCGGGTCTAGGGATGTGCTTGTACCACAACAAGGCAGCGTCCTGAACTCATGGCCAACGTCAGCGACACGAGATCACGCTTGACGCGGCGAGGCCAGCGCGGCGATCTGAGATAACTGGCCACTGAGAGTGTTTATCACTGGTGCGATGTCGAGAGTCACTCGTGTTTACTGAAGAACGCGCGCTGAATGGCTATCGCCGAGTGGCTGTGTACAAATTCTGCACAGATTCGTGCGCCCTGGCAGTCAATGTACACACGGGAATGGGCCCATGCGTATGACCACGGATCAAACAACGCTATTGATTACGCCCACGCTCGCATAAAATAGCTATAATTATTTCACTGCAGAATTGCTCGACAGGTTTAGATACCCGCCATATATAAATTTACCGACAGGTATTGGCCTCCATCATTCCATAACGTTGTACAGAGAGCTGACTACTGTTGCCTGGCTGCTAAACCGCTTGCTTTTTCAGGAATGTGCTATTGTACTGCTTCCGAACTTGCGTCATATGTGAAGAAAAACTGGAGATTGCTGCCACAACAAAATTAACCCGCTCAACGAGAAATGTGCAAACAATGGGATGAACATTTCATTGGGACTCCGCGCCTAAACGGATGGGGCGTCATGAATGTTTTTTTTTTTTTTTTTTTTTGCCAACAGGAAGCCCATCTGTAGTAAACGTGTCGACGTTTGGTCTTACGCGCTGGAAATTAGGGAGCCGTGTTAGCAAGAACATTTAGCTTTATTGTAAAACAATAACCATGCTAAAATAAAGTTATCCAGTAGGTCACCGTGGTCTCCGCAAAATTTAGCATATTCGTTCTACCGGTGCCATAGCGTCCGTTGCGACCGTCTAAAAACACATCTCGCATTGTCGACAAAGAAAGCACTAAATCGTTTAGAACAGGCATGTATTTCTGCATACGTGCGATCTCGGGCTGGAATTCAATCGTGTTCACACAAAGGTTATATCAGTTTGCACAGAGAAGGAACAGCCTATACGCGGGCTTCATTAAAAGCGTGCAGCTCGTACACTCGCACGTGTTTGGTGAAGTTCGCAATGCGGGGAGGCGCCCGGCGAGCGATCGACGCTAAAGGCATTAAAAAATATGGTGCTCGTATACAGCAGGCAACTTACACACATAATGGGAACCAGGCCCCGCCGCGTTTGTCTAGTGGCAGTGGGCTGCTGATCCTAAGGTCGCCGGACCGAATCCCTATACCGCGGCTGCTGCATTTCTATGGAAACGAAATGCGGAGGCCCGTGTGCTGTGCGGTGTCAGTGCAAGCTAAAGAACGCCCAGCTGGTCGCGATTTCCTGAGACCTCCACTGCGGCGTCTCTCATAATCAGAGCTGGTTTTGGCACATGGGACACCAGAAAATATTAGTTATTCCCTATATCCATTCCGGCCACAGTTATCCCTATTCCTTGTTGGTAATAAGCGCTTCTTCCCATTTTAATATAGCCGAATGACATCTGCATGAAAAGAACGTGGGACTACACGAAGAAGGCAGCACGACAATCACATATATATTGGTGATTAATTACAAGTGAATTGGCAGCCCCGCCCTACAGTACTCTTCTAAGGCGGCCGATAATAACGAGGTTATTATTGATCACATTAGAGGAATAGACTGTACCGAGCCGTGCTACCGTGCAAGGGCTGCGGAAAATTGCGTCTTTTCCTCGACCGAATCACAATCAGTGGAATCAAAAAGATGAAGGGGTCATGGGCAGGCCATGTAATGAGAAGGCAAGATAATTCATCATTAATGATAACAGAACACGCCCCCTCCCCCCCCCCCCCAATAGAAAAAAAAAAAAGAAAACGCAGCCGCAGTTAGCACAGAGGCATTTGCCATGCAGTGGGCGCATACAGAGTTGTGGCGATGATGACGATGATAAAGTTATTGCAACTTTTCTCTTAGTTAGGTGAAGATTCGTTATACGGCGTAGGTAATAAAATTAAATGAACCAATTAGAGGCATGGAATAGACGTATGCAGCCAGTAAGGTTGAAAAGTCGGCGATCTGATTATTGACCCATCATACAGTAAGTATGGGCGAAGCAGTGAACCTCTGTGACTACAGAAAGTAATTGTCAAGTGTGTCTTTATTGTTCCGTTTTGTACCTCGGAAGAGCGCGCTGCTTGACCTACATGTTAGGATGAGTATGAAGCCAAGTCTGACGCAGGCAGTGCCAGTATCACAGCAATAACTTGGCGTCCTCGCCCAATGGGTAAAATCACGACCAAGTTTTACTTTGGCCTCACTTGTCAATTGGCTTAATATACTCAGTAGTACTATGCATGGCAGAGCCTTGCCATTGATATCATCCACTGATACGACCAAGCAGGTGCAACAAGCGCAATCAGTGACGTAAGCGTTCTGCCAGATGCCGGTGTCACTAAACAATTCCGTGTTATGGCCCGTGTGTGATACCAATGGTTTAGGGCAGACCCTATAAATGCGCCCGTGACGCAGAGATGTCAACTTTACCACGTACTTTGTGTTTATTGCGCAGTAATCACGCTACAGCACCCATAAACTGTAACACGTACACAAGAAGGCGAATAAACTAGCGGTTTTACAGGAGGACAAGCCAATTACGCCGTTATTCCTCGGGCAATATAAATACAGACAACAGTATAGTTCGGGCCCTGCCGTGCATTCCTGAAGCAGCACCCACGCGCATGTGTAAAACTTCACGGGATGCAAGCTCGGCGTGAAAGAACAAATTACCCCATTTCTTAGAGAACTGTAGATGTCGAAACCACACATCACTATACGTTCGTCCTGTTGCGTAACTCAAATAAGAGCGGCATTAGTGCGTGACCATCGAGATTGCTGCAGCACTGACTAGCTATAAGCAGGCGGTAACCGCGAAATGACATATTGCTTCGCAATGCGACGTGTATGCGCAGAAACCTTTTCTACTCCGCTGCGTTCAGGGAGTTAATACATGCTGCTTAGAACTTCCGAGAAACATAGGCCGTTGAATAACGCCGCAAAGACGTCTGACGCCAACAGAGGTTCGTGAACTATGTCATTCGTACCCGAGGTGCCTCGCCACAATCACTGACGCAGCTAGTTCTTATATAAGGACGTCTGCGGTGGTATAGTGGCAGCCTCGCGAAGACGACTGCTAGATTCGTGCTTTTAGACCTCACATAGGAGCTGCTCTGCTATGTGAATGCTATCGCGTACAATGAATGGAGCGATCAAAACAGAGGCTTAATGTAGTAATTCCTCGGGTTTTACGTGCTAGCACCACGATACGGTTATGATAAAGATGCAAAATGGAATGGGGAACTCCGGATGAGCTTTAACAATTTTGTTTAACATGTGCACGGAAATACAACTACAGCGATGCTCTTGCATTTCACCACACATTGAAATGCGTGGTGAAGTGGCCGGGTATCGAACCCGCATCCTCAGGCTTAGTACGTCGACACCTATACCTGCTAAGCTATACCGGCGCCTTGTAAAGTGGCTTAGCGACTGAGGCGTTGTCATTGTTGAACACGAGGTCCCGGGTTCGATTCCTGCCGTGGTAGGCGAATTTGAACAACGGTGAAAGGCTCGTGCGATATGGGATGAGAAAATTCCCGCGTGTGCGAAAATACTTGATTCTGTCTTAGCCTGCGAGCATTTTAATGCACATTAAAGGCAGCTTTCGCTGAATGTACACACTGATTAGTTCATTTGGAAGAATCATGGATTAACAAAAAGAAAAAAATTGCGCTCGGCGTACAAAACTCATGGCGCCAAACGTGCATAGAAATTAATATGCACGTATAAGACAACGACTGGCGGTAAAAATCCTTTACATCGCGTCTCCTGATCACATAACGCTTTTAGTACGCAAAACACCGGAGTTAAGTTCAGTGACCCGCGCTCTGTTGGTGCGATCAGAGTCGTGCCGTGAACACACGGATCAACACCGCGCAGGAAAGGCGTGGAAATTTCGAACGAAATGGGCTGTGCCGACGGTTGCCTTATTTCACGGACGAAGGCTCGATCGTCGCGTCGCAGCCGCCACGCAGCCCGCAATCAGTTGCGCCGCAAAACAGTCCTTGTGCAGCGTTTCCGCGTCCAGTATGCGGAGATGGGAGACGACGCGATTACGCAAGATAAACGGCGCCCTGGACGAGCGCGCACGCTATACGTTGGATCCTTGGGCGAAGAGTCCGCAGGAAAAAGGCCGTGCCTCCCGGTGCGGCCTTCTGCGAGGTCGCCTTTCCTATACGTGTTCGTGTAACGCTGAAGCCGGTCAGATTATACATACATATACACATATATATATAGGACTGTATATGCTAAAATAGCTTGGGTTGCCGCCAGTTTATAAGAGAATGGACGAATGCGCCTCACATGTCTTGAAAAAGGTCGGGCTCCCACCGAACCATAATAAACCGTCGTTCTCTATAAGGTGCATCGTGAATTCTGTTTACACACACACACACACACACACACACACACACACACACACACACACACACACACACACACACACACACACACACACACACACACACACACACACACACACACACACACACACACACACACACACACACAAACGGTCGCTTCAGCGTGTATTGCACCGTATGATACATAAGTTTTGCACGAGTTAAGCCATCAATGAAAGCGTTTGACTCGAAATAATGTTCTTCACAGAGGGCTATAAAACAGCGTAATGTAGTGGCACTGCCACAGTTCAAGAAAACGCGCCTGGCCGCCTTTCTCCTGTCATGTATTTTTCGCTAAACATGAACAGATCGCGGCAGAGGCGCATGGTCACCAAAACCGAGCTGTCAAACTCGGTTCAAGCGCAAGGTTTATTGGGAGGAATCGTTCAATGGGTTCAGACTAGACAGACGTTCATAGAACAGTGCATTCGTAGCTATCCAGTGCGAAGACATTCCAATAGCTCAGCGTAGACCTTTACGGATGGCAAGGATACGACCACGAAGACCAGTTACACTGTACAGGATACTCTCACGCGCTAAGGCACAGACAACGATATCGAGGAGCTGGTGAAGGAAATATGCGGAGACAGCCAAGTCAACCTGATTTCGGAAGGCCGGAACTCGCCGACGACAGAAGCAAGTTCACCAAATGCCGCCATCGATGTTCAAACTTCATGCCTAGACACCGAAAACACGACTGCAGAACAGTGCATTACGGTCTCGGAGACAGGTGGACAATAAGATCTACTGAGGCTCGCAAATGCGTGTGGCATTTGGACCAGGCCCATAAGCAGCACAATTTATTTTTTTCATGGGTGAGGAGAGGAGGTCCAAACTTCCTTACGTAGTACGTTCTTGCGCGTCTTCGTATGCTTGCACATGTAAACACGCATATAAACTGGAAACATCTGTGAGGAATGGAAGAGGGGGGGAGGGGGTGTTCAACACCCCGTAGGAGCCTCATCCTGCACCCACACTCCTGCCTACCTAGCAACTCATAAGAAAGCGACATTTCTAGGACTCCTCTTTAGCTCATGCAAGACAGGAGTTGCGATTTTCAGTCACAAGAATGAATAAGGTTGGTATAAATTTAACAGCCAGGCATACCCTTTGGTAAAGCAAGCAAATACTTTAGTGTGCACGTAAATTCAAAAAGAGGGTCCTACCCAGGCACCCATCAAGACAACGTGAAGACGAAAGGGAAGTGGAACGTAGCAATTATGAAACAAGACACGCATACCATTTGCGTGATTATAATTACAAGTCCTTTAGGTCGGAATTTTATTAACATTCAGCGGGTAGATTATCAGTGGGGACTCGCAAAAACGCCATAAGTGAGGTGATGGTAGCTGATATCGGCTGGGATCTTTTTGTAGACCAACCGTTATACTGCTTGAAACGAGAGAAGCAGAGAGCAAAATTAAAGCATTTCTCAAAAAAAAAAAAAAAAAAGACGGGGGGGGGGCTTAACACTAAGGATACAAAAAAGGTGTGGGGCTTATGAGCACAAATGTCAAACTACACACGCCTGTGCGCCAAAAGCGCGAGCATGAGAGGAAGGTAAAGGTCAAGAAACTTGAAAAACCAAGTGGAGGATGACGAAATGTGTAAACAGACAACAGGGAACCATCAAAAGATAATCATCATCAGCCTGTCTACGCCCACTGCAGGGCAAAGGCCTCTCCCATGGATCTCCAATTATCCCTGTCCTGTGCTAACTGGGCCCAATTTATCCCCGCAAACTTCCTGATCTCATCTGCCCACCTAACTTTCTGCCGCCCCCTGGTACGCTTGCCTTCTCTAGGAATCCACTCCGTTACCCTTAATGACCAACGGTTGTCTTGTCTTCGCATTACATGGCCCGCCCAGGCCCATTTCTTCTTCTTAATTTCTATTAGTATGTCCCTAACACGCGTTTGTTCCCTAACCCACACCGCTCTCTTCTTGTCCCTTAAGGTTACACCTACCATTTTGCGTTCCATAGTTCGCTGCGTCGTCCTCAATTTAAGCTGAACCCTCTAGGTTAGCCTCCAAGTTTCTGCCCCGTAGGTGAGTACCGGTAAGATGCAGCTATTATAAACTTTCCTCTTCAGAGATAATGGTAAGCTACCATTCATTATCTGAGGATGCTTGCCGAATGCACTCCACCCCATTCTAATCCTCCTAATCACCTCGGCCTCATGATTGGGATCAGGGGTCACTACCTGGCCTAAGCAGACATATTCACTTACTACTTCCAGTGCCTCGCCGGCTATCTGAAATCGCTGTACTCGCCCAAGGCTATTGAACATTACTTTAGTTTTCTGCATATTAATTTTCAGGCCCACTGTTATACTTTGCCTGCGCAGCGGTGGCGTAGAGGTAGAGCATCCGCCTCGCGTGCAAAAGGACCGTGGTTCGAATCCCGGTTCCGGGCAATTCTCCACCGGATTAAAAAAAAAATCCGCGTGTTGGTCGAATTGCATAAGGAGGCTTGGGGTGCGGCCGGATCCCGGCGACCATAGCCGGTAAGGCACTCCCTCACCAGAGCAGGATTGGCCACCCTGGTGCAGTAACGGCCACAACCTCCCATGAATACGCCAAAAGATAATATGGGGAGACAAAGAGGGATCGAGTTTAATGCGAAGAAACATTGAAAAAAAAAAAAAAACATCTGGAAGAGGACATCAGACATGAATTGCTCGGCTGCGTACATATGGCATGACATATGTATGCAGCCGTGCTTTTATAACTGACGTCCTACCCTGCTGCCCGAGGATCAAAACATGCCGAAGCGAACATTCGTAACAGGATGAGGCTTGTGTCTGCAGCAACGAGTCGGGAAATGACTCAGAACTTCGTAGCTGCGTGACAGGAGATTCACCCAGTTAGATCCGCAAATGGCGTTTACTTTTAAAACTAGGAACATTGAAAGTAGCTGAGAGTGTCGTCTGAAAATTTCTCTTGGCAAGGAGGTGCTTAGATGTCTTAGGTACACTCGATTGTGGAGCGAACTAGATTTCACTGCCTTCTATTCTGTCTTGTTTTCACGAAATGTATTTCGCGTCACAGTAAAGTATACATAGAAAATACTATATGCTCAGCAATAGAGATCAAAGGAATGTTTACAGCAGTGAGAAGTGAGTAACGCCAAAAATAGTTGACAAAATGCAAGTCGTAAAAGGCGTACTCAACCTCCCGATGATACATACAGACATACGCAACAGACCGTGGTTATAACAACCAGGCCAGGCGACTGCTTGTCGAGTGTCTGTTTCGAAGAGGATGCGATAACAGTAACGATAGTCGTCATCACCATGATTATAATCTTAAGGACTCTAGATTAGAACGATTGCGTTTGGGCCCATAGTATTCCCTCATATTGAGTCGAAGTTTTGATATTGACACGTGCGGTTTTGATATTGATATTGCTATTGACCACGTGACAATATTCTATATGCGTGACTTGCTGAACATCTTAAACATTTCTCTTTAGTACTTTCTCAGCGTTTCCAACCTGGGCGATCTAGTAATTATTAGCGCGATAAACTTTCATTCGCGATGTTCCAAGTGCAAATGTCACTTCCCCGCCAATAAAAAGGAGTCAGACGACGCTCGTGTCAGCGTGCCATCTGTTTCCTTGACAGCAAACGAATCTTTTTTCGTCACTGCCAAACGGACGGTAACCATGCATGCGGCTTTTGTTTTATACGTCATTCTCGAACAGATGAAGCTGTCTTCCATTTTCTCATCTAACTTTCCATCCCAGTTTTGTTCGGAACATTTCATGACGAAATGAAAATGCGGAATAGGGAGTTATTTTCGCTCGTCTTGCGCATATGCGCCTCTATTACCATAGGTTTGCTCCGCCACACGGTGGTCTAGTGGTTACTGCACCCGGCTGCTGATTCGAAGATCGCGGGATCGAATCCCAGCCACGGCGCCTGCATTTCGATGGAGGCGAAATGTTGAGGCCCGTGTGCTGTGCGATGTCAGTGCACGTTAAAGAACCCCAGGTGGTCGAAATTTCTAGAGACCTCCACTAAGGCGTCTCTCATAACCAGAGCTGGTTTTGGGACGTTAAACCCCACAAATCAATTAATTTACCATAGGTTGAGGGTGTCGATTGTGTCGTCAGTTGTATGGTATCGATCGTGTTTCTAGTCCCATTGTTTCAGTCAAACGTACATGCCCTATGTGAATATTTCAACCTTCTAAAAACCAGCTTCGACGTCTCAGCTGCCGTCGCAGAAAAAATGAGCAGACCCAAAGCGTCCAACCGCTGCAATGAAAGCAACCCGGTTCGTCGACATATAAGGTCTTATGCAACCACGCTGGCGCAAGGCCAGCAGTGGCGCGGAGCTTATCAGCCGCAGATTGCATACCGATAAGTAAGCAATGATAAGCAATGCCTCCACATGAGGGATTAGGAGTATAGACTGCTGTATCTCTCAAGTGGACAAGGCGCACACCGTGTGCGGTCAGTGCGCCTCAGATCAAAGGTGTTTGGCTTCGCCATTGAAACAAGGACGGTATACAATCATTACTATATAGACATATACATACAAGTGTCGCTGGAAAAGACACCTCGCAGTATAATAGGCAACGCCGGCGGTTTCCTGCAGTATATTCCGATATTGCTGTTTTCTAATGGCGCTGATAGTCACGTGTAGCTGGCAGGATGGTTTAAGTTGCTCAAAGACTCACCAATAATATTAAATGAACGATGTGCTCAAACCGAAACCGACCGGGGGTAGACGCCTGCTGGTTAAGCGTATGCAATGACGTCACAGCCCCTCGTCCGTCATCACAAATGTGGAGCTAGTGCCACGAAAATGAAAGCGGCCAGGTCGTCCGACGATCGATGTACTGAGTTATGGTCCCTGAACTTGACAGCGACAGTTGGAGCGCTGAAGTATCACCGCTCATGCTTTTGACCGCCTGCCTGTTCCGGTAGGCAGAGCGGCGTAAGTAACGACGCTAAAAACACAGTACGGCCCGCACGGGAATCCGCCAAAATCTTTATTAAAAATTTATTTTCAGGAAATTTAAACGTCGTGCAACCTCCTGGCTTGGCATATATTACAGTACCAGAGAGAATATACACTGAAAATTTCACTGAAATCTGTGGACACTGAAAAACGACCGTAAGTGGTAAAGCTGGAACCTCCTATAACGCATCCATATAGGCCGACGCGTTTCGCCGCTGATCAGTATTATGTCAGAGGGATCTAGCCGCCATCGCCGTACAGTTGCCGATTTGCTTTGCTCTGCTGAGCACAGGTTGGCCCAACAAACAGCGTCACCTTGAATACTGAGTGTTCCACGTGACAGATATGACAAGCATTACAGATACGTGTCGTGAACAGCTAGACACGTTGGCAGTTTGTGTCATGATTAACGGTAATAAAATCACGTGTGGCTCACAGCCGCTTCCCTAGACTACAAATATACAGGTGCCGCACTCGATTGAACGCTGACCTTTACAGCCGTTGTCGATCAAGCAACAGTCAATACAGAGGGCGTAAGTAAAATGTCGCAACGAATTACTAAGCAATATATAGTCGTAAAATTAACAATGACACAGGAAAACGTCAGAGAATGTTTCGCCATCGTCTTAGCAAATGTAGACAGACAACTGAATTTGTTTCTTTTTGAAGTGAGAACGCAAAACGACACGAGCCGATCGCAGAGTGTGCTGTAAAACTTGGCGCATTCGCATTTTACGTTTAGAAAAGGCGTCGTTCGCTACTCTTTAGTGAGGTTGCTGCCACGATACATAAAATAGCGGCTGCTGTCATGTACAGCACTACGCGTCTTTATTCTAAATTTAGTATATGTCATTACTGATCGGCACGCAGTATACACGTGTACGTTATGAACCCCGATAAAAGTATCAGCATTCAACGGGAACACAAGCGCGCACAAGCGCGCGCACACACACACACACACACACACACACACACACACACACACACACACACACACACACACACACGCACGCACGCACACACGCACGCACACACAAAGAAACGAAACATGAGCACAATGAGATGTGTGCCATGTATAACAGTGATGTTGTATGCTTGTTAATACTGGTTTATTCGTGTAATCCCGTAGCAACAGACAAGAAGAAAAAATAAAAATATAAGTAAAAAAGAAATCTGGGCAGCTTGCAATACCAGTGCAAAGGCTTAAGCGCGGACCTCGTTCCCGACCTATCCTCTCGCGGCTGCTACAAGCTCAACTATAAGTCACGTGATTTGCCACGTGACTATAGCGCTTGCGCGTGTTTTTTGGCGGGAACATGTCGCGTGACTACACAGTCTAAGCGAAAATAAGCCGAGATGGGAGGGCAATCCCTTGTCGGTAGAGAACTACCGCCCTGCATATCATTAACTTCGTCATACCGTAAATTAATTGAACATATCATCGCCAAACAAAATCACCTAATGTTTAGAGGAAAATTCCACATTAACAGACTTGCAGCATGGATTTTGAATTGAATTGAATTGAAATTTATTCCGCAACAGGACATGTTACGAGGAGGGCAGGTAAAAGCTGTAAGAACAGCTTGAGGATCCCTGACCCCCAGGTACACAGGGTAGCACAGAGGACGTGCGGCTAAGTACAACCAAATTTAGAAAGGGTTTTTCAACTACGACACAACTATTAACTGTAATTCATACATTCGTAAAAGCTTTAGATACTGACGGTCAAACTGATGCTCTTTTTTTTAGATTTTAGTAAGGCATTCGACAGGCAGTTCAAACTGATTCAGAATCTTAGGGACAATAATCTTCCTGACATAATGGTTTCTTGAGTAGCAGCTTACATTCCCGACCGCGTGCAGTTTGTCTGTATTGAGGGCAACAACTCCAGCTGTCTTCCCGTAACATCCGGCAAACCCCAGGGTAGTGTCCTGGGGCCATTGCTGTTTCTCATGTACATAAATGGTATTGTCACGTTCGTTACACCACACACACAAATTCGGTTGTCTGCGGACGACTGCATTTTATTTCGGGAAATATCCACAGTACATGATCAGACCAAACTTGATCTAAGCCTACATAATATACAGGATAGGTGGGGAATGTCATTGAACAAAGACAAAACAGTCTGCCTTCGTTTTACTCGAAAGAAAATCCCATTAAAATATGAATACACACTGGCCGCTTCCCCGCTAAAGGAAGTTGAAAATTATAAATACCTAGGCATCACATTTCCTAATACATTTTCCAGAAATTTACATATTAGGAATATCTGTTGCTCCGCTTTCCGTAAACTATGCTTCTTAAAACACAAACTGAGGAATTCACCTGCCAGCACTTAATTGTTAAGCTATTTGACCTTCATTAGAAACAAGTGCGCTTGCATCACATGGGATCCCTACACTAAATATAACATTAAAAGTATAGAGAGAATTCGCAGAAAAGCTATCCGTTTTATTTCAAGTTATGCGCACAGATTCCCCCACACAGCTGATGTTGGCTAATGATATTCCCCTCCTCGAGACACGAAGGCAGATGTTTCGCCTGAACTTCCTACAGCAGCTAATTAACCATGAATTCTCCTTAGACCCCGCGGTATACGTCACCCCCTTGTCAACGAGACGTACCCGTCATGATCACCCATATGCACTAACCCCTCATTTCGCCAGGACAAACGCATTTAAATTTTCCTTCTTCCCCAGAACAGTGTCCGAGTGGAACACCCGACCAGATACGAACGTTTTCTTTGAAGCGCGTTAATCATATGTTTTCAGTTATGTATAGTGTATTTGTCAATTTATTGGATCAATGTATCATATTTGATACTTGAGTATTTTGTATTGTTTTCCTAACATTTTTCCTCTCTTTTGCATTTTAAGCTGTAAGTGTCCTTCCTGCGAGGACCGATTTGTGGTCCGCAGTATTTTGTAAATAAGTAAATAAATAAATGGCTTGTCCTCTAGCACATTCCCCGATGACAGCTTAATACGCTCTGGTGAAGCGGAGTAAACGATTCGCTCCTTCTAATTAAAGGAGCTTTAGCATGGACTGATGGGAGTATATGTTTACATCCAAAAAGGACCTTTTGCGGGTAGCTATGGCAGTATACGTTTACATCCATCGAGAAGCTCTTGCTGAAGCCAGCTGAGCCTAGGCGTAGTCCGGGATGATTCCTTGAATAATTTTATTATTCAACCACATCAAACCTGGCTGGGCGGCGATACCGAAGGCCCGTCACAACAAAATAATTTCCGATTCGCACATTAGTGCGGTCGTATGTTCGATGTACAGCATTGTGCGATGTACAGCAAGTGTGGGGCTGATGCCAGTGCGTGCGGTCCAGAAGTACAAAGAGCTTTGACATGTTTACGCAAAACAGTACTCGGCCGTTGCAACCACACTGTGCAGTGATGATTCGTTGTTTCACAAATGAACTTCACCCGCACGCATTAAACACACACACACACGCACACGCACACACCGATGATTCGTCGGACCAAAAATGCACTGGAGCTTCACACGCACACACTGAACAGACGAGCGCGCAGACACACACCGACACAAGTGCGACATAACCAAAAAATGGGTTTCTAAAACTGCCACGGCGAGTTTCTGACCGCGTGATATGAAACTCCTGCCCCGCCACGGTGGTCTAGTGGCTTTGGCACTCGGCTGCTGATCCGAGGGTCGCGGATATTCGAGCGCATAGACCGGCTTCCGCGGGTCTTGCAGAAATCTTCCAGGTATCGAAGGAGAAATACACCACGCACAGTATCTCCCCTCCCTCATTTTCCTAAGTTCGGAGCACCTTAGGGGCCCGGGATTTCGGTGTCTCAGCTGTCGCCCTGTGTCACGTCATGCACCGAAGAACACAAGCTTATAAACACACCGATGAATTCCCATAACGCAGGTCAATAATGGTCGAAAATGAACAAAATGTATCTAGATTAAGAATGGTTCCAATAAACCGCATTAGCAGAATAAAATAAGAGATGTGCATCAAGGGAAACTAACCACGCAATGAGATAAATTAGGCGAAAATAATTCGAAAACGCCGACGAATCACTGCTCCGCAGTTCGTACAGCATTCGCTGCAGTGAAACGGGCTTGGTCTTTCTCTCTCTCTCTCTCTCAAGGGCCCACTCGCCGTAACACCACGTGTGTTGCTGTCGCAGGGGGCAGGGCAACAATTGAGGTTTTCGTGTCCATCCTTAACAGCGCCGTTTACACCCACGTAGTGCGGTGGAGTGATATGGTTAGAGGACGGGAGAGAAGGAGGTCAGTTCCTCCGGAATGGCGCCACCCGGCCGCATGAGTGGAGGGCCCCCGCGGCACAGTCGCCCCCCGTGACGTAGCGGAAAGTTCCGCAACTCGGTTTATACCCATCCACTCCTCGCACACGGTCACCTAGACGGCGACGACAGATATACGTCACTTGTCTGTTTTTTTTATTATTATTATTTGTTCTTGATAGGCTGCGCGTCAAGTGGCGTAATACACGCGCGTGTGCGGTCAGCTTATCTCTTCCTGGACATTCATTGCGCGATGTGGACAAACTCGTTAATAGCTGCATATTTGTTTACTGACGCATGTACCGATTTCATTTGCTTGTATTTGACTAGCTTCATATATTGTAAAACGCATTCCAGTGTTTGTTAAATGCATTTATACATTTTCATGTGCACGAATGATATGTTGTCGCAATGTAATAATTATTATATTGTTAAACTACTTGTAGCACACTTCCCTGGTGGTGAGATTTAAACCTCAAGACCTCCATCGCTGCTCATCATCACGAACATCACCTCCATTAGCCTGTTTACGTGCATCCACTGCAGTGCAGGGGGTTCTCCCACATCACTCCAATTAACCCTGCCCTGCGGAAACTGCGACCACATTCCCTCCTGCATGGAATAGGCCAATTAACCTTCTGCACTAACAATGAGCGATGCATAAAGAAAGACCCACAGCGGAATAGCTTCCTGGCTACGGCGTTGCACTGCAGAGTTCAAGGTCGTGGGTAAGAAAGGACAAAGGAAACCTCGTTCGTTGGCGAAATACATTGCAAGGTGTAGCAACACGCACAGTGCACCTTGTTCACAAGAATAGCAGTGTGCACGTTCCATGTATGGTAGATGGGGCTCTCCGATCACGCTCACTAAAGAACTTCCTTCGCGTCCAGGTGCCACCTACAACTCTTGAACTGTGCCTTTCCGCGGTAGTCTATCGGCTGTGGTACTGGCCTGCTGATCTGAGGTTCGCAGGATCGAATCCCGGCTGCGGCGGCTGCATTTCGATGGAGGCGGAATGTTGAGGCCCGTGTGCTGTGCCATGTCAGTGCACGTTAAATAACCCCAGGTGGTCAAAATTTCCGGAGCCCTCCACTACGGTGTCTCATAATCAAATTGTGGTTTTGAAACGTCAAACCCCAGAAATAAACCAACTCTTGAACTGTACTGAACAACTGTTTCTTGCAGATTAAGTGCACCGACATTCAAGCTACATATAGCCACCCCAATGCAGCCACCGAGTCCAAAAATAAAACACCGACCGATTATTTTAAGAAATCCCCATAGCACCAACTTCCTGGCCCGCTAACGTTGGCTTGTTAGAGCCGTAACGAGCAATGCATGGCGGAATAACGTCGCTAATTACACGTGAAGAGGTGTCTTCTACAACCGCGTAAATTTGGCATCGCAATGCACAAGTTAGAAATCGTGAGGTCAACGGCAAGCTGTACCTGTGAATGAAGGATAATATAGTCTGTGTGAAGACTCCACAGCCGGCAATCTCGCACACCAAAGTAAAATCTCGCAGCCACAGGCACCGCGACGAGTGGTCATGCCAACGCACGTTGGGCCCCCTTTTATCAGCATATCCGCCGCCGATCAAGATTCTATACACGCGCCCTTGGAGACCTCAGTGGCCTTGACCACTATAAAATGCAAGTGCAAAACCCGAATGCGTTACACCACCGGAAAAAACAAGTGAACCTTCTCTTAGCCATTGCGACAGACCGGGCCAGAGTGACCAGCAGGGTCGTTGCTTTTTTTTTTTTTTTTTAACAGCCTCACTGCCGCGTTCATCGAGGCAGCTCCCGCCGTACCACGCGATGTAAACAGAGTGGTGTGGAGCTGGGACCTTATCTCGTCCAGGCAGCTTCGTGGCAGCCCCGTCTGCTTCGCGGAGGACGCCTAGACAGCAAGGAGCAGAGAGGGCTGCGCGGAGGGTTTCCCCAACAGTGGAGATCCGTCTACTATCTCTCCGCGATGGGCAACAAACAACACAGCGAGCGAGAGCGAAGTACCGGAATTATTCCCTCACAGACCCTATTTGCTCCAACGACCCGCCACGGCGGTCTAGTTGTTATGGCACTCGGCTGCTGATCCGAAGGCCGCGGGATCGAATCCCGGCCGTGGATGCTGCATTTCGATGGAGGCGAAATGTTCGAGGCCCGTGCACTGTCAGTGCACGTTAAGGAACAACAGGGGGTCAAAATTTCCGGAGCCCTCCATAAGAGCTTCTCGCATAATCAGACTGGTTCTAGGGAGCAAGATCCCAGATATCATTATTATTATTGCTGACCCACGTAGAAAGTATATATAACCACACCTGCGCACAACAATGAGAGTGTGTCAGGTCGCAATGACATGCCACGGCTATAGTGGTTGTCTAGCAAGAACGACACGGTACAAGATGACGTCAATGAACTACAGAAGAACTTATGGGCTGCAGAGCTTTTAAATATTCCATGGGGAACTTGTTTCGTGGTTCATGGCTTGTCTGTTAATGGTTCGTCTCCCTTCGTAGCACAGTAGTTACGGACCATGAATGACCTGTCGTTTCTGCGCTACCACTACCACTAACGTAGCAGTCAACCATATTCAGCGCCACATATATATGACGTTCCACATATGTCATTGCTCCTGACGGGATGTCTTCGAACGGGTGGCTCACTTTCCGTCTAGAGAGCGACAAGTTTCGCGTTACTATACACGACGATAAAAAAAGAACGTAGCCGAGTCCTCTTTAGCACAAGCGTAGCCAGAGAGGAGGTAGGGGGCTTCAAACTCCTCTCGAAATTTTTGAAGTTGTATGCACATATATGCGCATTCACATACAAATACACACATGCACATACACAGAGAGGCCCGAAATCAAATTCTGGCAACGCCCCTGCTCTTTAGAGAAAGGACACCGAAAGTACAGAACAGGCTATTATCGACAACAAACATGTGAATGACGCTCGCACAGCGCTTGGAGTATCCTCGGCAAGTGTCGCACGTGTCACCCTATATCGCGGCGAAGCTGTTAAAAAAAAAAAAAAAAAGGAGCCCCTTCCTGCCACGCGCCTTTAAAACAGGACAAACTTTCTTTTCAATGAGGGGTAGGCATAATTTAGCGTTCAAGGGAAGTTAAACTCCAATCGACCCCGTCGCACGTGCAGCTACAGCAGAAATTCACGCGGGTATTGTTCGGTCGTGAGCAGCTCCGAAAAAGAGAGGTTCTCAAAAAGTGTAAATGTTTCTGAGCAAACGGCATCATTGCGCTTTTCATTTGCAAAATGTCACTCACAAAATGTCTAAGAGACCGCGTAGTGGAGAGCTCAGGAAATTCCGACCGTGCACCTGGGGTTCTCGACGTTGCACCTACATCGCACTCTACAATACACGTGCTTGCAAAATATCTATTAGAAAAGAGAAGCCATGCAGAATTAGTTCGAGCAGGAATAATACCCGGTCCGTAAGTGTGCACGCCCATTTCTGCGAATATTAGGGCGTAAGGGCGAATTTCATAAAGTATGCGCAGTTGTGAATATATTCAGACTTCCACTGCCATTAACATTGTCCACGTGTGACCAAAGAGCACCTTAAAGTGTCCATAGTAATTTAATCGCAATTGCTTCCCTTGATACTTTCATTCAACTTCAGTGACCCGTGGTCATTCTCGAGCAGGAAAAATGTGCTCGTCCTGTTGACGACCTCCCCCGTCCCTCCCCTTTATTCCTGTGCAGCACAGCTTCTCTCCCACGGCACGCTACGAGACCTTATCGTCCTTGTACCTTAGACTGAACATCATATGTGTGAGTGACCATGTGCTATTGCACTATATACTGTCAAATGGATGCGTTTACGTTCCCAACACTTCCAAATCGCCAACATTGTCAAGTTCAGCGCCGGCCTGTTCCCGTTCTATTCAGTTGGTGACATTGTAAATATGTTTTGTTGCAATGATGTTACTTGTATCATTCCGCAGTTGACTGCAGAGTGCATGCACTACGAAGCCTCCTGTGGACTTTTGTAATCGAAACGTGTGGTGCTGTAAATGTTGCATTTCTTTTTCTTTTTTTTTCAAGGCAGTGTCGCTTCGACAAGTGTACTTAAAAAAAGAAGACATGTGTACGACATGTGTACTTGCCATGGTAAGGAAAGGCAAGTTCTAGTTTTATACAAGTACAAGCGCACATTACCTCTCGCACTTGTTCCCCCATACTTGTCCTGTGTTGCGCCGCTTTCAGTTATTGAAGACAAGTCCCCTTGTCGAAACTTTAGCTGTATAGTGACATCCTCTTTCTTAAAGAAGAATTTTCAACGATCATTTCCCATCACTTCACCTACCATCTCACCCTGACATTCTGGTCTTGTTTCGAATTCTCGCTAAAAATGAAACACCAAGCCGAAATGGAAAGAAAATGAATTAATCCCGCCGACAAAGACTGCGAAAATGCACCTGGAGTATCAGAGCATTCCTACGGAATACCGCAAAGTGGATGGTGCCCATGTAGATAATGTATAGACATGACTTGCAATGTACTGTATAGATTACATTAGCCTACAGTGTCCAGTCTAGCGACATCTGAGCCGCCATGTACGTGATGACTCAGCAAGGACTATAAGCCATCATGGAAACAGCTTCCTAATGGTGCGAGTGACGGTAGATGAACTCTATAGCCGCCATAAGTGGGCAATAAATACCGCGCGCAGCAGCTGCGGCGAGGCATGTTTTGCGCGTAGCAACAATGATAGAATAAACATAAACGCCACGTCCATGAGCACGATCGTCGCCATGTGCAGACTACCGACCTCGCAAGCAACCGCCTATCTCCCTCTCTCTCTCTCACACACACACAAAACCACAAAGAGAGAAAGAGAGCAAATGCAAGTGGTGGTTTCTCTCTGTGCGTGCGTGTAAAGACGAGCAGAGGCGACGAGCGAGGTCAGCCTCGAAAAAATTCAGAGCCGAGAATGCGAGGCACTGCGCACACACACACACACACACACACACACACACACACACACACACACACACACACACACACACACACACACACACACACACACACACACACAAATGGGATGCCGCACTAACCTCGACGACTCGGTGTTGCGTTGAAGGTCTGCCGAAACGTTTAACATAGCAAGTTTTTACCTTCCACCCCCATCGAAAATGTATAGTCCCTGCGGCTGGGAGCAGTCGATAGCTGTTGATCAATACCAGAGGCACTACACTGGGACCCCAAAAAGCGAGTGCGCTCCTATAATCAGAAGCGCTAAAGAAAGAAACAACCAAAAAGAAACCTGCGGTTTAGTGTTCTAAATAGAAATGTCATTGGGTTAGCTGTCAGAAGCCGTGCTAACCTAGTAAACCGAAAGAAGAGAATAAGCACGAGCGTGCGCAACTGAACGGACATCAATGAAAAAAAAGAAGAATGAATAATTACACATTCATTACATCAATAATCATTACAATACGCGGTGCAGCACTGTGTAAAACTTCAACCACTGTTATATTGGGCAATATCGAGGACCTGCTCGTTAGCGATCCTTATAACAATGCGTTTGCGCTGCCTCTGATCTGAATATTGATTAGGGTTTGCGTTTTTGTTTCCGTGTCCCATTTAGTCGTATAGTCTTCGATACACGCTAAAGAGAAAACTAAAACAGCTTGCACTAGTCATCTCACCACTCTGGCGACTAAGAAAGGAAAGAGATAGGGGGAAGGGGGGGGGGGGGGTTAACATGACTTGTTAGCGTGTATCTCCAAAACCCTGGGACCGGTCGCAACGCGAACGTGGTGTCACGGATTTTCTCGTACTTAAGCCACTCGATAGTGGCGCCACGACGTTTTCAAAGCTTCCTCTGAGTATTTGGTTCATCTTGAATTCTAGCCCTTCGTGCACAACGATACATACCGGAGATTGTGGGATAAAACCCACAATCACGGGGATGTATAGCTATAGCAAGAGGTCATCCCAAACCTTTATTTCCCTCCGAGTATTTTACAGCACACCAAGCCCACAATCATGGTTAGAGTGGCTTATTTTGGCGCTTAGCTGACGCATTTCAATGTGTTCCTATTTTAGCATCTTATCATGCGCGCTACAAGCTACGTTGAAGAAGAAAAAAAGAAATGTATCGGTACCAACGCTCTGAAGTTTCCTGTCGTGTGCGCACAAGGGAAGTTGACGGAATAATTCCTCGCACATATATACTCGACAGCCCACGGCAGAGCAGAAACTGCAATACGAATGCGGTGGGCTGCGGAAACTGCAAAACTTGTGTCCTGTGCGTTTTGCGGTTTCTTCTCTTCTCAGTGCATCACCAACTGGCCTATATACAGCACACTTTCCTGTGCGCTGTAGCTTTCATCGTGCGAGGTATGACCGCGAGCTACAAAAAGGAAAGAGCTATAGCTATATAGCAGGATGTTCAAACGAGAGACCCGCCGGCCGCATGGGCGCCGCGTTATTTCTAGCGGCCCGGCACCATGCGGTCGCTTTGTGTGGAACAAAAGCTCCGTACATATTTCAGGATCGGCGAACATATAATAATCCTCCTGGTGAACGGTATCGATATGTTTCTCGAATGCTGGTGCCAGCTCCGGTTCATGAACGTTGACAGACGAGAGATGTGTGAAATGTCTCCTTTCAAATGCAAACGTTACCTGACATTTTGTTCAACCCCAGGCCTCCTTCCTTCAATCCTTTCTTTCTTTCTTTCTTTCTGTCTCCGCACTTGCGTGACTAAATTTCGTGACTACGGCTCTATGAGCACCCTGAGCTACAGCATATCGAGTAGAAAAGTGGGCAAGTTGGTATGCACGGCTCCGTACTTAATCTGTACCATGTATGTTCCTTCTGCGCGTTTTCTCGCTTACCAAGCGTCTTGGCATGGCAAGAGCCGTGTTCTTTCGGCGTAGGAAAAAGAGTGGTCTGCTAATACGACCAAAATGGTTTTGCTCCTGAGTGTCATCTTAAGGCGCTTTTTGGCGTAACGAATGCTCCATCTGGCAGTCAGTGCTGGCCCTGAGGTCTTCTTCTGTTTTTTTTGTTATTCGCGCTGTCCATTACTGCCAATAAGGATGGAACGAACTCTTTCTTTTCTTTTTCTTTTTTGACAGTGCAGAGGAACATTTCCTATGGAAATGCGACTCCACGATATTCTGAAATATGCGTTTTGCAAATACTCAATTATTGCGCATTCTGAGAAGTTTGCAGGCAAATATCTCAGAACTATATAGTTCTGCCATCAAGACACGCGCTATTTATTTATTTATTTATTTATTTATTTATTTATTATTTATTTATTTATTTATTTATTTATTTATTTATTTATTTTAAAGCACTGTACGCAGAACAGAAGCTCAGGGGAGCATGCAGGCTTGAATTGCTGAACAGATCATTGAAACCGATTCGACAAGCGGACTTGTCTTCGTCGCTGCCCTGACAAAGACACGGCCACTTGTCGAAACGCTGCCTGCAGCGACACCGCCTGTCTTCCGTCGTAACGATTTTCTCATGGTATCGAGCGTTGTCTTACAGTAACGGCGTCGGAGCATCTCCGAGATGATCAGAAACAAGCACAGCTCTACACAAGTTGTCAGCAAAAGAGACCGGTCCACAAGGAAACACTAAAGATTGTCCCAGAAGAAGACGTAAAAAAAAGTTAGTAAGTGATCAAGCGGTTCCAGGCAATAGTGGGGCCCAAGAGACCAGTAACGTGGTGATCCTGTTTGCAAGAGAACGTGTAATTAGGAGCGCTGAAGGCACACCGAAAGTGAATAACTGAACACATTCAACAATGCGGAAAGAAGGGCTTGTTGGTTATTCACGACTGCTATATGCACTGCGCAAAGGAGACGGGACGAACAGAAAAAAAAAAACGCAGACAGCACGCTGTCTGCGTCTTTTTTTTTTTTTTAAATGAAGACGCAGACAGCACGCTGTCTGCGTCTTTTTTTTTTTTTTTTTCTGTTCGTCCCGTCTCCTTTGCGCAGTGCATATAGCAGTCGTGAATATTTAACAGGTAGAAGGAATGCCACTCTCGTCTGGTTCGGGATACGAGTTAACAGCGACAGACTCGACGTGCAAGAATTTGACGGCGCTGAGACTGAAACCTCGCTGATGCCTGTTTCTATAAAGGCTGGGAATCCGAGTGTTGAAAATATATTCTTTACGCCCCTCACTTATGGCACTGACTGCTCTCACTGCTGCATTCACGGCACGTTTCAGAAAGTATAAAACTGAGGTGCCGGCGAACTTTGGGCACGCTCCCTCACAAAAATTCCGTATGTGATCGCATATCGGGCATTGGTGACAATGCGCTATATATATATATATATATATATATATATATATATATATATATATATATATATATATATAGCACGTGTCCGTAATGGCCATGTTTGTCCAATTTGTTATAGGTATTTGGAAACTATTGTATAGACATTGTACCAGGGATTTACACAACACCCACGAACCTTCCCCTGACTCGAGCCGCCCCCCCCCCCTCTCTCTCTCTCTCTTTCTCTCATGTCGATCCCCACACCTCACCAAATGTTTCCCGTCTAACCAATGACTCCGTATACCACCACCCGCTTTCTCTCGAATTCTGGGAGCATCACAGGTAACACTCTCCCAAACATCGAAATTCTCGATAAACACTCGTACTGAACTATCCCCACATCACGAATTGGACAAATATCGCCATATTACAGGGACGTGGCCTGATTTGACCGATTCCTGGTGTGGCTGCATATGGTACGTGACCGTGTACGGTGGCCATATAGTTGCCCAATTCGTGACATACAGCAATAGTACGAGACGTACACAAGGATTGTCAAGTATGGCTATCACGAATTGTCAAATAAAAATGAGTGCGAAAACGTACACGGAACACACTAGGAAGGAAGGAAGGACACAGGACTGGCGCGCTACATACAACTTCCTTATTTTTCACAGCCTCGTCATGTGTAAATAATAGAGAATGAGTGTGCGCATTTTTATTTCACACCACGTGCTATCTGAGCCCACAAAAAAAAAAAAAAAAGAAGAAGAAAGACCTACCTATAATGTGCTTTTAGGAATAGATATTCTTTTGAGTGCGGACTGATAGACGGTGGGCTGATGTAACTCTCACCCTTTTTTTTTTATATATATGGTATGCCTCGAGAAAGAAAGAGGGGTGAGAGTTGCATCAGGCCACCGTCTATCACTCTGCACTCAAAAGAATATCAATTCCTAGAAGCACATTATAGGTAGTTTTTATTTTTTGTCAGCTCAGATAGCCCGTGGTGCGAAGTACTGTGCGCGCGCACTTTATATCATTTACACATGACGATGCTGTGAAAAATAAGACAGTTGTATGTAGCGCGCCAGTCCGGTGTCCTTCCTTCCTTCCCAGTTTGTTCCGTGTATGTTTTCGCACTCATATTTATTTGTTATTCATGCCCCAACTAGGCCCACAACAGGTTCATTTAAACCACGAATTGGCCACATATGGCCAATGGACGCACATGCCACAGGTAGCCCGATATGGCCATGCATGGCATCTTTTGCAAGGGCAGAGACAGTACGCTTGTATAGTTTACAGCGAAAGAGGCTCTCTCTCATCTGAAGCGAAACTTCGGCGGCAGACTTATTGCCGCTCACGGTCGAATGCCGACGCAGTTGTCGACCTTGAGGTCGGCGGCCGAGAGCAGCAGCAAAGCTGCGATATTCACGGCGACGGCACGAGGAAACGTGCCGCTTCGCGAAAATGTCAGCGAACGTTCTCGCATTTGTATTCCTTAGACAGCTGCGCAGTCGTATTGACCCGTTCGCATAAGTGCGGCTCCTCTAAGGACTCCTGTTCGTTGGGCTACGAGTACGCCAGCTATAATTCTCGTGCACGAAATACCGAAGCATACAGTCTCATACTGCGCCCATGATTATTTATGAATCAAATCATGATTCCAGATTATCGCATTATGCATGCAGTACGCTACATCGTTTGCACTACTACTCACCGGAAATGCTACAACACACCCTTTCGTACTGGATAAACGAATGAGTCCGCCGCGGGAGTCTATGGTCATGGCGCTTGACTGTCTGACGCGGTGGACACGCGTTCGATACCGGCCGCGAGGATCGCATTTCCGACGGAGAAGAAAATCCTATAGGCCCGTGTATTGTGCACTTTGATTAGACTGGTTTCACGAGGCCGAAATTTCCGGAGTCCTCCAATACAGCAAGCCACATTATCGTACCGTGGTTTTGGCACGTAAAAAACCCTATCCACCATTTTTGCTATCGACAGATGAAGAAAAATGCATAGTTTCCCTGCAATGTTGAGAGTTTTTCATGTATTCGTCCAGACACGCACATACATGTTGACGGGTTCGACAACGCCCTAGGGGGAAAAAAAAGAAAAAAAGAGCATCATGGCTGCGCCCTGCCGCTTCGTACGACTGGACTTATCCGAATCTATTGAAATACGCAATCCCAAGAGATGATCAGCGCAGTATTTCATGCGATTTCGAGACAAAACAATGCAGTGAGGAAACGCACACTTCTGCCGCCATATTCTCGAGACCGCACCACAGAGCCACACAAAAATGAGCGTAATGTGCACGCGTCTGCTCTGTGCTGTTTACTTTTTCTTATTTTTTGCTTGAGGGGGGGGGGGGGGGGGTTCACAGTAAACTACATATATAGTAGCCTGCTTCAGTCCACCATACGAATCCGTGTTTCTAATGCGGACTCCTTCAAAAACCGAAAACTTCGCGTGCGGCCAGCGAATGCAATCACAACGCGTTGTGTGACTTGTGTCGCACAATTGCCCCTCCACTGCAGTTGTTCACGTCGAAAAAGCTCATTGTGATTCCACGCTTTCGTCAGAGACCCAGCTCGAGTCGACATACGCTCTTTTAATTCCCAATGTGGAAAACGTATTTGAAGGGGCTGCATTTCAGACCGCCGTACAACATCCAAAAGTGCTCCACAGACCATGTTATACGGCATGTCCGCCGGTGAATGCCGCTTCGTTGAGCCAGAGTCCTTCAAAAGCATTGAAGGACTCTGGTTGAGCGGAAGAAATGTCTTCCGCGCTGTTTTACAAGAAGTCACTTTAAAAAATTAACATGACATTTTGAAGGCTACTTCCTCTTTACTTCAGCATAACTTCCTTTACCGTATAAATTAAGCGTGTTCCCAATGAAAGAAATAAAAACTAAACGCCGACCTAGAAGGGGCTGTCAAAAAAACGTTTTGGCATCCACACGGACGCCTTGCTCACTATTTAGTTTGTAAACAAGGTGGCTAATTAATGAGCAAGGTGCCTCGCTGTAAATTTTGTCTCACTAGCTAGTTCGTGAATACGGATTTCGTGCGGAAGCCGAAACGTTATTATAGAAAAGTGATTTCGGTCGGAGTTCTGTTTTTTGTTTCCATCACGCCGTTACTTCCCGACCAGACGAGATTTCGTCCAATTCTCGATTTCTTCCCAATGTACACTGTCCTTTTCGTTTAGTTGGCGGGCAGACCTACGCGATTCATTTTAGAGCTGGACAGGGTCATCCGTGCCACACCACTATACAGGGTGTTTTTTTTTTAGTCGCAACACATTTTTAAAATTAGAAAAACATAAATCGCGGGAATGTCTTGTGTACCATTCGAGTATACGGATTGGCGGCCTCTAGATACAGAACAATTTCCACACTTGTATGCATAATTAGCGAAATTACGCTAATTAACTTTTGATTATTAGTAATTCGTGGCTACAGCAAATGAGTACTTTAGTGCCCGTCCTCGACACTACCTATCCCAACGATCAAATTTTGAATAGCGGAGTGCATGTCGGGGCTACGCGAACTATTAGTTCCCCGTGGCAGGCTCCTTGAAACCGAAAATGGACGGAAAAAGAGCGTCTGTGACGTCGGTGTCGCCGCCTCCCCGTATTTCGTCACTCGCCCGCGGCGCCCGACGCCGCAGATAACAAGGAGATAACGCAAGCTGCTTGCGCGGCCGAAGCGGCGGTGACCGCGGGCGCCACGGGCGAGTGGCGAGTGACGAAAGCCGTGGGGGCGGCGACACCGACGTCACAGACGCTCCTTCCCGTCCATTTTCGGTTTCAAGGAGCCTGCCACGGGGAACTAATTGTTCGCGTAGCCCCGACATGCACTCCGCTATTCAAAATTTGATCGTTGGGATATGTAGTGTCGAGGACGGTCTCCCAAGTACTCATTTGCTGTAGCCACCAATTACTAATAATTAGAAATTTAATTAGTGTAATTTTGCTAATTATGCATAAAAGTGTGGAAATTGTTTGTATATAGAGGCCGCCAATCCGTATACTCGAATGGTGCACAAGACATTCCCGCGATTTATGTTTTTCTAATTTTAAAAATGTGTTGCAATTAAGAAAAAACACCCTGTATAGCCTCAGGTATCGCTGTCTGGGGAAGTAGACGCCATAATGAGAGCGCCAGAGAGGCGCCCCCATTCCTAGCTGTTCGCTTTCCTACACCGCGCGACCAGCAATATATAAGTATCCCATTACGTCGGTAAACCGGACACCCAGGTAAGGTGACTGACGTAACAGGACCTCGGGCGACGCCGTCAGGACCTGCGCAATCACCTCGCCGCGCATACAGGACCAGTCTTTTGAAGGCAGCGAGAAAAGAAAACAAGCAGCCGCAATTGCTACAATAAACAGCGTAGGTGGCCGCGGTGGTGCCACGTCTCGGAAGATCCCCTACGTATGCGTCACCGTCGCAGTCGCGCAACCCAGGCGTCGAATATCAGACAACAAATGCCCCGGACCATTCCGTCGCCTCGTCCCGTGTTTTTTTTTACCCGCGGCATCAACGCGCACGGGTGTGTATAGTCTGAAACGACTCACGGCTCGGAAACGAACACTTGGCGCGCGTGTGTTTGCGTGGATTGTACAAGCATGAGCGAAAGTGTGCATACCACGACACCAACAGACATTTGAAATTCCGGAAGCTGCACAACGCTGTATGACTGCTTCAGCGTATTACGCTGCTCGAACATGCCCACTCGATTTCGCGAACATATTCGGGCTGCGAAAAAGAAACCTATATATGCCGTGTCCATGTGGTCTCGGAAATTTGCACTTCACTGTACGCGCATGCATGAGACGCATCTATTGTAAACTAGGAAAACCTGGGTGAAAGGAATGTCGAGATAATGCTCTCGAAAGAGGAAACGGTCAACTCGATTTACCACGTATAACATGCAACTAGTTCTGACTTTTTTTTTCCCCCCGACACAAATATAGTGAACCTCCTTGGTGCAAACAGCGTTTCTACAACCACTATCAGTTAGAAGGTGCATACTTTCGGTGTTTTCTTTAACAGCGCACCCTATGAATATTATTATTATTATTATTATGAAAGGGAAAATAAACATCCACTCGTTTGCAGCACAAGGCGTTGGTCCCGGGTTCGAACTCCGGACAAGGACGAATTTTTCGGCAACTGGGAAGCTTTCATTTCTGAGGAATTCGTGTGGATTTCCTTGCAGCCTTGTGCTACAAAACGGGTGGATGCTAATTTGCCCTTCCATAAACGTTACTCCACGTTGCAGGTTTTCCACAGAACTATTATTATTATTATTATTATTATTATTATTATTATTATTATTATTATTATTATTATTATTATCCCGCATATTTACGTTCCTTATTTTACTGCCCACAGAGAATTCATTTCCGATACACAATGGTTGTTACATTATTAAGTGTATGTCATGCTTTTGCTTTTCTGTGTATTGGTACTATTTAGATAAGCTATTTATCTATATTATCCTTTATTACTTGTTATATCATTAATTGTATGTAGTGTTTTTGTTTTGTGTACTGTGTTTAAATATTGTGTAAATAGGCTATTTATTTGTATAAGATAGCATACAAACTTTCTCGATCTTGTGTTGTCATCGATCGTCTGCTGATGTGCCGGGCCTAGTCCTCCAAACCTCCTGATGGCTTTGACAGGCCTGTTGTCCGTTTGTACTTTTTCCCCAAGGTGAAAATAATAATAATAATAATAATAATAATAATTATTATTATTATTATTATTATTATTATTATTATTATTATTATTATTATTACGTAGGTGTGAGAGCACGAATGAGGAATGTGAGTGAGTGGGCTCGCGGGTTGTGAAAAATAAATGAAAGCATTCACGTGGGACAGGCAGAACACTGCACTCATACACGCAGCAAATTGGGCCACTCGGTTAGGATGCAGCACAGCAGAGTGAATGTAAGAGTCAAAAGATTACGCGAACTATACGTTAACAGAGCGTCGCGGACACGCTGAAGCAACGCCGTATAACGCGTCACCAAGCGTTGGCAGTGCGTTAACGGGCGTTCGGACTTGCGCAATTCCTTGCCGTCAGGCGTTTCCATTTGTGGCAGTAGCGGACCTCGCGCCCCACGCGGAGTTCCGGTTTTGCGTTGCGCTGCCTCCGTCTAGGCACAAGCCGGCCGGCACAGGAAGAGGGAGACCTATACGTTCGAAACAGCGGAGAAAATTTGTACGCATGTTTCATTTCTATACATATACAAAGCCCTCGAAAAGTCCGGTTGCTATATATAGCGTCTACGACGCCAGGGCGGCACGCGATTGCTGTAGTTGAAGAACGCGTAACTGAACTAATAATTCATTAATACTGGGATTTTACGATTCGAGAACCACGATATGCTTATGTGGCGAGCCGTAGTTGAAGGCGCCGGAAATCTCGACAAGCTGTGGTTATTTAACGTAAACCGACACACCACACTACATGGACTTCTATATATATAAAATTTCATCTCTATCGGAACGCGAGCGCCGTGGTTGGTGTCGAACCCGCATACCTTTCGTATCAGAAGCCGCCTTTTATAGCCACCGTACCAACGCGGTGACTTGCGTATGTAACAGACTTAGCGTCGCGCGTGGTATACTTCTTTTGGCGTTCATCCCGAAGACGCTGACACTTTCTAAAGTCCCTTAATAGAGAAAGTAGCGACACTCTCCTCCATATCCTCTCCAAAGTGTCCAGGCCTCCTCTCCAAAGTGTCCAACCCTCCTCTCCCAAGCGTCCAAACCTTATCTATATCCTCTCCCAAACGGCCACCGTGCGGGCGCCGGCCCTATAACCCGGCCCGCGCCACTTTCCTATCAAGAATGCCATGTCACGCACAGCACGTTCGTTATCAGTGTGACATGACATTCTTGATAGGATAGTGGCGAGAGCCGGGTACGGCGAAAAACGAAAACAAAAAAAGAAAGAGGTTCGCGCGTATTTCCCGGGCGACGGCCCGTGTAGCGGAGAGGTGGAAGGTGGGAGAGGAGGGTGCTCGGCGTGGCGGCTCCAGTTAAAAGAAAGACGGTACTTTCCCAAGAATATCCAGGGACTTTAACACTTTCTCGATCGGCGCGCCAACTGCCAGAAATCTATCGGACGTCGCCATGAATCGCATTACAAAGAGAAGAAAGCGAGCATGATAATATTACGAATCTCGTCGCTATCAACTGGCAAAGATTTACGGAACAGGGATGAGGGGCGACGCTGTTAGGCACGCGAGATACGCAAACAGCACCCGTGGATTGCGCCACATTTTATGCTCGTACATACGTAGACAGCCACGAAGCCTTTTTCCTTAGTGCCTGTCATCGTGGACCCGGTGCCGCCCATCGAAGCGGCGGCTCTCGCGTAGTACACCTATCTCGACAAGATTTCCTGTCACAGTAACTCTTAATATTCGCAAGCTACGAAGGGCCATCCAGATTAACACTTTCTATAGCCGCACTATACGCGACAGAGAGAGACTGCAAAAAACGCTGTTGTATTAGACACAGCGTTGCGAATTGCAAGGGCAGAATGCTCCGGTTCACACACCGCCAAATTTTCTGCCGAAGCAACACTGGTGACGAACGAAGTGCGGTTATATAAGAGGACAAATTCGAAAACGCCCCCCTTCCGGTAACCGCTTTTGAAACGGTGAGTATGATGAGTATATGATAAACACGAATAACCACAAGCTGTACGAATTATAGCTCAGTGACAGTGGGAACAAACAGGTGGAAAAGTTCTAGTATAGCATAATGGACTAACTTTATTGACGCACCAACCGACGTACGAATTCGTACGGTGTTTCCCTGGCTGACGAGGAAGGAAGACAAGAGTCACATACTCACCATAAGCAAACGCTCTCATAGCCACTTATAGCAATGCTAGAAATTCCACTTAACAATGAAATACGTCAGCCAAATCAGTCTGTACCAAAACTAGTACACATCACTGGCTGCATAGCAATCCTTTCGACAGTCACTGTGGCGTCACAAAGAACGAGCGCAAGAGTCCCATGTATACTTCAGGGTTCGTCACTCGTGCACATGCCATCCCAGTCACACGGCTTTGCTTTCCGATTCATTCACCCCGCAGACCGTCGAGCAACGGCTGCCCTTGCCGAGTTCTCGTCGCCACCGCTGTCAACGCTTCCGCGTTTAAATCTTTCGTCGTGGTATAAGCCATCGACCGCACGTAACAGTGTGATCGTTTCATGAAGTGGAACACGCTAGTGGGTGGCATGTGATAAGCGGCGGCTTACAGCGCCAGAAAGTGCCATCGAGAGGAAAAATACGTCTACTTTCGGCGTCGCCTAACGGCGCGCAGTATAACCGGGTGTATGGCCCTTAGACAGCGCGAATAATTTCCCCTGATACGCAGTTGTTGTGGTCACTAAGACGTGACGCCATAAGCGGAAGCAATTGCTTTTGTTGGTGGCCACTGACTGGAACGCCACGCAGCGGTCGCAGAGCGGACATGACGAGCTCGCGTGTCCGCTTTCGTAATGTAACAGTATACTTGTTCATTAACACACACACACAAAAAAAGTTCTGTCGTATCTGCGCGCCGCATAAACTACACGATTACAAAGGATCTCCTATAGTGAAGCACCACAGGGTTAACTTAAATAAACTACTCTGGGACTTAATTTTCTAAGTATACACGCATATTCTTGCATTGCGCCTCCATCGAAAATGCAGCAGCGATGTACAGGATTCGTAGCTTCCTCTTACAGAGCTCAGCATGCAGAGCGACATCTGCTAAACCACCGTGGAGACCGCCAGGTGCTGTGTTTTGACTAACCGGTTGATCCTTACATACCTTCGGAAATTAAATGGATTGACGTAAATAAATAAATAAATAAATAAATAAATAAATAAATAAATAAATAAATAAATAAAGTACTGAATCTCGCAAATATCTGCGGCGTCTGTACACTGAAGCCATCACACGCGGCGTAATGCACAACGTGCGAAAAAGGTTCAGTGATTGCCCTGGGCAGCGAACGGACTCGAACACGTGGAGAACAGAAAGAACGACCATGCCCGCAGCCTTCATTGCGAAACGTCTGGTGCTTATCTTTCAAGTGTCCAGCTTTTCGCAATACTTACACGTTACGAAGCGATAGTCCACGCGACAGCAAACACCGAGATCAAATCGGCGCGTGTCGACAACCGACAATGAATGAAAATGTACCATAGCACACGTAAAGTAAAACCAACGGGACGTCTTTTTTCCGCGTTCGAAATTCTGGTTGCCAAGACGATTAGGAGGCACGCCGCAGTAGCAGACTCCTGCTTTGACATACACAGAGGTATCTTAAACGTGCAACCGAATCAGGGCCGTGTTTATACATTTTCGCCAGCACATCAACGCCGCTGCCGCGGCCGGCAATCGAACCTTCGACCTTGCAATTGGCATGCAGCGTAACACCGCAGTCGCTAAGCCGGCAAGCCAGGTCACATTAAGAAGTATAGCTCTGCTCACTCAAGGACACGCGTAGCAAGTAAAGAATTTAGGAAAGACCGTTACGTCACATTTTTGTGGAAGCCGGGTGCAGGGGCTCCCCTTCACCAGTCCACATCGCTTGCGCACGCGCCGCCAGCGTCACGTGCGCAAACGTCACATGCGCTGCTTGCGAAGGCGAGCAGCGTGAGATGACGCCAAGGCATCCCAGCAGCGCTCTCGAAAGCATGTGACTTTTGATATAGTTTTTTTGCTACGCTAGTCGCACCCGTACGCTTTCATTTGCTCATGCTGAAGATGTCCACGTAATTTGTAAGGATACCGCAATAATCAAGTGAAGGGAAAGGGAACGAGGGGGGGGGGGGGAGGCGATAACAGTTGCCACAGCCTCCCGTTTCCTTCTCTCTCGCTTTTTTTTTTTTTGCAAGTTTTGCGCTGCAATTACGCCACCTTCCGTTTCGCAACGGCCGCACCATGCATCATCTATCCATCAATGCGCGCATCGGTATATGTCTGCCCAAATAGACATCCCAACCACTCAATTTCGGGGATGTCCACACAGCGAGCGCGATTCCTCGCGCTCTCTTTTGTCCGTTGCACACGAGAACTGGTACTGAAGACGCGTGTAGGCCAAATGTCTAATCGACAGCCCACCTACAGAACTTGCAGAGTCGAGCGAGCACTACGGACGTTGCCCTACACCGGACAATAGAGAGTGTCTTCGATCGGCACGTGTACGGAACGAACGTCTGTGTACATGTAAAGGCGGCATTTCGTATTGTGCGGTCTCTTCACAAGCCGGGTCGCCTTGTGGAGAGACCGCACAATAACCGCCGGAGCGCGAGGAAATTATCACAACTGTACGAATACATTGTGCCAAAATGGCAAAGTTAGGCTAGCTGGTGTGCTGCCGTCGCTTAAAATGAGCAGCGCACAAGAACGAAGACGGAAAGAAGACAGACAGCACCGCGCTCAAACTGAATGGTTATTAAAAAGAAAAAAATATAAAGCACCAACATGTGCACACACTCCGCGCATGCCTAAAGAAGTCAACCTCACAAAGAGAAGTAAAAACAAACAAAAGGAAAACTGCAGGCATGCAGACTGTTTTTTTTTTCTTTGTGAATTTGACGTCCTTGTGACAAGCGCTGAGTGTGTACACATGTTGGTGCTATTTATTTTTATTTTTTCATTGAGCCTCTCGTTTTACGTTCAGCGCTGCTTATCTTCTTTCTGTATCGATTTTTTGACTGTTTATTTTAAGTGACTACCTATACCTGCTAGGGTTTTACGTGCCACAACCACGACGTGATTATGACGCATGCCCCATACTGCAGGGCTCCAGAAATTTCAACCCCCTGGGGTTCGTTCACGCACAATACACGGGCCTCTGCCATTTACGCCTCCATCGAAATGCGACCGCGGCGGCCGGAAATCGAGCCCGCATCTTCCAAGCCAGCAGCCGAGCACCGAAACGACTGTAGCACAGCGGCGGCCAATTATGAGCGAGGCAGTAGTTGTAGTGAAACCAGCGATCGAGTCACTTTTGGTATGTGCAAACTGTTAAGGTCGCGTCTATACATATCATTCGTATATGTGTGCGGAGAACCTGGCCACATTGTGCAGCAAAACAAGTTTTTCTGACCACGTCGGGAATCTCATTCATTGCACATCTCTTCTGATAGAAAAGACTGTTCGACGGTGCCAGCTACAAAACGAAACATACAAGAACGCTGCAATTCTTGCTTTTAATATACTAGGCATTTAATAGACAGATATCATCATCAGTCCTGTCTACGCCCACTGCAGGGCAAAGGCCTCTCCCATGGATCTCCAATTATCGCTGTCCTGTGCTAACTGGGCCCAATTTATCCCCGCAAACTTCCTGATCTCATCTGCCCACCTAACTTTCTGCGGCCCCCTACCAGGCTTACCTTCTCTAGACATCCGCTCTGTTACCCTTAATGACCACCGGTTGTCTTGTCTTCGAATTACATGCCCTGCACACGCCCATTTCTTCTTCTTAATTTCTATTATGTCCTTAACACGCGTTTGTTCCCTAACCCACACCGCTCTCTTCGTGTCCCTTAAGGTTACACCTACCATTTTCCGTTCCATAGCTCGCTGCGTCGTCCTCAATTTAAGCTGAACCCTCTTAGTTAGCCACCAAGTTTCTGCCCCGTAGGTGAGTACCGCTAAGATGCAGCTGTTATACACTTTCCTTTTGAGAGGCAGTGGTAAGCTGTCATTCATCATCCGAGAACGTCTGCCGAATGCACCTCCACCCCTTTATACTTCTAATTATCTCATCCCCATGGTTCGGATCAGGGGTCACTACCTGGCCTAAGTTGACATATTCGCTTATCACTTCCACAGCTCCGGCACCTTTTTCAAACCGCTGGGCTCTCCCAAGGCTATTTAGTATTACTTTAGTTCTCTGCATGTTAATTTTCAGGCCCATCATTCTACTCTACTTCCCCAGTTCCGTAATCATGTTTTCCCCTTCATACCCTGAGTTACTTAGGTCTAAGTATTGTGAATCAAGGGCTATCCTGGACCATATCCTATGACAATGTCAGGGGTTAACGAATAAGAATGGGGATGCGGCCACAATGCGAGAGCCTCCGCGCGCTCTGGGGGGCCGCGTTGCTCAGCTCCGCCCTGGAAGACAGGCTCTGGGGCAATCCAGCGGGCCGAGGAAGCCGAAAGAATAGAAGATCATCCGACAACAACTCAGGCGTGACCGCCTGCCCATCCCCCCACTAACAGGAAAAATAATAATGCTCTCTCACAAGAAAAATCAAAGAAGAACGTTACAAAAAGAGCCGCCATGTTGACAATGTACAGTAATAGCCAGAAAATTACTCAATTATCGCGGCCTTTACGAACGGCCGATGACGGCCTTGATCGGCGAACACGGGCTCCATTCGTTCATATTAATCGAGGCGAAAGCCTTATGCAACCCTCGTAAAAAGCGAGGAGCGAACGCCGTCGGCACCGACACGAATAGTACCAGAAGACCGGATGACGTCAAACAAGGTATAGTTGGTATATACGCAATTGAGGTTTATCCATAATTTCGATTTTTGGGGCTGTTACCATGGTGTAACCGGTGCGTGGAGGCGATGTGGACACCAGGTCCTTGGTTATCTGGAGAATGCTTTTTTCTCTTTGAGAGGGTGGGGCAGGTGTATAAATCCTAGTATACCAATTACTGGCACGGCAGGGTACACACACGAATGCAAGGCGAACATGATTAATAGACTGTGACCTTCATAACGTATGGCATGCTCCTCATGTACTTCATGATCAGCGATAATGCATTGACGCGTGGAGCATACACCGGCATTCCTAGGCCAGAGGATATGCGGGGGTGTGCCCCCAGCCGACTGAGCGCTGAACTATACAGACTGTGCTCAATCAGATTTACGAGATGCGACAGGGAACGTAGAGAAAAATGTCAGTAGCGCGCGTCGAAGAGTACGTATGCGACAATGCGGAATGCTTTTCGCCGTCAAGTCGTCGTCGTATCATACGATATAAGCGACAAAGTGAATTTCTTGCCCTACCAGTGCGGTCTATGGCTATGGCATTCGGCGACAGATCCGAAAGTCGTGGCACTGAATCCCTGCCGCGGTGGCTTCATTTCGATGCAGGCTAAAAGTGACCGAAATTTCCCGAGCCCTCGATCCACTACGGCGTCTCTCATAATTATATCGTAGTTTTGGGACGTAAAACCCTAGAAATCCATCATTAGTGATTTTCTTTCTTAGCCAAGGGAGTATTATATGTGGGGCGACCTAGTGCACGACCCTCCCATAAAGATCATGACTCTTCGAACAACCAACCCTGAATAACACTAGCTTGATGGGCAGGTGCGTTGATTTGAGGAAGCATATCAGACTGTCTGGATGCGCGTGTGTTAAAAAAATATGTATCTACAGCACTCCACGTGCTTTCTATAAAATAATAACGTTAAATGCGAAAGCAATATGTAGGTGTGCGGGAGTGAAATTGAAAGAATCTCTGAACAATCCTTCAACAGGTGATTTTTTTTTTTTTTTTAACGCCGGCGGCGCTCAAGAACTGCCGACTTTGAGAAAAACGAAGAAACGTTTCTTGAAACGAGTATACGGCGGCGAGCAGAGATTATATGGCTGCCCCTTATCGTCGCGGCCCGAACCTTATCGCACGAAAGGTGCGCTGACTGGGCGAAAAACTCGAACCTCGCAGTGCTGCACGGAATTGCGCACAGGATAAGCGACCGCGTGTCGTGTCGAAGGCCCTTCAAAAGGCGCTGTAGTACAAACCTCGGCTCATCGAAAGATACGCCTCAGAGACCACCGGATGACGTACTCAACGGCCTTTATGATCCGCTTGTTCGCGAGTGCGAGGAGCGCCTCTCGACCGCAGACATAAAATGAAGCGGCGACGTGGAGAGAAGGTGCAGCGTTATCTCGACTCGATAAGCGACATAGGAACAAGAAGGGCCCAGCCCAGCCAGGCCGCGAGAACCATTAAGGAAATGTATGGAATGAGATTTGTAAGAAAATGTTGCTAGGTGTCCTTAAGCTATTGCTTAAAGGGACACTGCAGTACTTTTTGAGCATAGCCAGAAAACGGTGCAGATCAGTCGTGGAGACTGACTGTTAACGTATGAGGCAAAGGTTACTGCAATGCAGGCACCGGGGAATTCGCAATGTGGTTTGAAATGTATAGATGGAAAGCGCCCGCTCCTCTTTCAGCACACGGCGTCACAAGCACGAGGCACCGACTAAGCCGCTTGAGGCACTGTATGATCTCAGATCGAGGAAAGGTAATCTCTTCCGCTTTATTGCTTCGTTTTGAATTCAACTTATAACGAAAGCGTGCGTCTCTTAAAGAGAAACGAAATAGGTCAAGTCGGTGCCTCATGTGACGTCATTAGTTGAAAGGCAGGCGGTCTTCAGGTGTGTTTTAAACCGGATTGGCAATTCCCTTATACATACATCGCGTGTACCAGTATTTGGCTCACGTGTTCACACCAGTCTCCACGACTAGTCTGTGCCGTTTCGTGACAATGTTCAAAAAGTGTTGCAGGGCCCCTTCAAAACACGTATGTAGCGGCAAAATCCAAGAACTTCGCCACTGGAACCCGTAAGGTGTTTCCAGCCCTGAAGTCATTCAATGGAATGGAAAAGGGTCCAAAGCCCATGCATCGGTTTGTAAGCTTAAAAAATTTTTGCCCAGTCATGCTTATGACTCCATGGCTTTTACCGCCAACACCGTTTCTTTAACTTAGCACGCACCCACCTCCGAACTTATTCCATCGGCTTTAGAGTTATTTTTTCGCCAAATCATTGTCCTCTTTGCTAAGTCATGTTAATCGCTGCGACGTCTACCATCGTCGTTAAGCGTTTACTTCGTAATCACATAAAGAACCCTTTGCAGAGTTTTTTCTTTAGTGGTAACCATTTTCCAAAGCGTCATTGTCTTAGTAATTATCATTACTGAGTCATCGAGTAATGAGTACAGCTCTGTACTGCAGTATCATTGCTACCATAACCTTATTTTACCCTCTACGATAATTAATGTAGGATTCTTCGACACGGGTTTCTTCAAGCGATTTTTCCCTTTGTCATGCTGATCATCATAATTTGATGATTACAATGATTGTGTGTTACTATCTACATTACTCGAGTAACCACCAATCGGTGGATATATAGTGTTACATAACACTGCACACCATTGGTGTTTGTAATGCTCATTAGTAATCGATTCTTGGACGGCTCGGGTTATTTCAAAATAAGGTTATCGAATATCCCGATCGGGTATTACTATTTATGCTCTTCAAGTGATCAATTTTTTTTTACATATTTCGAGCGAAGTTTTTCGATCACTCGTTCACGTCTTCAAGGCCGCCTTAAAACGAGACAAGACTCATCTTAACAGTTATTGGGTCTTTACGTGTAAAAAACCACGAGGTGATTACGAGATACACCGTATAACAGTGGATGGCTCCGGATATTTTGACCACGCGAGGTGCACTGATAATTCGCACTACACGGCCCTCTATAGCGGTTTCGTTGCCATGAATCGAAAATGCAACCGCCGCGGCCGGGATCGTACTGCCTTCTTCGGGTCAGCAGTCAAGCACTATACAAATACCGCGGCGAACCGAGATTTCTAGGAAGTGCTGGGTGGGCGCCAATGGTCGGGTATCTTGGAAGCTACCAGGACCATGACATGGCGTAATGATGTCTTCATCGTACTACACTGAAGTGTATGTTTTCCGTTAGCAACCCAGAAGCCTTTCTTTCAGCCGCAGAAGTCCGAGACTGTAGCTCCGAAGGCGAAAAATGCACTCTCCCCAATTTCATCTGATGTTTGCCGCCCTTCTCGTATATAGCCATAGCCAAATTCGCTATTGCGCGAGTCGTCAGAGAAGCGCAAACGGATCAGAAAGACTGTGTATAGTACAAGGCGCGAGGTTATTTTGATCACCGAAAATATTTTAATGGGCGCCTATATCTAAGTACACAAGGGTTTAGCCTTTCGCTTCCGAAAATATCTGGATGTATGTATAGTGGCCTGAAAATCAAAACCGCGACTGCGTCCGCGGCTGCTTTTATGCAATTTGCAAGCAGGCATTACCGAAATAATTTTGATTCTATAAGAAATATTTGGGAGCCGTTCCCTTATCGGCAAAACAGCTGGTGCAAGGGAAGCTTAGGATGTGCGCGTCACTCTTTGTTTTCTTTCTTGTAGCGCAAGGGGCTCCATCTATACTTCTTAATGCACACACATATATATATAAACGCCGCTTCATGATGTCGTATAAATTAAGCAGCTCTTCATCTACCACAAAGTACTTCAACTGAGAAGCGATTAGCCCTTGGCATTCACAACACGTTTGAAGATGTGACTGAAGCGCAACTGACTGCCCGGATTAACCGCCTGCTACAAACACGGACCGGCAGCAAACGTCTCCAGAGGATCGGCTTCGGCGAACAAGTATACAGGCACATCAAAGAACCAAGAACCTGTCCTGCGTAATCAGAGACTGGTACACGGTATCTCCACTGAAAAAAAAACTATGAATCCAACCCTGCATGCTATAGGAGAAGAAAAGCAAGAGCTACCTGCATTTACAAAAGGACGAAATACATCAACACGGCGAGGTTCACAGGGGCCGCACCATATCAGTCAAATTCAAAGAACATGACGGCAGTGGTTACAGACCGAAAAGGAACAATTACCAGCTACGCCTCAACAGCCCAAGCCTACATAACCGAAGCGGAGGAAGCTGCAATCGCATTGGCAATAAACGACGGTAAGCAGCTGGAAGGCCCACTAAGAATAATTACGGACTCAAAGGATGCATGTAGAAACGGGCAGAATAGCTAGAAGGCATAGCAATTTCTAATCCGAGCTCATAAGGGGCCCCTAAACCACCCAGAAGTCGAAATTCAGTTGCGGCGTTGCAGTTTTACATGAGACGGCAAAGAATACGCAACCGCGAACATTTTTAGAAACGGTGCAGTAATAGCGGAGTTAGACGTGTTTTATGATCGAAAACTGGTCCCCGCTCATTTCGCTCTTTCCCTCGCTATGTACCGTCTGGCTGCTGCCGTCTTTTCGTCGCCGACTACTCCTCCTCCGAACGTCGCGTGACAGGCTATCGCCAATGAGCTCTATTGCTCCGTGCCGGCCTGTTGTCCTGTGAAGGACCGCAGCTAATGACCTCTCTAATACAATAGAAACGTATGGTGACTGGCTGTGTTGAAGAACCACACAGGGAGACCCTTCTGTCCGCATTTCTGCTCTTTGCCCCCACTGGCTGCCTACAACACGGCATGCAGCGCGAAAAGAAAGAGGAAGCGTGCGTGATTTCTTGCAGGCCTTGCCGGCAGTCGTTCGAAGAGTGACAGCACCAGACACTGGTGACATCATCAAGACTGCCTGCTGACGTCAGGAGGAGCTGGGGAGCATACGAAATGCTCGGAGAGGCTAACGAGGTCGTTTTCTTCGTTTTGTGGCTCCCCAGCGGCACGTGGCGCTGCCGCGTTTGGCATCGATGATTGTGACGGCGTTCTCATGGAGATGGGCTTGTTTCCCTGAAATGTTTAAAAAAATATCGAGGGGTGGTTCAGGGGCCCTTTAAGGACTTCCTAATAAGAATACACCCAGACTATAATCTGGGCGCCAGGGCATGAGGGTATCACCGGGAAGCTATTTGCACACGAGGCGGCTCGAGGCTTCACAAACCGCCGAGCCTATTGCAGTGTCCGCGGTTCTCTACTGCCGACACTGCAGTAGAGAACCTGTCGCCCTTAGAGCCTCACTTCGCTATAATTCTGTAATATTACAGGGATAAAAGAAGAAAGTATCCAGCACCACATAAGAACCCCACAGCAATGGAACCTACGGCGCTACGCAGTCTCCAGACAAACGCACACATCAACTTATACGACGTATTTTATATACCCTGTTTCATGTTACGAGGGAGTGGACACTACACACTTATGAACACCACAACATCACTAATACAGAGCAACAATGGGAGGCACTGCTTTCCAGTGTAGCCTTGGAGGATCAGCTTTGCGTACTCCTAGCAGCGTGGCCTGGTCCAAAGGACAGATGATGGCAAGGGCCAGCGGAGGTCTGGAATAGGGGTCCCGACCAGTTGCGGCGCCCCGATTTCAGAGGTAACAATTTCTATAAGTTCTGTGTCACTGTTGAGAAAAGCAACAGAGCGATATATATAACTGCGTCGAAACAAACGAATTAATGAAATAAGATAAAAGAAGCGGAAAAAACGAGGAGAAACGCCAGAATGACGAAGCGGGCTCCCATATAGACGACATCAGGCGATCCGCGGAAACACGCTTTTGACATGAAACGTTCGTGTAGCAGGGAATGGGGGATGACACACTGGAGTGGGCTTCTCAAAGTTGAGTACAAGTCGCGAGAGCAACAATCACACCGTTCGAGGAAAACTAGACGCCCAGAGAGAGATTAGGGGGCTGTACTGTAGCGCGAGGTGAAGCGCTGGGGGCAAGATGCACTTGAAAGGCTCGTTATATACTTCAGGCGGAGTGTATACTCAACGACGTCATACGAGAAGAGGGGAACAAATAAAACTGCGACAGAGTATACCGCGATGAGCTGCCGCCACTCTTGTGGTTCGCGGCGGACAAGATGAAAGCGGACGAAGTCATGCGGCGTAAGTAAGAAAATGTATCGCAGACGTTATTCTGGGAATGAGCTCTTTGCCACCGTATCGGCCACATTGAAGAACGGCACTTGACGTCTCCAGAACGGGTCAACAAAAGTAAAAATCATCTCGCAACGACACGATGAGGGATAGAACGGGTCGGGTCGAAGGCATCAGGATGAGCAACCGGGAAATATCCTTGAGCATCAACCGGGCCCGCAGCTTTATCTTCTCCACATGACACCCGCAATACAGAGTTTTAGTGCAGAACCCTCGAAGAGTGATGCGTTCTTGCGATCTTTTCTAGTCTCCCTACTTCCAAGGGTAGTAAAATATAGAACACAAAACAGAGCGTACGCAAAGCCGCTCGGGTGGCCGGCGCTAAATATCTCTATTGCTGGAGCTTCCTCGATAAAATGTGATAAGAATGGATAAGAACGTTGGCAACTTTGTTCAGGTGCATCTTTGAAGATCGGCAGCGCAGACACATACGTGCTGAAAGAAAGGCGAGGCAGGGACAGAATGGAAAAGAAAGATGGAATGTCATGGAATGGAATGTTTCACACTCTTTTTTTTCCTATTCTGTCCCTGCCTCGGCTTTCTTTCAGCACGTACATGTCTGCGCTGCCGATATTGCATTAAAAAAAAAAAAATCTAACCGAGAACTCCCAAAAAGTTCACTTCAGAAAACGAAATTTTCCGGAATTCCCCCGACTGAAGGGCAACGGGAGGACTTATCTGATCAGCTCAATCCCCGATGTCCAGCTGCGACTGGTGGACAGGGCGCGACTGACAACAGCGCCCTGCAACTGTAGGGTCCCGCCCAGCCTGCTGGGAATGACCATCACCGGCTGATCATTGAGTTAAGTTCAATGCTCTCTCTTCGGGAGCCCTTGCTTGCATAAGGCGTATGAGCTTCTTACATGAGAAGTCATCTTAACACAATCGATCGGGTTATATGCGCCAGAACCACAACGTGATGATAAGGCACGCCACATAGTGGAGGGCTCCAAAAATTTCGAAGTCCCGTTATTTTTTTTTTTTTAATGCAAACCGAAATCGCACAGTACAAGGGCCTCTAGCATTTCGCCTCCATCGGAATGCGACCAACGTGACTTGGAATCGAACGCGCGTCTTTCGGGACAGCAGCCGGGAAGCATAATCGCTGCATTAAGTTCCGAACGGCATTGTGTCAAATCTCCGTAATAATCGACGCAAATAATGTCGAACTCTATTTTTTTTTCTCACAGGGACTTCGTGTAAACTTTATGTCGACTCTATATGTAAAGAAAATATTTGATTCCGTGATCAAGGGCTGCTGCTGTCTGAAATATTCGTGCTTGTTTAAAAACCGAGGATATTCGACAGTCGAGTGATGCCAAGATGCAGTTTACCCGCAATACTGGCCACGTTCTCGGTATTTCGAATGTTTGATCAGCACACAAAGTGACGTTTCAAAGGTTCTCGTCCGCACAGGTGCGCGTCAACGAACGTGCGACGCCGTATGTGCTTCCACGAAGGCCTCTATTCCCTTGACTCGAGCTCGCAGCTGCATGACATTCCATTCCGGCGTGTAGATGTCGAGCACACGGTCGTCGCGATCGCTGAAATGCGATGGGTTCAACGCGGGCCGTTTGTGAAAACGTACACACACTGTTTGATGCACAGCAGCAGTTCTGTCGAGGTTAGCGTGACTTTCTTCGAGACTATACATATCTGCTGGAGCATCTTCTACCCACGCTCTGTAACGGCACACGATGAAACCAAATGGAACTATACTTGACGTGTTCGCGCATAGCAAGCCCTGGCTGGCACTGGCCGACACTGGCCAATTAACTATCGGCAAAAGTCGGCTTTTCGGCTGTCGTTGACTATTCATAAATTTTTACGTGCCAAAAACCACTTATTACGAGGCACGCCCCGTAGTGATTTTTTAAAAGGAGTGGTTTTAAGGAGTAATCCGGAGTAGTTTTTAAAAACCCGCGGCGCTCTTTATAGTTCACATCAATATAAGCCTATGTTTCTTTGCATACCGCCCCCACCAGAATGCTACCGCCACAGCCAGGATTCGATCCCGTGACTTCAAGCATAGCAAACTATCATCGTAGCCGCTAAGGTTTCCACGACGGGTGGCTATCGAATGTCACATGGAGATCGCCTTCGTTCAATCGGCATTCAATGGCCCCGTCCAAACGGGAACTGAAGTCCGGGGAAAGACGGGACCTTGAATCGTTGACATCGTTTTCCGACAAACAGTTAATATTGTATAATTAAAAAACACAAGTTTGCATTATACACTTCATTTCAGTCCTTCTCCTTACGCAGCTATTGTTGTATCATCAGAAGGTTTTTATGTTTTTGTTAAAAGTTTCATTTTTGTGCTATATCCTGCCTTTCTTTGTTTTTTTTTTTGTAACTATAAACCACACCCCTCTATAGTGCCCTATGGCCCTGAGGGTAAGTAAAATGAATGAATCAACAAATCACAGAAAATGATGGAAAATGGGAAACGTACAAACAGCTCACCTTTAGACAACTGGGCTTGCTTTCTATAGGGCTCGCCCTGACGAAGGGAAGCCCACCTGTAGAACGTTAGCTCTAGAACTTTCTTTTAACAGTTGTTTTCAACGATCTCTTTATAAATCTGATGACTAAGTATCTACGAAAGTTATGCGGTTGCATGCTGCGTTCGCAACAAGAAACAGTTGAGTATCTTGACGAGCAAGTATACGTGAAACGTCTCATTATTCAGGCGGTGTAATAAACCCAAAGATACCTCGGATGTGAAGAACGTGTACTCTAATTTTCTTTTTATTTTCTTTGTTGATGACGGTTGATTTTTTTTTTGTTTTTCCATTTTTAGTTTGCGTTATCAGAAATTTGTTGTTCTGAATGCATTGCTACACCATCTGAATTGCTGCTTGGCTAAAATTTGACGCACAACTTGCAATAATGCACCACGTGAACTTCTGCAGTAAGCATAGATGTTCGACTACGTACTTATACACAGGGTGCACCGCCTATCACGCATCAGGAATTAAAGATATCAGAATTAAAAGAGATCAGAACCAGCATTCATAATCAGTAAATATTAATTACTTTTTAATTTTTTTCAATATTACTTAAACGCCGACATGTAATTTAGAATGTTATCATCATCATCATAGTCATCATCATCAACAGCTATATCTTATGTCCACTGTGGGACGAACGTCTCTCCCAATGCTCTGCATCGTTGCCCGTCCTGCGCGGGCTGCTGATTCCATTTGATGCCTGCAAATTTCTTAATTTCGTCCCTCCCACCATATTCTCTCTTGTAGGCCGCCGCAAATAACCCCGGGATCAAGCATTTGTTTCATGCTGAAATTTGCAACGCATTCTTTTTTCCAAAAAAAAATAAACAAGAAAAGCCCGCAAAACACGGGAAATACGAAATACGTGCACAGTCGTGCGCTCTCGAACGATACTTGCACGATGCTTAGAAGTACAGGCTCACGCTTATACACCTCACTGCCAGTTGAGTCGATCGTGAAACCTATCCCAACACCCTGCATGCATGGCAAAGCATGTACGCTGCGGCAACAAGCGAATGCAGCCGTGCACCCGTCTCGTGTGTCGCTTGGGAGCGCTTGAGTATAGAAGGGCGCGTGTATTTCACATCACGTATCCGTTTTTCTCAAAAAACAAAAAGAAAGTATTTCAGAACGAAACAAAAGCTTTATTGGCGTGGTTATCTGAGGACGCCCAGAACTTTACAACTGAAACACTAGTGATTAAAGCAATATTTAAATAGTTGTCCAGTTAAAACTAGTATTAGTCGACTGATATTTAACGATGAAAACAAATACTGGTTGTAAGATACACACGGCTGCTGACAGTATGCATTTCAAAAGTTTTTTTTTTTTTCCTGGCTTTCTTTTCTTTTTAATTGGTGGTGCATAATAGGCGGGACACCCTGTACACCGCTGAAAGAGTAATATGAATTGACATGTCAGAATTAAGCGCGGAACTTATTAGACGCGGACTGGACAGGACAGTAACATATACACGAGCGCTCGTGTGTGTGTGTTACTCTCCTGTCCAGTCCGCGTCTAATAAGCTACGCGCTTAATTCTGACATGTTGCACCAACAAGGCCAGAAATCTACCTTAGTCAAATGAATTGACAGCCCCGCCGCTTTGGCACTCGGGTTCAGGTCCGAGGGTAGCGGGATCGAATCCTCGCCGCGGTGGCTGCATTATGAAGGAGGTTAAATGTCGAGGCCCGTGTATACTGCGCGATGTCAGTGCACGTTAAATAAGCGCCAGCTGGTCAAAACTTCCGGAGCCCTCCACTTCGGCGTTCATTATAATAACATCATGGTTTTGGGACGGAAAATCCCAGAAATCATCAATCGAAATCTATGTGTATATACTGGCACTCGCAATTTGCAGAGGCTTGCTGATATAGCCTGCAGTACACTGAACTGAAATAAATAAATAAATGACACACTGCTTCAAAAATATCTTACGTTAAATGCTTTCCATTTCCAGCCAGTTGCGTCGGACTGATGCGCACATTCGCGCCAGCATTTACGCGGCCACTCAAGCAGACATGGGAACTCGCCCATTTATACATCTCGGTAAGCGAAGCACGTACGCGCGTCGTTTCCACGCAGTATATATGTACGACACGCGCCTCATGCCGGCGTACATACTCGCAAACACGCGTGTTGTCAAGCTTTCCATGTCCGCTTATTTGTACGTTGAATGCGGCTGATCTCGCTGTGCTGCCATAACGTGAATGTTTTTGTTAGTGCTGACCAGTAAATCTTCAGGAATTTCCGACAGGTATCCATCAACTGTCGTCACCCTTCGAGCCAAGAGCAATGACAGAATGAAAGCGAAGAATTAAAGCAACTTCGTAAAACTCTGGTCTGCCCTGTATGATACCAAGGAAACCAAAGAAAAGAGCTGTGTTTGTGCCGTTCTCTTCGATTTCGTCGCCGTCTGATGTAGGGGCACTGTTTTCGTAGTGCAATGACAAGTAACATGAACCTAGTCATGTATACTTGTCCTGTAGAGCGGCAGCACTGTCGATGTTTTTCTGCTCGTGCTATGCAAATGCTAACCCACGTATATACTTCGGGCCAGCAGTTGAGCACCATGACAAATCTACCACACGTGGCGGACTCATCTTAACTATAATGACAATAATCACGTGTAACACCGAACAGCATAAGCTTCGTGTCGAATTTTCACCCGTTCCAATTACGGGCGTTCGCGCACACACACGTGTATCTATGAGGCCACCGCTTTCCCTATATTCGAACCCGGCATGTCCTCGTCAGAAGCAGAAACGAGGAAAGAAAGAGCACCTGTATGTCGACGTCATAACTTCTTACAGCGCAATATGCATTACGTACACGGAGCCTGCAGTCTCATACACGCTGTACTGTTTCGGATTATGGAATACGCCAACAGGCCATGTAGTCGTTAGCGCGAGTTTGGCGCCAAGCCATAGCAAATTAAACGCAACGGAAACCGCGATAGGTTTCATCCGCATTTCGTGCACGTACAGAGAAGACCGCGGTTGTATACTTCTTCGAGGACTCCTCATATTTATGGCATACACGTGCTTGGCGAGCCCGTGTTATCGAGTAAGTTGAAGTCTGCTTGCTATTTGGACAGTCTTGTGGTGTAGTACCAGGGAAGAAAATGATATACCGCGCAGAGAGCGTTACAAAATTTTACGACGTTGAGAGGAAGACTGCTTCCTGCAGGAAACAGTCTTCATTTTGCATTCCCGTTCGTGTTACCTGTTCACGTTGTCAACGCAAGTGGCAACGGCAGCATCCCACTCTGTCATTGAAACGGACACGCCGCTTGCACAAGAACGCAAGCTCACTTTCCATCCGAATCCATGGAAAAACAGAAACCGCTAACCCGCTAAACCAACAGACACTATACGAAAGCGCCAACTAACGACTCGACCGCACTAACTTGTCCAAAAAGAAAGACTAGTTAAAAGGACACTGCAAAACGAACCATCAAAGTGCCTTGAACTTATTGTTCGGGAACTCTACTGTGGCTAACTAATTTAGTCATTCTGCTTTCAATATTAGAGGAGAGTATCTAGGTCTACGTTTCATCGCTGAACTCCGCGTCGAAACATTGAGGAGTTGACGTCATATACACGATTGTTTTTGCATTTTCTCTGCCATGTGGCTGAGTCAAGCTGTTTGAAACACGCCATGTTATGTCTCCGGTTTCCTTAGAACGTGACAGATCGCCCTTTTACTCGTAAAATAATCATGTATGGCTTTGCAGTGACGCTGGCAAAGATTGTGACGCCAGGCGACTTAGTGCGGGAAGCTCCGGAAAGGCGCCGCGCCTCGCGTGTTGTTGTCAGTGCACGTTAAAGAACCCCAGGTGGTCCAAACTTCCGGAGCCATCCACTACGGCCTTTCTCTCCTCTCTATCTCTTTCACTCCCCTTCCCCCACCCCCACGGACGCTTAGCCGTGCTCCCTACATGGGCAGCAGAAATTAGCGTCCTTTCCTTAACCAGACCCCAGTCATCATCATCTTTTTCTTGAGGATTTTCTAGCGTACCAAGCGTCATCTGCGCGCGACACTAATGCCCCTGGTAATGTTAAGGGGTGGTTTCCTATTTAAAAAAAAAAAAGTCGTTCTTCACTCTAGCGTCCTTTTAAGTTTCATGAGACATCGCCAGAACAAAGACGACCACTTATGACGTTTTCTTCCTTTTTTTTTTTTTCCAATACGGAATGAGGCTGAGTGAGCTTTACGTATAACCATTACGATAATCAAACTACACCTGTACCAGCATTACGTCATGCTACATGTACGCCTGTCAGTATGTCATCGCTATGTCTTCCTTCCTAAAGGAGAATTGTAAAAGACACGCGTCAAGGACGAGATGTCGACACCCGTCGAGATGGGTGATGGCGCAAAACGTTCAACGCAACTGCACTTTCGCGTTATCACAAGCACGTGACAGGTACGCACACACTGACGAAACGGAAACCATTACGGCACTCCAAGAATTAAACAGCGCAAGAAATATGCGACGATGGGGTTGATATGCCACGTCTTTCGGTTGCATCTTGGAGATGAAATTATTGCAAATTACCTACAGAAGAAACAAACAACGCGGTGTACCGAACCTCTGCTGTCAACTTTGCTGACGTCTAAATGAGACCCCGACGGGAACACTTCGAGTTGCCGTTTGGACAGAACAAAGAAGCAAACAAACAAACAAAATATGCAAACCAGTTCCATGCCGTGAAAACCGTCACAGCAGCGAAGCTTTATCGTTAACCGTAACGTAACTGGCAAGGGTGTCATTTACTGATGCCATGACCTATCAGTGACTCTAGTAATACCAACCTTGATCACTACTGGCTGACCGTACGTGATCCTTCACAACGCACTCGTGCACTTTCTTTGCGTTTTGCACATTAGCCTTGCATTGGCACATTTGCACTGCACATTTGACACAGAAGCGCCTCATTTGGCGTGACGTCAGGCTTTCTTGAGAACTGCGTAGTCTTCCTTTAACAATGTGCGCGCTCGTCGACACGAAGTCAGAATTGGTGCTGCAGGTGCCGCGTCACATGTACTACATACATGCCTGCGCTTTTTTTTTTTTTTCCAGCGCGCTCAAGCCCCCTGTACGATAGTCGAACTAGTCCCTTCTGCTACCCTAGACGACGCGCTCTGGTAACACGGATGACTCCTGCCCAGTCATGGGCGCGTTACCTGTAAAAAGTAACAGTGTTACAGTTGCAGTTACCTAAGCCAGAAAAGTAACTATGTTACAGTTACATTTACCTGAGTCCCGAAATGTAACTATGTTACAGTTACAGTTACTGCTAAAAAGTAACGTCGTTACTTTTCCGTTACTGTATAAGACTACGTAATATATCGCAAACGAAATTATACAGTTTTTTTAATAGAAAGGTGTGAAGGCATCAGGTTAGTCAAAACCGGTCGGGGTAGAAGGCCACATAAAAGGAACGGAATGGGTCTCACTCAAAAGCCCAACACCAGCAATCGTTGTGTACGACCCATTTTACTGTAACAACTGTTTACTGACTGCTGTAACGTAATTATTGATTGACGGCAATTTATTTACGAAATCCATTGGGACAGCCTGCTGCCACTAAAGAGTGCTGCACGCTCGTAAATAGGAGCTCATCCTGAGACGCGACACAGAGGATTGGCCCCTTCGAGCCACATTGCCGCCGCCATTTTGGGAAGTGCTTTTTGAAAGTACCGCCGCTTTGAGAACTGCAGGTGTGCGAGGCATTGAAAAGCGCCTTTTTCTATGTGGTTTCCGCGCGGGTTACCATGAACAAGTGGCTGGCACACACGAATAAGATTAACGATGCTGCACCAGCCTCTGAAAAAGAGCGGCTTTCGTCACTCAGGCCATGTCGCGCACCTTTCTCTGCACGGGGGCGGAGAGAACCCTTCGCCACCCCTATGTGTCGCCGACCGGGGGTGCTTTGCTTAGTTTCGTAGAAAAAAACTCATTTTCCCCCTGCAAACAAGTCAGCCCAATTCGGAAAAAAAAAAAAATTGCGAAGAGATGTCCGTGTCCTGCATATCATCGCGATACAAGCGATAGATCGTAAAACTATTCCACTAGTCAGATACTAATACATTTTGCAAATGTATCCCGATACAGCAGTACAGATAGTCAAAAGTATTTACGAGCAACATCGCAATATTCTTTTATCGCGATACTGTGCAGCCGAGCTTTTAAGGGTCGTTGCTGTTGGATACTTTTTGGAAAAGGAAGTAACTGTAACTGCATTTCCAGTTACCGTGTAAAAAGTAAGAGTGTTACAGTTACAAGTTCCTCTAAATTAAAAGTAACTTGTTACAGTTATAAGTTACTGAAAATAGTAACTAGTTACCGGTAACGCGTTACTAGTAACTAGTTACTGCCCAAGACTGCTCCTGCCAATATGAACATCACGACTTACAGCCAGCAACGGACAGGGAAGAAATTTTAAGCTCATAAATAAATATATAACAAAGTATAACATAGTGCTTGTGTGGGCGTATAGGTTTGCAAGGGTGCCGCTAAAACGAGTACCCGAGGAAGAAAATCACAGTCGCTGGAGGCTGAGAAATATGCCGTAATGAAATTAGAAACATTTCAGGCGCATATAACCGGGTCAGACGGAGCGAAGCCAGATTTGGCAGCACATGTAATGAAATATTACAGCGATTACTTAAATTAGTAATTACTTTCTCATTTACATTTGTCTAAAATATTTATTTATTTATTTATTTATTTATTTATTTATTTATTTTTTTATTGAAGCGTACCGTTAACCCACATTTGTGGGTCATTACAGGGAGGGAGTACATAAAAGTAATAATTGGTATATATAGAAACACTCGAGTAATGTCAACTGTCAACAATAACAAAAAAGAAGAATCATCAACATTGGCATGACAAAAAAAAGAAAGCAAAACATCAACCAACGATTTTTAGGTAACGTAGTTGTCAAGCAAATGTTCAAAATCCCCTGCATCCGTGCACTCAGCAATATGTGCAGGTAGCGCATTCCAGTCCTCGATAACATTGGGGAAAAACGAATACCGAAAGGCGTTTGTGCGGGTGGCATATGTTCTAATGGCTGCACTATGGTTTATTCTTCCGCTAATTCTACCAGGTTCCCGTATGTACATACTTTTATCAATATTTATTTGACCCTGAAGAATCTGAAATAATAATTTTATTCTGTTCCTCTTTCGCCTAATCTCAAGCAGTTCCAATTTACATGAGTTTACCATCTCGGTAACTGAGTCTGTTTTTTTTTGTATCTTGAACATATGAACCTGGCTGCAAGTCTTTGGATTCTTTCCAGCTCATTTATCAGGCCTTTTTGGTGGGGACTCCAAACTACGGCAGCATACTCCAGAACAGGCCGAATAAAAGTTTTATATGCCATCAGTTTGACGTCTTTGGTTGCGTTTCGTAGTTTTACTCGAAGAAAACACAGTTTTTTTGTACGACGAAGAACTCACATTTTCGACGTTGCTGCGCCAGTTTAGGTCATTTGATATCACAACGCCTAGATATCGAAAACTAGAAACATTTGTCAAAATTGCACTGCCCTTACGACACTGGAAATCAAGAACTTTTTTCTTTCGGGTAATATGCGCAAAAGTAGTTTTGGCGTAGTTAATTTCCATATCCCATTTTTCACACCAAGTATGGAGACCCTCAAGACACATTGCATGTCCGATTCCCTTAAGGTATAAAGAAATTGGCCAAAGAAGATATAATTATAAATAACGAAAACGAGTTAATCTTAGCATCAAACAAAGCATATGAAAGCAGGGCAGGGCCACAAAAAGGCCTTGCAGCATCCTAACTCAAAGCTTCGTATACCGGTGCTGCAATGCCACGGCACTCCAACGCACGTGCATCATCCACGCACATGAGTTACTGCATGAATGATAAATTCTCGCTAACATAATTTCAAAATAGTCCCATTTTCAAAAATTAATAGTGATGCCACGTTATTACATTCGGTCAGCTGTGATTACTGGTTAATTTAGCTATTATTTAGAAGTTCTAGGCAAGTAACTACTAATGCGATACAATTAATGTTTAGAAGTAATTTTGTCATCTCTCAGCAAGACAAGGGTAATAACAGGGGGTCCTACAGTGGACGTTACCGGGCTGGCGAACTTGTGCTCATGAATTGTCAGGTCTGTGCGAAAGCACTTATTGATTGATTTATGGGGTTTTACGTCCCAAAACCACGATATGAATACTAGAGACACCGTAGTGGAAGGTTGGGAAATTTCCACCGCCCGGGGTTCTTTAACGTGCACCGACATCGCACAACACACGGGCCTCAACATTTCGCCTCCATCGAAATGCAGCCGCCGAGGCCAGGATTCAATCCCCTGACCTTGGGATCAGCAGCCGAGTGCCGTAGCCGCTACTAGACCACCGTGGCGGGGCGCAGCTCAGAACGAGTAAAAAGAAGAACGAGTAAAAAGCGAAGAAGGGGGTGAGCTCCCACTTCGAACTGATCATTTACTTCCCCCGATTCAGAATAGTTTTACACTCAGTGAACCATGTGATACGAAAAACAAACACAAACCGCACGAGAACAAAATGAAACGGAATGTGCCGGCACTACGCACTGAGCCGCGCTAAACGCGCCGGTCGGCTCTCTCGATAACGTTCGCCCGCGCACCTCCAGCAGGCGCCTCTGCAAGGAGATTTACACACACACACACACACACACACACACACACACACACACACACACACACACACACACACACACACACACACACACACACACACACCGTTCCCCTTTTCCCCAAGGAAAAAAGTTGTACCTTTACCAAAAAATGTCGTACCGACCCCTTGCGTTTTGGTAACACTGAGGGTAACATACCCCCCTCCTCCACCACCACCAAGATCGAAATTCTGGATCCACCCGAGCGCCCATGTGAGCCGACGTGGAATAGTTGCCCCCAAAAGCGAGTCTATTGGAGCAGCACGTGGCAAGATTTGCTATTTCTGAAGCAGTCTGAAGTAAATGTGGCAGCCGTTACGCCACTGCACTCGATAAGGCGCTCCGAAGTCAAAGTGAGACGAACTTATTACTTACGCCATATAGAGGCTTGTAAGGAGGGGTCATGCGCCGTCCGATAAGCGCGAACGAGTAGATAGGTGGCCAGACGATGATATCCAAGCCCCTTCAAAACCCGTGCTTACGCAGCAAAGGTCTCACGCAGGCGTATTGCGTCAACAGTATTGAACACAGCAACCTCACCGCTGTATATGTATCTTACGGCTATAATCACCATCATCATAATCACCGCCATCTTGTTATAAGGACCTTATTCATAAACCTACCTTATCCTTATCGCTTGTTTTCCTTATCGCCGAAAAAGGACGGAAAGCTGAGCGAGTTGGTAAGGATTCATCATGCAAGGAAAAGCGAAGCGACCTTCGTGTAGTACATTCGATCCTCTTGTGTCTATGTTTTGCACGCCTCTTCCTTACACGTGATGATTCCTTATCGCCCCTGCGCAATTAAAATGCGCTAAGGGCACTAAAATGGTAGTCATTGCAAAAGAATATCGTAAGGCCTGCTTGTAGATAGTGTGCTAAGCTGTTAACGAATCCTGATAAGGGCACCGGGAAGATAAGTAAAACAAGCGATAAGAATAAGGTTTAATATCATACGGGTTAAGCCCACTGCAGGGCGAAGGCCTGTCAAAGATGTCTCGTTTAACCTGTCCTGCGCGTTGGCTTCATTTTGTGCCTGCGAACTTAATTTCGTCGTTACATCTAATTTTTCTGTCAGCTGCGACTGCGTTTTCCATCGTTTACATCACCGAGAGGTTACCCTCCTCGGCTGTAGACCACCCGGCGGTTTAGCCCAGGCCAACGAACTCGTTGGCTTCCACAATAAAGTTTTACCATACCATGAAACATGTGTGAAACATATGTGCGTTATCTACCATGTGCGTTGAGATAGATACATTCTCTGGAGCACAAATTGATAGAAGGGTCGCAATGTAACCCCCCTCCTCCCCTCTGTTTTTATTTTACTTAGCGTGTGAAATAAACCGTGTAAGCGCCTGTGCGCGTCTATTCTTGTCCTGTGTGTCACGTACATTTCGCGATCTAAAACATGTTCAAAAAAATAAATAAAGAAGCAGCAAGGTCGCTGGAGGCAGAGCAATAGTCATGCGGTGTGATGAGATTGGGAAACATTGTGGATATATAATGGCGACAGATGGAGGAAGAGAAGACTTGGCAGTACTTAAGTCACCGTTATAATTACACTGCTTTCGATAATTTTGTCACGCGCTGCCGAGTCTCACTGCGAAGTCACGTTGCTCAGCCTTTTTTTAAGACTTTTCTTTGAAGAGTGTGTCTGCTAGACATCGACAGCGATTCAATGTTGCCCATGAGGACTCGTGTGTGTTCTTTATTAAATGCGAAGCATTTCTTAGCGAACTTCAGCGACTTTGATTGTATCTATCAAGCCGCCTACGACTTCGTGCGCTCCTGGCCGTTTCGTTAGTGGGATGTATACGAAAATTGGTATGGCACAACATGTCTGCATGACGAACATAAATGACAGGTCATAACACAAAAACCACGATATATAGTCATGAGCGGCATGATTTACGTGACACGGTCTTGGTGCTCTTGCGGCCATTTCGTAAACTTGATATATACCAAAATTGATACGGCCAGACAACAATGTATGACGACTGTGGTGACACGGTCTAAGAATATGAAAATCGTGACATGCGTGTCATGAGCGGCATGGATTACATGCCACAGTCTTGGTGCTCTTCGCGGCCGTTTCGTTAACTTCATATGTAGGATTTTAAAGAGCGACAGCTAGGTTCCTGATGAGTGCTTCGCATTTCCTTGATTCCCATTGCATAAGGAATCTTTTTTTTTTTTTGAGCTACCAAGCAATGGATGAAGAATTTCCCTGCGCCTGCTATCAACCCCCTTATCTTTTCGTTCATTTATTGAGGCAAACTTGATGCGAAATATTAAATGCTGCGGTTTTACGTGCCGAAGTCACGGTGTGATTATGAGGCATGCGGTAGCGGAGGGCCCCCGAAATTTCGACCACCTCGGGTTCCTTAACGCGTACTGCGCGGTGCACGGCCACCGCAGCCGGGCACCACAGCCACTGTACCGTACTCTCCTACTTTTTTTTTATGCCACCCAAACAAGCTAACTCAATCATAGAGAAGATTGCGGCAATCGCATTCTGCGAATATGACAGCGCTGCGCGCCACCCAGACGCCGTATCTAAAAAAAACAAGTCCCGCGCCCCTTTCCTGCGGTTGACCATTCGCGCTCGCATCCTAGGTGTCGTCACGTTCTACCGCGAACAACTCTGCGTAGTTGCAGCTCTTTGATTGGTCGAAACCAGGTCTATGTCAGATCATGTGGCCATCCCACCGCGTGAGCACCAGAGCAGCGCTGGCTCAGCAACCGGTACTGCAGCGCAAACGTCAATGACGTCATTGTTCACGTCATGTCACGTGTCTAAAGTGGGCGGAGTCACGACGGCGCGCCGCGCCTACCCTCTCCTCGGCAGAGAAGGGTGGGGAGGCCGCCTGAGAAAACGAAACCGACGCAAGTGGCCACTTAAACCCGTGTAACTTCTTTATATTATTGCACCTATTCGCAAAATTCTTGCGGGAGCATGTTCACATCGCACAGGAGCGCAGTTATATCTTTAAAACAAATTTTGGACCTCGGGGTTGTTTAGGGGCCCTTTAAATACCAGAACACGAGAACATCACGTCAAATACAGAGTCTGACTACACGCGCGGCGGATGTTGGTCCGTATCCAAGCATGCATGCGCTCCATTTTGTGCTCCGCAACAAGCATCCGTTCGTAGATTTTATCATCTTGTAAAGCGTGATAACATCGAAACATCTGCGCGTGGTAAATCGAAGAAGCATACGAGCGAGTCGAAGAGATGTTCTTGCTTTTTTTCTTTTGTTTTTGTGTCAGTCTTGAAAACCCAGATGTAACTGCGAGTGGGAGTTTCATAAATATTCACACATTACATTTTTTTTTTTTTTGGCAGAGTGGGAAGGGGTGACTAACTGTCCCATTGTGAGTGCACACGAAACGAATCCATCAATGTCGCCATTAACATAACAGGGAAGTTCAATTATGGAAGCTTCATTCCATCAGACATAGACGTATAGGCTGCAAGTCAATAAATAAAATAAATAAATAGATAAATGCTGTTGAAGTGAGGAATGGGGAAGGGAGCGGGAACACACGTAACTCCTTGTAACTGAATACGCGAGGAGTAGGAATCACACATTTATATTGCAATTGATAATGTGTCCCGCTCATGCGAGCGAGCGCGTGTTTGTATGGGTCGTCAATTATGTGCAATGTAGTACCCTTCCACAAGCGCTGTCGCGTATTTTAGAACACTTATTGACATCGCCCTGCCTTTCCCCCATTTGTCGCGCCAGCTGGGTCCAGTATAAATGCACACACACGCACAGAGAGAGAGAGAGAAGATACGCGGCTCGATTGTTAGCCATATGCGTGCAAATGTCGCGAGTGACATTTCCTGATGTTACATTCCTTTATATGTCAACCATGAAAATGTCACGAAAGGCACTTAAAAAAAAAAAAAAAGAAGAAATGAAAGAAAAATAAACCTAAAGGCGATAGTTTCGAGATAGCGAGCATCGCGACACAAGCACGTACGTACAAGCTGCACTGCGACGGTAAATAAATAAATAAATAAATAAATAAATAAATAAATAAATAAATAAATAAATAAATGCGACGGCACATCAAAGGGACTGCATTGAGTCAACAAACGCGCGTAATCGTGCAAAGCTATTCAAGCGGTTTCTTCGTCGGCACGCCCAGCAAATAAGGTACACGCCTGTTTACGGCTGCTATATCCTCGTAGAGGCATGCGCTTATCTAGTGGCCCGATAGGGCCACTGGCCGGTTTGAAAACATACATGCGCACTGACTTCCATAACACACAAATTAACTGAACGCGTTCTATGACAGACGAAACTGCATGGTCATGTGTGTTAGATGCTAGACGACAACGGGAGACAGCGGTACGCAAATTGTTCGCGAACCGAAAGTGGTGGTCTACTACAAGGAAGAAAAGGAGAAAATAAAAAGGGGGGACTGAAGACTCTTCATACTTTTCGCATCTTGGTCAATCAACAACAAGAGCAACATCAACAACAACAAGGCGCATACCGGTCTCAGACGATGGGGAAAAAAAACCAACGCGACGGGCTTCGTTTATGCAGTAAATGTAGTAAAGGCAAGCGTCGCGCTGCGGCGTCTCACCTGTGCCTGTCAAACTTCGCGTACTGCTGCCATTCCTTGGGGTTGCTCCGGTACGAGGACATGAGCTCGTGCACGTACTCGACGTTGATGTGGTCATCCTCGAAGATGCGGTGCAAGTGGTCGATGAGGTCCTTCAAGGTGGCCGCGCACGGCGGCTTCGACGAATTTGCTACGCTCCTCGGCTCCATATCGGAACACCACGCGCCACGCGTGTTCGTCGCCGGGCGATTTTGAGCGCGTCTAGCCGGCGCACATTTTTTTTAAGGGCAGCGCTGCTGCGTACACTCGACACAGAGCGTGACGTTTCCGACAGCCGGTCTCGTTCGAGCCAATCACACGCTGAGCGGGCATCGTGCGCGTCTCCTTCGTCGGTTTCGGTTTTGATGTTACGAGTCGAGGCTGCGAGATTCGAGAACGCCTCGTTGTTTCGTTAACACAGAAAGGCACAGCACTGTTGCACGTTTACATTCGCGATATAAGTACGCAGACTAGTTCGCGTGTGAGAGCATATTTGACAGTATCAACGAGGGTCGTGCAAATGCTCATAATTTTCGCTCGATCGGCAATGCGCTGCATCAAACATCTGTGTGTTTGCTTCAGTTCTGCACATGTTCATACAAGTTGTACCGTGTACGAGTGCTGAACGCGCACTCTTATGCAAACTGGGACGCAAGCCATAGAGTTTATTGACGCAAACACACCAGGGAACATCCGCTGTTATAGCCGCTGTTGAAGCACTAATGCTGTCATTTACGCAGTGTGGGACTGATTTCAACGAAGCAGTAGTGCTTCTTGGACTTGATTCGAGTGCTTTGATATTCAGTTTTGCTGAAAGTTACAACATTACGTCTCTCCACATCAGCAGAACTTGGAAGCATTTGGAACTGAGAGCCACGACTGCAGTTTCGATTTCAATAAACAACGCGATGTCGATGGCTACGCTACGGCTACGTAGACTCCTACAAAGTCATTACTAGCCGGCGCTCGGTAAACAAAAGCATGTGACGACGTATGCGCGATTAGTTTGCTTGCCTTTAGGTTTTCTCTTTCTTCTTTCTCGTTGTGCGCCTTGCAAGATGATCAGAGCAATTCTAATATTTAACCAGTATGGAAAGGTCAGGCTGACGAAATTCTACGAACATTTCGTGAGTACAGTCCTCACATGGGCTCGATGATGGCGTGAGAGCGGGGGGCGTGTTACAGTTACGGTGCGCACACTTCTGAAGGATTGGCGTGTTACCGTTACGGTGCGCACACGTCTAAAAGGTTGTTTGTTATTTCTTTACTTTCAGCCTGAAGAGGAGCAACAACACATTATACGCGAGGTCTTTCAGCTTGTTTCCAGGCGAGGGGAGGACGTTTGCAACTTCCTCGAAGGTGGAGAGTAGGTCGTCTTCTAAAAACAGCATCACATCTGTAACATCCGTAGGATGTAAACCTTCCGTAGGGCACATCAGCTGTTGCGATGTTTTGAGCATTGTGGTTTGTGGCTGTCTTGAAACCTTTCTGTATAAACTCCCACAAGAGATACGACTCGGTTGCACCTGAGGGCCACCCTAAGACTCTGGTTTATTTGCGTATCGCCCGTGGTTTGCCATTTCTCGCCGTTTTGTCATCCCATATATATCAAACCAACGTATGTCCACCCCTTCTTAGGCTCATGATATCTTGGTGATAACAAAGCAATCCGCAGTACTAAAACTTGCTTTATCGTTAAAGCTGTGACGCGTCATTCCCGGCCAAAGCGGCCACATTGTGATGGGGAACATCCGTGCCCTTAGATTTAGGTGTGCGTTAGGGAATCCCGCGTAACCAAGAATAATCCGTACTCCGCCACTACGACATCCCTCCCGATCGTTCTGGTTCGTGAAATCCTAAAAAAATAATGAACATATGACACCACCATAGTTTCTCATCAAGAGAAAAGCAACAACTTCCTCACCTTAAATTGTGGCCAGAAGAGCTATTCGTGCAAAATTAGAATAAATGAACGAATATTCTAGGTGATATAATAGCTAAGTAATTGGGTGTTAGTTTGTTGAATTGGAAAAGTTGCTTCAGGAATCAACAATGTAGGCTGTGCACTGTGCTCCGTTTCATACGTCAGGTGTAACACTGTGAAGGCTGTCCAAGTAGTTTGTAAAGAAAAATTAAAGGAGAGCAGTATCGCTCCAACAAACATAAAATACAAATGCATATTTTGATTGCTTCCCCAGCAATACAAGCCTGTTTTGTCAACCCGAAATAAATGCATCATTATTTCAAGCTGCCAGCTTGACATTTGTTTTTTGCTCACCACAAACAACACACTGCATTATGGTCACGAAAGTACACAGTTTAAACATGAGCACTAGCTTTGACAGTGTTGCACTTGACGAATAAAGAGGAGTATAAACTTTCTGCACGTAAATGAGTGAGTGAGTGAAATAATTTTATTTTATCCACAATAGACGTGAGCAAAATAATGTTTCTGCACATGAATTAAAATTTTGATGCATGAGAATGCTGTTGCATAAGTTCTCTCTCGGCCCTTACAAGGTGAATTTAAAGGGGTACCGACACGAATTTTCGACATTCTCATGTTATTGCTGTAAATGAAAGCACTGGCGTGGAGAACCCCAAAAAGAGTATCATGGTGCCTCGCAAGGCAATGAATATATTTCTAATACGGCTTCCTTAAAAGCCCACTTTCTGTTTCGATTTCGACGGGGCGGTTTCCTAGTGACGTGTCAACATAGTCGGACGTACGTCTGAGTCGCGCAGGGACAGCAATTCGTGATAGCGTCACTGCAACTCTGTCATCTGTGGTCAGTTACACGTGGGGCAAGCAAACAGTGACAATTTCACGGTCGTCCATTGACTCTGACAGCGATTTCGGCGATTTTTAATAGACTGTGCTCATACGTCATCTTAGTGTCCAACGCGCTGGGGCTGGCTTGCAGTGCTGGGCAACGAAAACTTTAAAACCAAACTAAAACATTTTGTACGTGTTTCCTGGCTTCCATGTGCACAGGGTGTCAACATACATGGCTAGAAAACGGAAAATGTACATTTCGAGCCGCCGCAATATTGTGTCGTCACATCTTTAATGGCAAAAATAGCCATTTAGCATATTCACTGCCTTTTAATTGTGGCCTTTGTTCACTGTTTTTCAGTCTTGTTAAGAACTCTGACTACAAGATCATCTACCGCCGCTACGCTACCTTGTTCATAGTATTCTGCGCTGACTCTAGTGAAAGTGAGCTCGGGATCCTGGATTTGATTCAGGTAGGTGATCTTCCTTTGTTTCACGGCACTCTGATCAGCCATTGAAAACACACAAAGCCTTGTGTGCTAAGAAACTTGCACAAGATATGTCATCCTCGTCACCCTTTAAAAAAATATTGAGCTGTCCTCCAAAATTGATGATTTGATTTATTTGATTTATTATCAGAATACATGGTACATTGCATGTAAAAAATATGCAGATACAGGAGTAGGTCTCAAAGTCGCGAGGCTGTGAGTGAAGCCTCCTATAAAATCATGCGTCAGAGCAACAACACTGTGACGAGCACTTTTGAAAAGAGGTTGTCACGGGCACTCTACAAGAGACATACACACACTCCTTGAGTCATTACGCGAACTTCACTGATTGCCATATGTGTGGCTAGGTTGAAAATTCTTGATTGTGTAAAGTATAATGATGTACTGGTGTAACCGTTGTATGGTGGTGATAATAATGCTTTATTCAATTAACAAGAGCAACCCAAGATAGGCCTGCCAAAGCCTCATGAGCTTGAAGGGCAAAGCTGGCTGACAGCATTTACAGAAGTGATGCAGTGGATGCCAGAGAAAACGCAGCTTTTTTTTTCTTTTTTTCCTGGAGTATAGACAAATATAGGCAAGTTCTGGAGTATAGACAAGTGGCCAGGACCAGCGTCCTCAGCTACCAATAAAGCCCTGAAGGACCTCTGAAGGCTCATGACCATATTACACTCTATTCTCTTGGAAAGGGAGCCCACCGCATGTTTTAAAGTTGCTGAGGTATTGTAAAGTCTAAACAGCATGACCTTGAACTGGTAAAAGCCATAAGGTGCAACAAAGGCAGTTTCATTGTGGTCGGTGAGGCTGACTGAAATTAGTAAATAAACACTGGCTGGTCATTCGTGGAGGTACCTGTGAACATGAGCCCTATATTACTGCTCTACATGCAGCGGGAAATTTGCAGTTTGGTTTCAAAAAACATCTTGAAAGCACCCACTCTACTTTCAACAAAACACACCATAGCATAAACTATGAAATAGTTGGGAAAACTACCATTGGCCGATTCCAGTGTGCAATTACCGCAGATGCCACCGTGTGGCACCACGTCCCCACAGTGACTCTGGCCACAAGCTTGTTGTCACTGCGGAAGGCCGAATATGTTCAAAGAAAAAGGGGGGATTTTCCAAGACCATGGCGCACACTACCATGGCTTCTTGCTATCTCTTTCACCCCTGTCAGCGTAGCTTGCCGAGTGCTCGTCGCCACGAAAGGAGAGTGAACGCGCTTGGACAGTAGGATTCCCTGCAAACTTGATGCCTTCGCTCCTCTAATGCCGCACGGATTTGAAGGATTCTTGCAGCAGGTGATTCGTGAGGCAATGAGCTCCAAACAGATGTCACTCAAGTATTACTTAGGAAAGCTTTGCAGGGCTCCTACGCTAAAGGCGAATAAGTTTCGTTAGATTGATTTATTATCTTTGTAGAATGCTGTCATCGCTTTCGGCATGGCGGTAAATGTATTTGTTGCATAGTAAACGGCCACTTTGAATCACGTCCGCTGGAACGGAGGACCGGATATTACAATGTCTGTTCCCACGTTCTGTAATTCAGCAGGAATTTAGGAGAACGTGCTACACCTAGAGGACTTCATCGGCTCACATCGTATCGAAAGTTGTAAGTACGTAGCAGCTGCTGCCAATTTCACCACTGCCAGTGGTAACTAAAGCTGACAAAGGTGTCAGCTTTAGTTACCACGGGCAGTGGCGAAATTGGCGGTGGCAAAATTGACACATCGCCAACAGTACTGTACATCGCGCAGTGAAAGGTTTGCCAGTAACAAAGAAAACGTGCAAGTGCAGTCAGTGTGGCCAACTGTGACCAGAACACTCCTACACTACTGCATAGTGAGCTCAGCGGTCTGTAATACATTGCAGCAAGTCTGACCTACTGCATGTTCTTTATTGTCAAGATTTATCTAATTTACTTTCACCAGTAACATGCAGCAGTAGTTGATGGGTCCAAAATAAATGATGTGCTGTCATCTCTTAGCACCCAGCAGGGCCCGCCATGCTTATTTCTAAATTTTGTCATTGTCTTGCTCATGGATGCTCTGTTCTCACTATAAATGGGGAATTGGTAATTACAAATGGCTTATCTTTTAATCTAGCTGAATATTTTCCTTTAGTGTCGCTTTAATAGGACGATGGCTGTGGTGCGCACAGGGTGAGTGCCTATGCTGACAGTGTCTTGAACAGTTGGAGCAGCGATTACAGCTAGTTCACTGCATTGAATGTGAGCTAGAGGGGCGCAATGCACTCTTGGGTCGCAGCATGCGGTCCTAATCAGGTCCCACGAAAAAGCATGCACTTATGTTCTCATGCACTCTTCACAAGAGTAAGTTGCAGCCATATTGGGAAGCGGGGAAAACATGTGGTTAATGCTCCCAGCTACTCCCTTATGGCAGTGCCTGCGGCCTGCTGTCATAATTCTTAAAATAGCAGAAAAGTGAGCTAGCTGGCATGGGCTTGTACTGAAAAAGGGTAATGCGTGCAAACGCAGACACATGAGATGCAGACACCACAAATGCCGGCTGTCAACCGAAAGATCACACTGCATTGGAAAAGAAAGTGGCGTAAAGCTTGCCTGCACATGCTTCGGGTGTGATAGCATGGTAGAATGCCACCTGGCTGACAGGTGGTACTAGCATACCTAAGCATGAGCATATAAGTTTCGTGTCTACTTTCTTTCTCAACTTCTAATTCTTACATCCCAAAAGATTGAAGGCATTGTCTACAATCTCTTTAAAAATGTACCTAACTATGTATTTCAGCATCTGGCATCATGGCATTGGCCTTGCTACATAGTCCTGACTCGATGTAGGAGAGACATAACATTCCATATCTATGAATATTTTCTTCACAGTGATCTCTATTCAAAAGATTTCCTAGACAAGTCCAGCATTTTTGTTTTGCATGTTTCCCAACTCCCAAGTTCAGTTTCACGGTTCTCAAGCTGAACTTTTATATGATTACGACTTCAACACTGAAAGAACACATACGAGAACAAGAAGGCACAAAAACAACAAGGCACAGGGCTGAGCACTTCATCCTTACTCGACTTTCACAGTTTCTTTGAGCTGGAATGTCAAACTGGCCAGCGCAAGAGTCAGTTGTGAACACACAGGACGTTCATGCTCTGCCAGCAAGGCCTCAACTTCACTTCACCGGAATTCCTGGAACTGCAAAACATGAGAATCAACATATTTGCACAGCGCAAGACTATGAGTAGTTACGACGTAACTACAGAAGAAGAGACAAGGACAGAAAGAGCGCTGACTTCAACTGTTATCGCTGTTAACGCTGACTTCAACTGAAAGAGCGCTGACTTCAACAGGAGTTGAAGTCAGCGCTCTTTCTGTCCTTGTCTCTTCTTCTGTAGTTACGTCGTAACTACTCGTAGTCTTGCGCTGTGCAAATATGTTGATTCCCAATCACCAACTAGCCCAAGCATCTGTCTTATCAAGATGCAAAACATGCCAGGATTTCCTAGGTGTGCAAGCACACGCTTAGCCGTCAAGGTCACAGGTGCAAATGCGGACTGTTCATCAGGCATGGCAGAGAGAGCCTCCATTCGATGGATGCTACAGACTTCCGTTGTGAAGCATGTAAGCGCCTAACACCTTCACCAAATGTAACAGAGACCATAGGTAGATGAAATGACTATTTATGAGCGTGTTTTTGCCGTGTGATTAGAAGGAACTTACGTACACAAGTGTTTCACACATAGATGTCTTCACGATTTTGGAAACCACCAGGCTAATCACTCTTCATATCACTGCATAAAAATATCCCTTTCGGGATGGGCCCAGGTTGTAACAAGAAATGTTGGGACATTTATTCACCATAATTGGTTGCTGTGCCTTTAAGTTTAGCATTGTCTTGCCACTGTCACCAAATACACACACATGCACGCACACACACACACACCTTTATGTGACATGTACACCATGTACACCACTTGCCTCACACAGACATACTCATCTGTATAACTGTGGCTTACCAAACACCAAACCGTCCTCCACAGCCAGCCGCCTGCGGAACACTCCATGGTTAGTCCCACAGTGCGTAGAATAAGTAAATTTCTTGTTGCTCCCTGCATGTGCGGTATGCTGTGCAGTCGTGGAGTATAAAAACAGAAAAGCTATTTGTCAGGTGGTTCTCACTCATGCTGTATGTTTTTATTAGCATACACTTCATTAGCATATAAGTGTGTTGATTACATTGATTTTCAATTACAGGTTCTGGTGGAGCTGCTTGATAAGGCCTTTGAAAACGTCTGTGAGCTTGACCTTGTTTTTCATGTGGACCAGGTCAGTGGAGCCTATGTTTTTACATTTTGTAACGGTTTGGCACTCTTAATACAGCAAAAATATTCCTTTAGGTGGTGTCAGGGCTTGTGTCATCTTCTGGTCAGGAGTCCTCAAGGCAGCAGGGAAGAGTGCGAGGAGTGGTGGAAGGTGACACGAGTCCTGACAGTAGTCTTCATATATTATGGAGACACCAGGGACATAATAAGGCTGAAGCGATAAACTACTGTGCAAAGGTGTCCAAGGTGTATGTCTTGCTGAGAGCGACAAACTTCTGTCAACATAGGATGCTGGTGGATATACAAGGGATGAGAAACAAATAATTTAGAAAAGATGCTCTTCCTTTTGATTTTTTTCCCAGGACATAACAATAAGAAAACAAGAAAAAACAACTCCCCCAAGTTTACCTAACAGAATGAAATGCATCGTGCAAAAGTTATGCCGTTGTCACGGCATGAGCATGAACATGCGGATTATGCATTGTTTTATCCTGTTTCTGTGACGTTGTTGTGTGGTAGTGGTTTACTGCGTGTCTGCTACTTGAACAAAAGAAGGGGGATAAAGTGAAGTAAGTCTACTTCCTTTCTTCTTCTTTTTTTTTTTTTTTTGTTAGACGCATCTGCATGGAGTCGAGAAATATCAAAGCCAAGGAAAGCAGAGGAGGTGTTATTTATGCATTTAATTGAAGCATAGTAATTTATTTCCATAGGGAAGATGAATTACTTCTTACTGGCTACAAGCTGAAACTGCAACCTTCACATTTACCTATATAAACCGCTACCGACGGAGCTACACCAGAAATTATTCTCTTGTGCACTTCCTTCGTTATTTTTTTACGCGTAACCCTCGGAAGTATTAGCCAGCACCACCTCTTGGCAATGGCAGTAAACGAGCAAGATTCTTTTTTGCTTCTTGGTGTTGTTTCAGCCATTATGAACGCCAGTGTGAACAAGGGACAGGTACTTACCCCGAAATGGGAATCTTAAAATATTTTGTCTTTAAATCGATCAGTGACCTGCTTATTAACTGTGCTATTACAGATGGCATTCCATGCATCTCTTCACTGCGTTATACGTACAGCATGTGGAATGCTACATGATGCTGCCTGGCAAAAAACAAAGGACGTTCTATGTTTGCCCCACCCCCCCCCCTGGCCATGAGTGCTGTTCTTGCCTCTGTGTATTAAGAGAGGTCACACTATTTTCTACATAGTATATAGTGGCACTATGCGGCTCTAGTTATGTAATTGCCCTTATAAAATGTGAAGAAAGCCAGTGTCGCCGTGAGAAGCCCGGAAGAAACCAAAATGAAATAGAGGTGATGGTATTCATGTACTGGCTCGTCATGTCGATCATTTTGATGGTATCCCACTGGTCTATTCAGATTTTTTCTCGTGCATGCGAATGCTTACTCACCATGCTTTAGGTCTCGAAAAACCAAGGAAGTCAGCAGTTGCTTACTTTGTTGGTTTCTGAGAGCACATTGTAGGGGTGTGCATTCTTCCCTATAAAAGCATCATTTTGTGCTTCACTGCTCCGGTCATGCACAAATATTCCAGAAAGGCCCCACTTTATGGTTTCGAACTTTCGGTGTATCACTTAGCTTTGTTACTCACCCAGTTTGTCAAGGAAACGCTGGGAATTTGTCTGTGATGGTGCCTCTCGAACACACCTAACCAATCGCTTGGCATCGATCTTTAAGGTGATGGTTCGCCTCATTGCAATTCACACCAAATCTGCCCATTTTGTTAGAATCATTGGACGTGATACGGTATGGTGAATTGTTTTATTTTTGAAGAAAAAGAGTGCACAAATACCTTTGTCTGCGATCGTCACGTTGCAAATGAGGCCTAGGCCTATCTGGGCACTTGCGCACAGCAAAGCATAGCCTTCGAAATGGCAAGTTCAGCAGCCGCAATTTTTATGCTTCTGCCACATGCTTAAGGCTGTAAAATCCTCATTAAGCACTCGCCGAAGATTTAACATTACAAGAAGTAGTACCTCTTAATTGATCACAACATAAGACAGGCAGCAACTTGGGGGGGGGGGGGCGGGGTGGAACGTACTATTACACACCTTCCAAAATCCACCACCAGAGGAAAGGGCGATGCTGCATGTTTCTGAAGAGGTCCATTGGTGCCCAATTTCTCGGTACAGCACCTGTAAGCAAGGCAATGGAACTCAACTGAAAATAAATTTGGAAAAGTTGGGTTGGTGTGGGAATCCAACCCAGGGCCTTTGTGTGTGAGTAAAGTGTGCTTTGGAGAGGCCACGAGGCCACAGCGCTTTCTGCCCCAGTGGCCGTCTGTGCTAGCAAAAGCTCTCATGCATGCTGCAGCGAGATAATGCCACCCCCCCCATGATTTTCAGTGCAAATGTAGCACCGTAATGCTTTCATCTTTGCTGTATTTAGATTGTGTCCCATCAGTGCAGTATTGGCTCATGCACTTGCGTCAAAGCTACCAACACCTTCACACGCTAAACTCAAAGCGATATGACATGGTTATATCAGGCCGTCGAGGATGCCTAGTAGTTGTCCTTGAAGATTGAATGTTGTGTTTCAGTCTGTGAACACTGTACAATTCGTTGTGCTTTCACATTAAGACCTGCGTGAGTAAAAAAATGCTTCATAGCGGCACATTGTCCGCTGACTGCTCTGACAACAGCCATCACTCGAGCCAATCCAGCGGGCCTTGCTTTGACCGCTGCGGGCAACTGGTCTTGAGATCAGGCCTTGGCATTTATTTTCAGCAATGCGATTCGTGTTCGGACAGTTACGTCATGCTTTAACAAATCCTACTGGTTCTCTTGAAGCCATTAATGTGACGAGCAAATACGTGTGCACACTTAAGCCAGGCACGCTGCCTCCTTGAGACGGACGAGTTGTGCTCTGCATTTGTGAGAGAAAAATGCGCTCACAATGCAGCCTCCAGTCATTCAGCGTTTTAATATTGAGCATTGCCTTTTAAGAAAAGTGCTTGCCAAGAGCACTTTTGACATTTTTAGTCACATAATGCTCCACGTTTACTGAATTGTGAAATTTGAAGGTCGTAATACTAAATCTTTGGAATGCTACTTCTAACTGCTAAACACGAGTCAATTGGAAGCCAAGGAAAGGTGTGGTGGCTTTTAGAGCAGCATAAAGTTGATGCATTTGAACTGCATTTGCATGCAAATACCACAGACAGTTTTACCTAGGCTACTCAAACAATGTTCTGTAAGACTCCGCTTATTCGAATATCCGTCTCAGCATGCGGCGATTTGCTGTATCTCAAGGGCCAGCAGACCAGCACCTATCAGGACTGTCACCTCTGATCTCCATCCTCTAAGTGTTCCGCTAAAATTCACGGCCCACTTAGTGGATTCTTACAAAATATGGCCCCTGGTTTGTTCACTGAAATAGGAGGAGGAGAAGGGGGGGGGGGGGGGGACTGAATATGCAAGCATGTGACTAATATTTAACTGCCGTGTTTTAATTGGACAAGCCTTTAGGACTTCATCATTTTGGTAGTGTCATCATTGGTGAGTGTGCTTGCAGTTTCGACACTTGGAGGGTAACTAAGTGTGTTTTCTATTATTTGTTTGTTCTCTTTTTTTCTTTTTAGGTGCATTATATCCTGAATGAACTCGTGATGGGTGGCATGGTGGTCGACACCAACATGACAGAGCTCATGGCGCGCGTCACAGAACAGGCAACCATTGAGAAGCAGGAAGTGAGTGTCTTTTCTCCTTCTTCAGGATTTGTAGCACTCCTTGAAAACCACCAATTTTCCAGTTGTGCCATTTTGAAGGCCTTCAAACTTCCTCAAATCTCACCTGGCCCTTAAATCTCCCTCAGTTTTACAGTCAAACCCCACTATAACGAACGCCGCTTCAACGAAATTTCCGGTACGACAAAAAATTCTCGGTTCCCCGTCAGCAGTCCATAGGAGTCAGTGCATCAATATTCTCGCCACAACGAACGCTTTTTTTCTTTGTGTCGTTTCGCTTCATCGAAATTTGACAATGGTATTCCTTGCTCGAGAATTCGATTTGCTGTGCAGTAAACACAATTCCGAACATTTTGACGCATTTCAGAAGATCAAATACGTCTACGAAGTCGAAATCGTGTTTTGGCAGCACCTCTAGAAACAGCCGTTGTTGACTGCGTAGTTGACTACCGATGTCTACCGATGCCTATCGAGATAGCGTGCGCGACCGCCTCCCTCCCACCGACACCCCTTATGGTCCTTCACCCGACGAAAGACGGCCTGGGCGTTTCCTCTCTGTTTGAGAAACAAGTGATGACAGCCTTCGCACTCCACGCGGTGCGATGTAATCAGTTCGTTCGGCGGAGACAGTCGGGTTGTTTCATCTCTGCACCCAACCAACAAACAAACAATATATGCACGTTCGCGTCACGGGGACTCAGTGAGCTTCGCTTGGTGAAACACATAAAGGCACACACTGATGCATGCTTTAGCCGCGTTCGTCCTCAGCGCTAGCGCGCTTTTACTCGCACGTAAAACATACGATGCAGAGACGGTGTTATCGAGTTGGACTTTGTACAGAACAACAGCGAATGCAAAAACACCAAAAAGTGTTCGCAGGTGGCCCTAACGTGTGAGGGAACTGCGATAGCACGGAGGAATGCAGCACTGCGAGCAAATGATGTTACCACCGCTAAGTGGCTACCCACGGCAACATGCGGCAATTTTATCGGGACACAGGAGTTATGAATCGGCGCGCTGAACGTCTTCAAGACACCGCGGTTCAAGTGAAGCGGGAAAGACACAGCACGGCCGTTCGAGGGGACTGCAGGGGTTCAAAGTACGCTGTGCGCTTATTATGCGAGTGCATTCATTACGCGAGTACTACATTTGGTTTTATGGATGTGAGAAGGTTGATTACTGAAAACCTTTTTCCATATCACGAAAAATGGGTGCGTGTTACAATCTACGTGTCACTTTTTTTTTTTTCTTTTTGGTCACGGGAAACAGGTACACGTTACAATCGAGGGCGCGGTAGAATCGAGTAAATCTCCTGGATTCCGTTTCTTCAAATTTGACAGGTATGGTTTCAATACTCGCGATTTGCGAACCCTTTGACTACCACCGTGATGCCGCGCGCAAGATTGAGGCATAAAAGTTTCTTTGTTCTACCAGCTCAGGGCAGTTATATTTTTTCATTTCATGACAACGAAATTTTCGCTTCAGCGAGATTTTTTCCGTGCACCGTCAATTTCGTTGTAGCGAGAGTTGACTGTATCCTCTTCTGAAATCGGAGATATCCATGTCAGGGGGGGACATCTAGTCGTAACACTTGTTTCAGTTCAGTCCTCCTGATGGTAAAACATTGGTTTGTGGTAGCTGCCTCATATTATACACATAGGCAGGGCAGCGTTGTAAGAACACTGAAAAGGAACTCGTAAAACAAAACAGATTGGGGCTCCCAAATGTCTTGCTGAAACCTCAGAGCAGGTATGGTATTTTGGGGATCAGGGTACAGGTGACTGTGGCTGCATTTATTAATGCAAAAGCATTATACTTAGCTTGCAAATCAAAGATTCTAGCATCCTGCATCAGGTGTGAACGCAAATCGTACGAAAAGTCGCATCACCAAGCGGCCACTTCATTACATGACGTCACTGGTGATGTCATTGATTGAGAAGTTCCTGCGAACAAAGCCACGTCACGGTTTTGAGCAATGGACATATCTTGAATCACCTCACTTGGAACATGTGCTGTGTGAGGGTGCTGTATATCTCTGGGATTTATCCATTTTGCCCATTTTGGAGCTGAGCATGTAAGGTACCTGTGCTTAGTGTGGCAATTGGCGAGCGATTCTGGTTCAGCCTAACGAAAAACTAGACGTGTTTTGAGCAGTTGTTTGGGAATACCCTAGTTCACGCAAAGACCACTGCCGCACAAAATAGATGCACGGTCAGCACTCAAACATTGCTCCTATAAAAAACAGCCATTTGACAGTTAGTGGTCACATGTCATTAAGACGTGCAAAACTGTGCAAAAGAAGAGGACAAGCGGAAGAAACACACAGAACACCACGAGCAGGGCCTTATGTCAGCTTTATGGCCTGTCTTATGCTGAACATTGTGGAGCACAGCACGGCGGGGCGAGGCATGCCAAGGTAGCATTAGTAAGAGCGTGGGGGCACACTAAGTACCCTACTGCATTCCATCGTCAGCACACTTATTAAACGTGAAGCATTGAATGTATGCTGACCATCCATCTGTGCATCCATCTGTCCGCCTGCCTGCATTCGTCTCAGGTGCCCTCAAATCACAGAGATGTCTTCTAATGTGTTTTATAACTTATGCCTGGTGGCTTGATGCTTCACTTATGCTTGTCAGCATAGACTGTCTCCAGTTCTGACCGTAATCCGCCTTATGCATCGTCCGAGTGTGCATGTCACAACTGGCACAAACGACCTGTACGGCGTCGTAGCAGACGATGCAGGCGGCGTGCAATGGGAAACTGTGTACCCATTACTGAAAGTAATGACACTCGGCACCAGCTATGCCGGTATGCCATCCTCACGCACATTTTTGGTAGCGTGAAGTCTTCTTGCATTGTTGTACAATGCAAGCAGGATAGCGCTGCACTTACATGTCATCCCCAAATTATTTGTCGTTCGTTGTCGCAAGAGAACACCACGATTCACTTCCTGCGATGAATTCCTCCAGTTGCTTCTCACTTGGCGTTTTCATTGATCCTGGTCTTGTTGTACATTGGTTTGTGACAATGGCCAGGTACGTAGATGCTCCATCGCTTGGAACAAATGCTGTTGTCAGAAACCTTGCATGGATTGAGCTCTAGCTATCTCTCTGTATGTTTATTTGGAGAGAAAATGTACCGAGTTATAAGAGAGAAGACACGTCCATTCACTTTCAGCGCACCAAGACGACGGGTTCATTTTCGAAGGAAGAAATGGAAAGGGGGCAAGCTAGAAACAACAAAATAACAAATAACACAAGTACAAAGAGTCAGCAAAAGATATCCCTGTGTCTTTTAGCAGCTTAGCAGACAGCGTGACCTTGGCCACAGCCATGCAAACTTGTTTTTGAGGGGCTTTACTTGTTACTGGTCCTGTGATACCACAGGACCACGAGCCATATTCTACAGACATCAATCCCTGGTGCTTTCATGCCGCATTCCCGCAATCTGCATTGACCAACTTCCATGCATTGAAGAGAACAGCTAGACATCCATGAACTTACAGTGCACCAAGAAGACTCCTTTATTTTGCGAGGACAGACAGAAAATGGGGAGGCAAGTAATGAAAAACAGCACAAATATAAAGTGTCAGCAGAGGTTTGTGTCTTTTATAGCACATGCAAGCGCAAGCTTAGCACAACATTGACAGGGGAAGCCGTATTGTTTACGGTGTTGTGGGAGGCATGCCCGTGGGCTCTGTCGGATGCAGGTGCCATATGCTCTCGTGTGACATACCTCCACTTTACGCACGCTGTCTAGAACAAACTGGATTTCACGCCTCAACTGAATGTCCGTATGGGAAGCGAGCGGTGTTTGCTTTGCCTTTTGCATTCAGCAGCGTTTTGTCCTGCTTCTAGACCCCAAAGGCTTCCTCACGGGTGCCTCTTCTTTTCACTCTTGCTGTTCACAAAGCCAGCAAGGCCTCCCAGAAGTGGGAACATTGTTTCAAATTGAAAATAAGCACAATGCTCACTATGTGTGTCACGGCCCAACCATGTTGTGCCATAGAGAAACACTGCGGTAGCAGACGACATGTTTGGCATGATGCCGTACATCTTGTTTCGTGCCCATTTCTGCGAGAGGGTGCCACACAGACATGCAGAAGGCGGATTACAACATGGCTTTGATTACCTGTAGAACCTGTAAAGGGGGAAAGGGAACCGTATTGCAGCTACAGTAGAACCTCGCTGATACGTTCCCGGTTGATACGATTTCCCGGTTCCAGCATTCACGATCACGAGAACCCGGACTTTTCTCATAGAGTTGCGCTCTTTTCTTCCAGTTAATACGTTCCCGGAAAATACGATTATTCGGCACCAACGTTCGATTTATCGTCCAACTACAATCGGATGATACGTTTTCTGGCCGCTAGAGTCCGCTTGCAACCGAGAAGTCGGGAAGCTCGCACGATCGAGAGCAGTAGCTACCCACCGTGGTGGCTGCACCGGAGTACTAACCCGACCGTGTCACAAAAAAACGTCTGTGCACTCTCTTCAATACTCACATATCACCTAGCTAAACGTAACACACCGCGTTCATCGGTATCGCCGCTGACACTCGCGATCAAGGCAACTTTAACAACACGCGTGCAGTAGCTGTTGGAAGCATACGTAGAGCGCGCTTTTAATGGCCGATAACCGAGACGCGCCGCCATTCCTCTCTGTAGGACTGATTCGCGAGCACAAGCACAATTGTGAGCACAAACGGTGTTTATGAGGGTCGTCTCTCTTCTTTTCCCCCACCGAGCGCCGCCATCTTGATAACGTTTGAAAGCTGAAAGTTTCGTCTGCCCGTTTCCGCTCACCTCACCTTCGATGACCACGCCCAAAAAGCGCCAATAAAAATGTCTGGCACGTTTAGGTAGCTAGTGCACAAACACGGCCAGAGCAATTCTTCCAACACTGCTTCGAAAACATCGTCGAAACTGCCATTTCTGATCACAAGTTACCGATATGTGAGATGACGGTCATTACTTAAAAACAAAAGTAAGCAAGTTTGAAAGCCGATAACGTGTATGCAATATGGAGCGCATCCTGTGCTTTTTACAGAGAGCGAGCAGACGCTCGCAAAGTTACATCACCAGTGATTAGATCGCGCGGGTGCTCCCATCGCGTCAAACCGAACAAGTCGTCAGTGCATTGCATCATGTAATCCTGTACTGAGTAGTTGTGTGACAAGCATAACCTCGTGCTGGCAAGCGTACATTCTGTGTGCTTCGCACCACTTGAACAGCCGGGAACTGCCGATAGATTGCACGTTCGTTTGTCAGCTGGTAAGTTGCGGTGGTGGCGTCGAAGAAGCGGGGGAGAGAGAGAGGAAAAATACGGCTGAATGTTTCGTAGTGTCTAGAGACAAAGCTGCTAGCTCTGACGGTCAACATGCACGCGATGCGCTTGCCCAGCGACGTCGGCTTGGGCCGTGCAACGCACGTGATGTGCCTGTTCATGTGACCTGTTGATGCAAGGCTAGTGCTCTTGGTGCGCACGACTTATGTACCAGAGTGCGCGCCATTGCGCACAACATGGTCCGTGCATCCGCGCAGTGTATTGATGGCCACGCGCGCGGTTGGGGCAGGCCGAGAAAATGACGATGTGGACGTGCGCATTTTGTTACACGTTAAATAATTTGCCTGAAGATGCGGAGTAGTTTAAGCACTGAAGCAAGGGACAACACGCGTGCGTTCCGTTCCCGACGCTGTCAGCTCTAACGGTTGGCGCTCGCGGTCACTGCCGTGCCTTCGGGCGTGTTCCAACACGCTTCAGTATCTAAAATAAGTGGACTTTTATTGCTGTTTCGTGACGTTTTATTGCCTGAATTACGTGAAATTGTAAAATCTTTTAATATTTATATCAATGCATGCTTTTCCGGCGAAACTGCGTGATTTTTTCGTGAGTTTGGATCATACGTTTTCCCGGATAATACGTTCAGTGTCGCGTTATTTTTCAAAAAACGTATGAACGAGGTTCTACTGTATATGCACAGGGACATGCACTCTTAGGGGGAACACGGCGCAGTGTAGCTGTCTTCTTTGGAATGCCAGCGCTGGCGACATGGCTGTCCATCCAAGCTATAATCTAGCGCAGGTGCACATGGAGAAATTTGGAAACAGTGTAGCTGTCTTCCAAAGAAGACAGCCGTGCCGCACGATGTCCCACTGTAAAAGTGGACGAACCTGTACATCGTACCTTACACATTCTTATCTCTAGCTCTGGTCATTCCAAGTACAAAAGCCTGGCAAGTGTTTCCAATGGCTGATCTTTGGGTGTGATTTGCTGTCAACTTCCTTAGTTCAGCCCTGACCGGACTGACAAGTGCTTTAGTCGCACAGCAGTTTAAATTAAGCAAGAGGCACAGAAAAACTGAATTCAGCACTGAACCTTTTGGCACTATTTGCCTCCATTGGAACAGGCGTAACATGTCCCTGAGTCAAACGTGCACCCATATGGGGCTCTAAAATGGTGTAACGGACACAAATCACTCACAACTATGATACACAGGAACCACCACTTTATGAAGTGCCATTGCTTTCTTTCTTTCTTTCTTTTTTCCTTGATATTTGGCTCTTGCCCACTACGGGGGATTGGCCATGAAGCCGGCGGTCAATATAAAAAAGGAAGAAAATTGAGCTAAAACAAAGGAAGAGTAAGGAATCGGTGCCATTGCTCCAGACTCCGCATTCTTAATCTTCAGCCTTCTCTTCTTTTCTTTAGCTAGCTCTGCGCCGAGCCCTTGCCCCACTGGCGGTCACATGTAACATCTCTCCACCGGCAAGGGGGAGGGCATTAGTTTGAGACGGGTCACGTCTTCTCTCAAACAATGTTCATTGTGAAAGTCGTGCGGATTTCTTGATCAGGGTGTAGTGGTGTTACAGCGAATGCAGAGGACAGTCCTTGCAGTGTCGTATGGCCTTCTTCGTTACACGGGTCACTGTGAAGCATCCGTGTAACATTCCACTTCAGTCTCTCCTGTCCACATTCACAAACTCGAACCTAGTGCGCCCCAAGGTACATCGCTCGGTTTCTTGGACCTTGAGCAATGAAGTGCGGCAAGTAGAACAGCACTGCATACATAACGCCGCAGTTCATGGTCAGAACCTGATCATGAAGACTCGTCTTTGGTCCGTTACTTTTCTTGAGTATTTCTCCATCTGGCAGATGTTGCTTACATTCCCGCTTGACAGTCAAATGGTCGAGGCTCATGTGTCATACCGTGTTCACATCTATGGTGCACCCTCTATGATCACTAGGTGCTACCATCGTCGTGTCAATCATAGCAGTGGCATTGCCCTCGGTGTTTTGGGTATCCGTTGTGGCTCTTGCGCATAGGTAGATTTCTGGTTTGTACATAACTTCTCCTTGACTTTCACCGACGTCGTGGTCTAGCGCAATGAGTTTCCATAAAGGCGTCCTGTTGAGCACTTCCAATGGGTGAAGCCAGCTGCAACGAGAAGTCACCTAAAGCAACGATTGTTGGCCTCACCAAGTGTTCTTCAATGAATTGATCTGCTTTTCTTATCCTTTTATTCCTCCAGCACCTTGGTCGTGAGCATGTGTCAGAAGCGCCTAGACCATACCTGTCCGCAGAATCCTGAATCTGCTCTTCCCACTCATCCTTTTCCCCCGCAGACTCGTTAAATACTTCCTCTTTGCCAACATGCTCCTCATAGACATCCTTCCTTTTTGAAGCTTATCTTGCATGTCTTGTCCGCCTGCAAACTCCTCACACCCATATTCTTTTCCTGCCAGCTCATCACATTCATGAACTTGTTCTTCGCTTACTTGGACATCAGACGTCTCGGCAACGTTAGACCCTGCTGTAGTGGAAAGTCTCTGTCCGATTGGTACGTCAGCGTTGATTCGTTGTATCATTGCCACCAACTTGCAGTCGTAGGCTTCCAAAATCTCTTGAAGAGCAGTGCTCGCCAGTTCGAGGTCGTCGTTGGGGCATTCCATGTCGCTGAATCCCACTGCTGCCACCAAATGTAATGTACACAATTCACACACCACTAAAATACACATGAAACACTACTTTATTTGAGAGCCACTGCTACGTACTCCGCCATTATCCTTCTTCAACCTTTTTGTCTTCAGCTAGGTATGTCCGAAGTCGATGCCCTACTGGAAGTCGCTCTGTCCCGTAACAGTGGAAAATAGAACCAAAGTGCACTAGGAGTGGTGAAGTGGCAGTGGAGTACTTTAACCATGGAGAAATCAATTGTGCACCCAACCTTTCATTAAGGAAAATGTAGTGTGTCTCCAGTTCTTGTGTATGAAAAAAGACAAAAGCAGCAACCTTTCCTTCACAGAGTGGAACTTTACCTTATACTGGTCTGTAGTGATTACTCTTAGGCAGCTGTAGGCGCATCTGTAGTGCTAACAACCCAAGACTGCCTGGCACACTGAGTGTGGTGCACTCATTGGCTAAAAGCACTTCCCTGGTCGGTCTGGAACTGCCTTGAGACACATAATCGGAGAAGCTCTAAGCTTATTGCTGGTGAGAGCAATATGCTATCCTCTGTGCAGTCAGTACGGTGTCCTCCAGCCTGTATTTGTCAACAACTACACAAGAATTGAACTAAGATGGTGGCAATATTTGCCTCATATGGGGGCCTCTGCTGAAGGCAACTTTCGGTTCCAATATCCTGGTGTCACTCATTGCTGTTCCTTTGAAATGCCTTTTACCACAGTGCTGCCACCTACAGGGTAGGACACAGACATCAAATTTGCTGAAAGAACTGCTGTTGGTTAAAGTAAAGGTGTTCGAGCTTCAACTGCTGTCTTGCCTATTGCAGTTGAACCTCTTTATAAGCGATACTGAAACAGACATTTGGGTGTAAGAGGCACCATTAGCATACATGGCTGGCTACCCTATCGCTCACATTGCTTGGACCTCTTTTTGTAACAAACAATCACTTGAAGACAGTTGGCTATGAAGGACGAATTATCCTTAAATTTTGGTCTACGATCTCCTGGCAGCACTCCTGGCTGCTAACTGCAGTTAATTCACTGTGAAACCAAAGGGAAACAGTGGACTCATGCACTCGTAATTTACTCTGGCTTCTGCAAACACAAAGTGAGTCATTCGGCTATAAGACAGTCACAAGGTGTCTCTGTGATGGTAATGCTATGTAAAGGAGCAATTCAAGCTTGCCAAGGGCATTGGAGCCAGCAGAGAATACATAGGCTGCACAGTGAGCTTTGTGGTTTGCACAGCTCCTAATAAATGTGGATAGCAGTTGTGGTGTCTGTGAGCCTGGAGATTAGACAAGAGTGCATGGTGGACACTGTTTCTCGAACTGCGTTCGATTAACAATTCTGCCTGGAAAATGGAACCAAAGCGATCAGCTACAGCTTCGCATGAATAAGTCATTGTGCCAACTTCCAAGAAAACAACATTAACACAGCAGTGTAAAAACGTTGTGGAGGAGAGAGCATTAGTTCTGTTCTGTGACACAGTACACCAAGTCGATCACCTATGCATCTAACAAACCTCATGCAACAGGCTGTAACTGTCCTTAGTGTTCATGTTAGTTGTATAGTTTTCCTGCAGACACGAAGGTTTGAACAGAAAATGAAAACATTGTACCCTGCTTGCAAGAGACCTGTGTGTGCCTCTCATAAAAACATTCAACTCTAGTGTTAATGTCACCAGTGTTACAACATATTAGGAATTCATGTGAGTTACTCATTATAGCATATGGCAGCGCACACTGGATGCATGGACGACACAAAGCATACAACACTTACACTGGTGCTCGTGCATGTCTTTCATGTTTTGTGTTATCCGTGTATCTTGTGTGCTGTGACATATGCTATGGTTAGTAACCAGCTAACCCACCTGTGCGTCTTAAGGGGACCCTGAAACGGTTGTGGTGATTTCGTACAAATTCGTTGCACCGATAGCCCGAGTCCTTCTGATCATTAGCGTAATAATATCAGCATTCTGCGTTAAGCGTGTAATTTACTACAAAGTTTTAAATATGCACATCCTGAGAGATCGATGTGACTCGAAGCGTTTTCAACCACCCCTTCCCACGAAGCGGAATCCACGTGACGTCACGAGCACTGAAGGGCAGCCAACGGTATCGCACACACGAGTCGCCTGCACGCTATTGCAGGGGCTAGCACTGCCGAGGCCGGCGACCTTAGTAGAGACATCGGGGCGCTATGTTGCTGCAGAGGGCTCCGCAGGGCGGCTGACGAGGGAGGCACAGTCGTCACTAGCACACACTCCGCAGCTGTTCGAGTTGAGGAGGAACAGCAGTGGTAAGGAGGAAGGCGACAGAAATAAGCCCATAGCTACCTTAGCGCAGGCTGCTTCGCTTTATTTATGGTGTGAATGATTTCACAATTGTGTTGCCTAATCAGTGACGCAACGTAAAAAAAAAATGTTTCAGGGACCCTTTAAGTATGAGTGTTCGTAATATCACACAGCACATTTTGCTGGTTGCATACACATGCCAAGGCAGTCTGAAAAAGTGCAGGTGCATCTCAGTGATCAAAATCTAGGACCTTAAGTGTATTTGGATGGTTCCCTCAGAACGTAAGACTCCGACGACTCGGTGCACCTCCACCCAATACAACATCAAAGTGAGAGCACAGGCGAGGTCTGTCCAAAGGAGGCTCACGTCACATCAGCTGCCATGCCTACAGATCGGTGAGCCACCACTGGCCTCCGTGTGTGTCCCGCATCAAAGCGTAGCTGTTGGTTTGTTGCAGTAGTGTCTTGTTGGCCATGACATCTTCCTTTTCTTCTTTAAACCAATTTCTTTTTCTTTTTTTTTAACATTACCTGCAGCCTTTTCAGGCATTACTACAAGGCGAAAAAGCCTCCATAAGATGAACACACATTCTTGCGGCCAACAAATCAGGTGGTAGCAAATTCCACTGATAAATCATTTTGTAGAAAAAGGAACGCTTACAAAGATCAGTCCTGGGCGTGTATGGCCACAATATTAGATCTGTGATCCAAACTGAAAGACTGTTTGTGGATAGTTTGAACCATCGTTTTCCATTTGGTTGTTAAGTAAAAACTTTGACAATTACAACCTTGATCTTTTAAATATTGGAACTTGCGATCCCCTTTGATCCCCTTTTAAATATTGCAACTTGAGATCGTCTTTTGCAGTCTTTTGAGCGATGGTGGGTCAGGTCTAGAAAGAGTAGAAGGGATAGCCCTCTTTCGTACCGCACTCGGACAAGACGAGGCAAATAAAATAAAAGTAAAGAACATTGCTGACACATTCCAACAGTCATTCGTTTAGCTATAACTTACAGTGAAAATGCAATCTAGGCGCTTATTGTGGTAAAGCTGGCACAAGTTTTGCATTAAGGCACCCCTATAATGCGCACGTATATACGATTGCTTTTGGCTTTTGCAACTGCAGCGTAGACCAAACAATAATAGTTCAGCTTGATACATCGTTTTTATGCAGATAATAATTAGCTCGCACTGTAGGTAAATCGTGTATTAATTAAAATTACGATGCCATGAGAAAGCAGACCTCTCCACCAACCCTCCCTTACTGTCTTTTACCATTTACCCTTAGTGTTTACTTTTTGCATTGATTTCTTTTGTAATTACTAATTGCTGGATGGGATGACATATGTGGTTCCATCGATCATTTGCGTATATATAAATAACATTAATCGGTATTTATTGTTTCGCTTCGCGTGATATATTATCAGTAAGCATGAAGCAAGAAAATTTGAGCCACATATATATATGGCGTGAGTAACTGCCCCTTAATTGGATGTTGACACATAAATAATATAAATACACCTATTTATATCACTGTTAACTTGCATCCATAGCTGGCACTATGTGACTTTTGATGCATACTCTTTATATAGAGTATATAAAGCCATATATGGCCCATGTACGTCGTATACGGAAGTATACTGCTACTGTATATATCATATAATGCGCAATGTAAAGCCATATATGGCAGTATATAGCTGCCTTATATGGCATATAAAACTCCATATACATTCATATCTGGCTGTATATGACCGTATGTTGACCCTTATATGCAAGTATATAGCCTGATATGAATGCTTATATGTCCATATCTGGCCATATATAAAACATATCAGGCCCATTTATGACATTTCCGTAAGGGATAGTGCATTTTGTCCCTTAATTATACATGCTCGCATGCGCCATATGATTGTGAGTGCCAATATGGTTCATCATCATCACCAGCCTATTTTAAGTCTACTGCAGGACGAAGGCCTCTCCCAACGATTTCCAATCCGCCCTAGCTTGAGTGAGCTGGTTCCACTTCATGCCCGCGAACTTAATTTCATCGCTCCATCTAACCTTTTTCCTGCCTCTGTTGATCTTTCCCTCTCTTGGTATCCATTCTGTCACTCTTACTGTCCATCTGTTATCTGTCCTTCGCATGCAATGCCCTGCCCAGGTCCACTTCTTTCTTTCAATGGATATAATAATACATATCAGCTACTTCTCTCTGTGCCCTGATCCACAGTGCTCATTTTTTATCTCTTAGCATTACACCTATTGTTTTTCCTTCCATTGCACGCTTTGTCCTCCTTAATCTCATCTCTATTTTTTTTCGTTATCCTCCATATTTCTGCATCATATGTTAGTACTGGAAGAATGCAGTTATTAAATACTTTTCGTTTTAGTGAAAGCAGCAAGTTTCCAGTCATGATTTCAGAATGTTTTTCGAATGAGCTCCAGCCCATCCTTATTCTATGGAGGATTTCCTTTTCATGGTTAGGCGTCCCTGTTAGCAACTGCCCCAGATATATGTATTCATTCACACATATCAAGGGTTCATTGTTAATCTAAATTGCTGTTATTTAGCAAGACTGTTGAGCATAATTCTGGTCTTTTGCCTCTTCATTTTTAGTCCTATTTTAATACTTCCTCAGTTTAGGTCCTCAATGACGGTTTGTAGTTCGCCACCATCATTGCTAAAGAGCACAGTGTCATTTGCAAGCCTTTAATTGCTGAGATATTCTTCATCTCTTCTAATTCCCTTTTCTTCCCAGTCTAGACGTTTGAACACTTCCTCTAAACATACAGTGAATAACGTCGGGGAGATCGTATCTCCTTGTCAGACCCCTCTCTTGATCACAATTTTTCTGGTCCTGTCATGTAGGAGTAGTGTGTCTGTGCAGTCTTTGTAGATGTTAGTTATGGTTCGCACGTAAACGTCAGGTACACCTTGTCGATGTAGAGCATCTAGAACTGCTTGTATTTCTATGGGGTCAAATGCTTTCTCAAAGTCCGTAAAGGCCATATAAAGAGGTTTGTTAGGTTCAGTGAACTTCTCAATTATTAGGTTGATAGCATGGCTGTGGTGTATTGTTGTGTAACATTTCCTAAAACCAGCTTGTTCTCTTGGTTGATTAAAGTTGAGTGTTTGCTGATGAGATGCTGACAAGATGATTGCCAGCATTTAAACACTTTGCTTGCAGTCATTTAAAGCTGTCTATGATGCCTTGCCCCTGAGAAATAATAGGTAAAAAAATGTGTTTTCTATTTGGTGTGGGAGGCAGGGGTCATTTATTTCAAATAGTAAATGTACCTTTCAAACTGAAGTGAATACTGAATTATTTGTCTTGAATATTCAAAATTTTGAAATATTCATGCACTATGACTTGAGATACATGTATTTGTTTTCTTTCCGAATAACTTGCTTGTATAAAAAGTACTGATTTGTGGTGCTATCGGCGCTTTAGTAAAGCTAACTTGTGTCCTGGAGTGAGTATTGATTGAAGGGATGCTGAAGAGGAATGCAAGGTTTAGCTGGAATGAAAGAGGAGCCTTCACAAATGTATACAATATTTTTTTTTTTCATTGTGACAACATGACATGTTAGGGGAAATTCCTTACTAACATCTATTTACTCTTTCTCATTTTGTCTCGCCCCGGACTTTGCGGTGCAGCGGAGACTTTATTGATATAAGCAGATTGTGCAAAGCACGAATATCCAATTTATTAGCTGTTAAAATGTTCAATTTTGCAAGGCAGCCCATTAGGCAATTAACAATGAGCTTCTCAATTACTTTGCTAAATAATGACAAAGTACCTATGGGACAATGCTTAGAAAAAGGTTTTGGTCTCCCTTTTTAAATACATGTGTTACATTGATTTGCTTGGTAATAGTAATTGCAAAAATTCCAGTGCATAATGCATTGTTGATAACATCAAAAGAAAAAAAAAACAAGAACTCACGAGCCACAGGTTTGAATTTGGATGTATAAATTGAATCTAGGGCACACACAGCCTCTGGTCTTCAAACCTATCCTAGTGTGGAGTACTTGATCTGCCGAAATGGGCTTTAAGAAGAAATAGTGAAGCAAGTGAGACATCTGGGGCAAGTTATTGAAAGTAGATGCAGAGCACTTGGAGAGTGGTTCAATAAACGAATTCTTGATTGTTTTAGGGTTAACTACAGTGCTCGTGCCATCCGAAATACATGCCACAAGTGCATGTTGTTGACATTTAAACATTTAAAACATTGTTAATTATGTTGCAAAAGAATTTCTTATTTTTTCTCTTTTCAAACATTTCGATAATGGGTTTTTCAGCTTATTTAAGTAAGGCAGTGGGACTTCGTGAATGCAATTTAAATTGTAACCTTAGGGCAAGGCTAAGCGGCTGGAGTTAGACTTATTTGTAAAGATCATATTTTTCATTTATGCTGCGCAGTAATCATCTAGTTGTCCACAGGTTTCTACGGTCACAGGCATCACATATCACAAGTATCTTCCATCTTGCACGAATGCAAAATGGAACATACAGATATTTAAGAGTTTATAACATTTGTTAACTTTTCATTCAGAGTAATAAACCTTTTGTTGATGCAAAATTCTTCAGATAAATCTCCAGCAAAGTGGGATACTGTACCAGTAGATTTCGCAGAATCATGAAGAACACTTATCAGCCACTTTATTTATTTATTTTTATATTCCACAGTACAGAAATCAGATAAAGTTCTGTCACTTTAAAATTGGCCACACCACCTTTTTGATCGGACATGACATGAGCAATACATTATCACTAGGGGCATCCCAACCATATCACATTGCATCAGAGAGTCCAGCAAAGATTCCAAACCATGTCCACAGGAATGCAGTTGGACTACAGGACACCAGAGCAGTCACTGGTGTTTGTAATACTAATCTCGTTGCAAAGAAGGGAGACAACACTCTGTCACAGCAATGGCTATCGCGTTTGGAAGCCATGCCTTCGTTGACTGTTACCATTGCACTGCTCCGTGCTCTGCCAAAGAAACACTTTTAGAGTGTTACTGTCACATATATTAGTCGCTCTTATAATTTTTGGTAATGAGCAAGTTTAGTATACCATTAAGCTCACTACAGAAGTCATCTAATAAGATGATGGGTAATGGTAAATTGAACCAGTGAGAGTTCTCCTGTTAGGTGGAAGTAAGTCATGGTCTGACAGGGTGCGCACATGTCCTTGAAAACCTTGAATACCCTTGAATTTCGAAAATCTGTCTTCAAGGCCCTTAAAAACCTTGAATTTCTGACTAGACCTTGAAAAACCGTGAATTTCATAAATATTAAATTTTAATTTGTATTTATCAGCATCAAAACGCCTTTTGTTGGTGAAATTTTCTCTTTTAAAAAAAGTTCTGAACTGTAGCGAACAAAAAGTCTCGGTTTTTATCCCTATATAGCTGATTCTCATTGGGCGACTGGCAACACTGGTCGTGCGGTGCGATGAGTGCATGAGCTCCTCTATAAAAATTTTATTTTTATAGAGGAGGTCGTGGATCAGTGCGAGCCGTGCGAGCGCCCGTTGTGTCACGCGGTCATGCCCATGCGCTGGCTTTACTGTTGTCGTGCCTCCTTGGTGTCAACGCTTTTCTAAATAATCGTGCCTTCTGTGAAATGATGTGCTGATCAATAATGCCCAGAAAAAGCAAGTTCCAGCCTACGTGGCTATATCACGACGACGACAAGCAGTGGACTGCTCCCGACACAACGAGTCCACATCGGGCTAAGTGCAACCTTTGCGGCTGGCATGGGTGAATCGGCTTTTAAAAGTCACATGAAAAGTGTGAAGCACAGTCGTGCAATGAATGTAGCGCAAGGGAGCACACTGAAGCGCTACCTGACTCTTGTCACGACAGAGCAGTTCGCTCTGTCATTGCAGGTACCAAGCGCAATGTCTCGGGAGGTGTTGCCAAGCTTAAACGATGCTTGTAAAGTGCACGAGCATGTCACTGACGCCGAAATTCTTTGGACTGCTGAATGTGGTCACGTCTCATATGTCATACCGGATGTCATCCCAAGCAGGGGAGTTATTCCGGCGGATGTTCCCGGACAGTGAAGTAGCAGCGTTTTGTTGTGGCGAGAAAAAAATGCGCCTATACGTGATATGCCATGGTCTAGGGCCTTTCTTTCTTTCGGCTTTGCAGCGAAAGTTAAGGGCCTTGAAAATCCTCCAATAGGGCCTTGAAAGTCCTTGAAAATCCTTGAATTTTTTCCTTCAATACCTGTACAAACCCTATGATCAGATCCAAGTCAAACTGATTTGCATTTGTTGAAAGGTAGTTGTAGTTTTTAATTTGAAATATAGAAATTATATCACCAAAACACAAGGGACACTGCAACTCTATGTTGACATGATGACGTGGCAATTTTTAACACGAAAGTGTTTTATGCCGGGGTCCACCAAGAAATCTGTGACGTACTTCCGTAACGGAAGTAGATGTCTGAAAAATAAATATGCATTTGAGATTGAAAAAGTATCACCCGCTGGGATTCGAACCCACAATCAGCCAGGGTGTAATGGTAGGAACTGAAAGCGCTACCTACTACGCCACCGACAAACTTCAAATGCGGGGGAAAACACGCACTTTATATGTTTACTAGACCGCTTTACAACTTGCGTCTAATTGATGTCCAGTTAAAGAAAACGTATTTAGTAAATAAAATTGCTCTTAAAGGAATACTGACACGAATTTTCGGCATTCTCGTATTGTTGCTGTAAATGAAAGCACTGGAGTGGAGAACCCCAAAAAGAGTATCATGGTGCCTCGCAACGCAATGAATATAGTTTTAATACGGCTCCCTTAAAAGCCCACTTTCGGTTTTGATTTCGAGGGGATGGTTTCCTTGTGACGTATGAGCACAGTCGGACGCACATCTAAGTCATGTAGGGGCAGCAATTCGCGATAGCGTCGCTGCAACTCTGTCGTCTGTGGTCACTTACACGTGGGGCACGCAAACAGCGACAATTCCACGGTCGTCTAGCTGCTCTGACTGCGAGTTGGGCGATTTTTAAAAGATTGTGTTCATACGTCATCGTAGTGTCCATTGCGCTGGGACTAGCTTGCAGTGCTGGGCGACGAATACTTTAAAACCAAACTAAAATATTTTGTACGTGTTTCCTGTCTTCCATGTGTGGAGGGTGTTAACAAAGCATGGCTAGAAAATGAAAAATGTATATTTTGCGCCGCTGCAGAATTGTATCAGTACTCCTTTAACATCGCCGCCTCCTTTTCACCGCACTCTTGGTTTTCAGCGGTGGTACCGCCACCTAGGAACGACGGAGTGAAGTTGTAAATTGTTGCGTGAATATGCGAGCCGGCAGTTAGCATTTCAATAGTTTAGACCCCTCTATTGCAGCGCATGCTTCGGCATCCTGCCGGCGCGTTCCTTCAGCCACGGCCACTACATAATTTGTCTTGTGTGACGTATATGATAGCCAGTGCCGTTGCGATGCACTTTACTCCAGGAATGCAAAGACGGCCATCGATAAGCAAATGATGCGCCTTTCGCATAGCAAAGTGCACATTCACGAAACCATCCACTGACAAACAGTTCGGTTTTGCTTGCAAGGTTTCACCGTTTGTGGGCGCTCCTGGTTTATGGCAGGTAGAGTTACTGTATATGCTACCTGCGGTAGCATATACAGTAACTCTAATGGCAGATTTGCTCAGGGTGCTGGCGCCTTCATTGCAGTGTTTCTGAAGCAATGTGAATCGTTCGAGAGCTTTCGCTTGTATGCAACTGTCGAGGATCCCTGTACAGTGTGGAGGTGCCTATGATGTGTACATGCAAAGGGTTCACATGTACAGAGTACCCGACGCATCTTCTTTCCCTCGATTCACCAGATTGCCGCTACGTGCGAAGACCCGTTTCACTTTTGTGTTATACGGATTCCTATGACAGAGGGATCAACCACGTGTTTTTTACTACAATAGGCCAACTATTATTATAGTTCACCCTTAGTGTAATAAATATATCTACTATTACTTACTATCATAAGTGTCTAATTATCACATCAAGCATATTTTTATTGTTTACTTGATGATACAAGGTGTGGCAGTGCAGTCGTGTAGCCACAGAAAATTAAGTTATGTTAATATATGAGTACAGTAAAACCCCGTGAATTCGGACTTCACGGGACCAGAGAGAATGTCCGAATTAACCGAGGGTTCGAATTATCGCGAGTACGATCAAAACACTTGAAAAATGTTCCTGCCACCACCAGACTTTTATTTCTTAAAGAAGTCTGTGATCACAGTTTGCTTTGCGGAGGCAGTGTGCGAGGAAATCACAATTTTGTGAAGTTTCTGAAGGTGGCTCAGTCCGCGCACGCTGTCTGAGGAAACCATGCAGATGTCCTCCAAAACCGCCAACGCATGCGCAGCCTCCGTCATTGCGTGGCGTGGACGATCGTCTGAATCACTTGGGTCCTTGTCAGCCGATTCCCCTTCATCATCCAAGACCTCGGCGACGATGTTGCTGTCTGTCACTCTGCCGGAAACGGCAATTGTCTATTGCGAAGTAGCCACACAGGGGCACATCAGCTGGCATGACGTTAACAAAGTGCCCGTCTTGCTCTTCTCCGCTTTTAACATCGGCAACCACGTCCAAGTCAGCAGCTTCGTGCACAAAGCTGCTATGTCTGAAGCACTTGGTGACTACTTCAGGCAGTGTGTTGTTCCACACGTACGTGAGCATGTGGATCGTGCTCAGTAGGCTTGCATCGCACTGCTCGCCTGCCTCCATACAGAGCAACATCCGCTCAAGTACCTGCCGTCAGTAGCGGCTTTTCAAACTGTATAATTCCCTGGTCCATAGGCTGCAGGGAAGCTGTTGTGTTTGGAGGCAGGAATAGAATTTCATCGTTTGCACCTTCGTGTGCCCACTACAGTTGTCCAGCACGAATAGCACCTTCCGAGCCTTGGCCGCAAAGCGGCGGTCGAGCTGACGCAGCCAGGCTTGAAATATTTCGGCCGTCATCCAAGCCTTTCTATTAAAACGGTAGTCGACAGGCAGCTGCTTAACTGTTCTTAAAAAATCTTGACTTCACAGCCTTTCCTATCACCAGCAGTGGAAGCCGCTCTATGCCGGTCATGTTCGCAGCCAGAAGAACCGTCACCCGCTCTTTACTCCGTTTCCCGCCGACAGCACGGGTCCCCCTTAAAAGCGATTGTTTGTCAGGCAGAGCCTTAAAGAGCAGCGCTTTCTCGTCAGCGTTGAAAATGTTGCACGACTCGTACGTAGAAATGCGTGCGGAAAGTCCAGAACGCCAGTCCTGCACAACACTTTCGTCGACGGCACCTCTTTCACCACACACGTTGCGGAATACCAGCCCGTGTCGCTTCTTGAAGCGATCGAACCACCCTTCTGACGCATTGAAAGAGTCAATGTTCATTGTCAGTGCGAACTTCTCTGCTTGGGCGCAGATAAGGGGGCCGCTCAAGGGCAACTGCGCATCGTGCGAGACGGCAACCCAGCGCAGCAGCGCTTCTTCTAGTTTGGGGGGTGCACTGCCGTTCTAAGCCTCTTTCTCTTGTCGCCAAACATGTCGCCGTCATACGCTTGCATGATGTGGTCTTCGTTCTTGACGTAACTGCTCAGCATGCTTTTCTTGACGTTGAACTTCTCCATCGCTTCTTTTCGAGATGCTCCCGCTTGCTACGCCTTCAATATTTGCACCTTTAGCAGCCAAGTCCTTTGATTCGTACTTCGCCCTATTCGCTGCTGGGGCTGGGCCAGGAAACGCAGGAGAAGCCATCCCGGCGTCGTTGCGTAGTGGTGTGGTGGTGATGCACACGATAGACAATGAACAAAAAAAAGCCACGGTGATAAAAACGAAAAGAAAGCTCGCAAAATTTTAAAAACAATGAAAAACAAACAATAAGGCTGCGGACGGCACTTACCACGCATAAAGATAAATAAAATTTAAAAGCAACAGCATGCTACAGGAGTACGATCAGACTCAACCGCAACGCAAACGTGTTGGATGCGCAAGAAAAAAGAAAGGCCAAATCCGTCGGTTGCTCGTTGATGATGGCAGTAGCGATGCACTGCCTTTCATTTTGTGTGTGTGTGTGTGTGTTTTTTTTTGTGTGCCTCCAAGATGCAAAGCTCATTCGTACCTTGTTTTAAATCTCGGAGGCCACAGTCTGATCTCAAAGTTGTTCACTGCGCCATCGATTTTGGCTGGGAATCCGAATTATATCCGAACCGCGGTCGCGGAAGTATCCACTGCTGATTTGCCGTGACGACCCAACCTTGGTCGGGAGTTCGAATTAACGGAAGTGCGGTCGAATCTCCGAATTAATCAGAGGTTTCAGACATAGATCAATGCACATTTCGGACCGGACCAGATGCCGCGTCTGAATTAACTGAAATTCCAAATTAATGGGGGTCTAATTAATGAGATCTTGCTGTAATACTAATGTAAACGAATGAGTTGGTAGAGCTCTTGTACAATTTATTTCTTTCTTTCCAGGGTGGAATTGCGAAAAACACTGTGAAGGCCATCACAGCTGTCAAGAACGTCAACTTGTCACGGCACATTAAGGACATAAAGCTTCCTGATTTTTCAACTCTTGGTCACGTAAAGCTCTAAGGGTCCCCTGCATGTGATGGCACATGTTTCATATGCTGAAATGTGCCAATTTTATTACACATTCTAGATTTATTTTGTTGACAAAACTGCATACTCATACAATTTATCTTGCCAGGGTATCTGGTGTTGTCAGTAGTCACCACTGTTGACTGTTGTACATGTTGAAACTTGCTACATTTCTATGCTGCATAAGTGAGATTTTGTGAGATTTTCTTCTAGTTAACTAGCTGCTAAGGCTTCCTAGCAGCATTTCATGGTTAAGGTACATAGTTCCTAATGTATAAAATGATCAAGGCTAGTGGTCATGACTTCTGAAAGAAATATTTGTAACTAGTACTTTACAAGAACAATATACTTTCCCAAATGTGCCACTGTAACGGTCACAAGGGCTGCGCCTATGGACTTCGGCATTCTTATGTAAGGACATATAATCAAGGTTGGAATGCACTGGATAATTAGCACATTTTTATTGCATTTGATGACATTTTACTGTTGCTATAGAAGATTCTAGGCGTAGGTCTTGATGATGAACCTACTATTGTATTTAAGTGTAGGTAAAGGAAAGCACCAATGCAAGCGTAGCCAAAAAGGAGCTAAGGGTGCATCAGTTCCTCCCCTAAAAAAATAAGAATATGTACAATTTGTATGTTATATACACAGGACACATGCACACCCATACTTACGCACATACAGGGGTGACATGCACCTCCCCTCCCTTGTTATAATGGAATCGTGGCTACAGCCCTGATTGGATGATGAGCGACAGCCATGTCTCCAATCGATGTACTGCAGTACTGTGTGGAAGCACATGCAGAATTGCAGAGATTATGTTAATTTCAGAGATTATGTTTCACACAGTGTAAAAGGTAAGGCGTGCAAGCATGGACACAAGGGAAGTAGACAACATCATGCATGCTATGTCGAGCAGGTGGAAGGAAAAACAGCGAACAGAGGATGTGTTCCAATTCTGGACAGTATCAAAGACAGTCTGCACTGACAGCTTAGAAGACGGCTCGGCATCCTTGTCGTCCGAGTAATGGAATGGACGTAGATGACGTCTGCGCAAGGTGACGCCATCATGCGTTGACACAAGAAAGCTCATGAAAACACACTGACTTGTTCTTTATCAACAGAGGCGTTTAAGCTTTTCATAGGGCCATGGAGCGTGGACAGAAAACTGTCATCATCATGAAATAAGAGCATGTCCACTCCTTTCTTCTCTTGCGCGCACGCTCTGAGCCCACTACTACATAAAGGCAGAGAGAGGTGCTTCATCAGACTTCTTTTATCTCTTGCACTCGTGCCCTCAGCGTACTACATAAAGGCGGGCATGTGCCAAGCACCTGTTAGCATAGCATAGCCATGCACAGTGTAGCATAGCAAGATGGTGGGAAAGAGAAGTAAGGGTGAGGAGGACGGAAAGGAGCGGGGTAGAGGGTATATAACATAGTGTAGCCATGTATACTACAGTATAGCAAGGCAGTGTGAAAGGAAGTGAAGCTGTGGAGGAGGATGAGAAGGGCATCAGCTCCCCTGTTTCCTCAGTCTTCACGCCACTAGTGTGTAGTTGTCCTTATCCTTTTTCCTCGTTTCATGGTACAATTAAGAAAAAACTTAACTCCCACTACGCCTGTAAGAAGGCACCTAATTGCGAGCAGATGGCCATTTCGATGAAATCAAAGTGTATTCAAGCAATTCACACAGCTGCCGCGCTTGAACAGCAAAGTAGCCAGCACCATTCTTGTCTTCAGATGTCGTCTTTTTTTTTTTTTTTTTTTTTTTGAAGCTGTCTATTCTATAGCCTACGTGGCAGTTGGAATGTGACTGAAGGTGACCACTGTCCATGTAGCTCTCAATTTAACTGTCTGCCAGGAGTATTGGAACACAACCAGGCGTTCGTTCAGTAAAGCACACCAGCAACAACAATTTTACAGACCGTCACCTGGGCTTGGCAGATAAAGTTACCCTCAGCTGCGGCCAACTGGACTTAGGGGCAAGCAAGGTGTCATATTAACCAGATATTGATCTAATGTAAAAGGTCTTTAGCTGGTGGACAGTCTTCTAGTCTTCCCTTTCGCTGCCGAGATTGTAACTGCACTCCCAGGTTAGATGAATGCACAGTCTTGTACAGACGTAAGAATGATGAAACACTTCTAATGGCAGAGGTTTAGCATATCAGTAATAGTGGAAATGCATGCATAAGTCAGCCTTCGATTAGCTTATGCAGTGAAGAGATATAATGTCTCAACAGCTTTCTCTGGCATAGACCAGCACATGTACCCAATGGACAGGTAGTGCTACCATTCCTGAGCATGTACAGATAAGTTTTGTGCAGTCATTTTTGTTGCCTGAGGCCTCTCCTTCAGTTGATAGTAACGGTGTTCATGTTGTGCACATCTCCTATGTCCATGTTTGCACGCTTTTTCTTTTTTGCATTATGAACCTTTACCAACTTGGTCAGCTTTCCATTGTGCTAAGTTGCGCACAGTCTCTGTTAGTGCTTGTTGTAGACAATAGAAAAGGGCTGTGTACTCTGTGTAATGAGAGGACAGTAACAGGATAAAAGCTAGAAGTTGGAAAGAATATTTTTTAGCTGATTTGATAGTGTTGGAAAAAGGTGAAACCAAGTGTACAGCTGGAGAACACGCTGAGCTTTGTGCCTTTTTTGGCCATTTGGTGTGGGTTTATAACATATTTCTGTTCACTTTTACATCAGCAGTGCATCCTCGAACTTGAAATAATCACAGTATGGTGTGAGCAGCTACTTGCGGTATCATTGGCTGCAGTGTGTGCAGCCATGGAGTACGCTCTACTGCAACGATATATGCAGCGTTCAGTTTGGTTAAAGCTAAATGTAAACGTGCCACTTTCCCTCATGACTGCTGACCCACACACACATTTTAAAGACTTAACCGCTCTTACCTCTAGTACTATCCTCTGCTTGTTTTCAGCATGATGTAATATTTACATTGCTTCAACAAGGGTGTCTTTTAAACCAATTTGATGTCAAGTCATTTTGAACTTACATGTTTGCCATTTCTATTTTTGTAATGACATTGCCATTTAATTTTGCTTTTATGGTTTTATTGTTTTAAATATGTCACAATGAAGTCTACAAGCATGAGATTCTTTCTTATTGAGCTATTTGTGGAACTGCTGATACTGACAATTGAACTGGCTGGCATGTTATTGGTATGTGAACAAGCAGTGCCTTGAGCTGAACAAGTTTTGCTAGTACAAAAATACAGTCGTACCACAAAATGACCACTGCTAGGCTATGATAGATCTAGCAGCAGCATTCAGAAAATACATGCATTATGTGTCTGATCACGACTGTAAGGGGCATGTCACCTTCTACTTAATTGCAAATTTTATAGCAAGGAAGTGAAAAGCTTAGCAAATCTTGGAATTGTGCTACACCAGTATAAGCTCAGTCAAATATTTCTGATAGGATTGCAGCCATGTCTCTTTGGGCAGCGTGTTGTCATGTACTGCTATTTTATTTGTGCTGCATCATCTACTATCAATTGGAGCAGTTACATGGCACTGTTAACACTAAATGCATCACGAAGTTCTATAGACATTTTATTTTGTGGTCTGTCATGCTGTGTCAACCACTTCTTAGGACAGCGTTAAACATCAAGGTTATACTCTAATGTCTACTATGTAATATGTCATGTTCTGCAATATCTGTGAGTGCAACATTGTTATAGCTTTTGCAGCTACTGTTCCTTTAGGTGTGCATGATTCCATTGGAGAGATTTTTGGGTGATCTTTGGTAGTGGGCCTTATTAATTGCCAGCCCTTCTTGTTACTGGGCACCTTATTTATTCTTAGAAAACAACTGATTCAGCAGTGTTTTTGTCAAATTTTCTGAAGGTGTTATTCAACTTGTGGAGCTAAGCACCACAACTCAACTGAACCTGATGTTACACTTGCCAAGGATTACCGTTGTGTATTGAAAGTTGGCACTGGTGTTCACTTTTTTAAGTCATGCTGAAGTGTTGAGTCAGGGAACACGGTAAAACACAGTGGGTGTTCCTATGCCAAAGAGTATGCTGAGCTGCATAAGCCCCTGTCTTCTAGACATTTTTGTACCTGGATATAATACTTTCATGTACTTTTAAAAGTGCTCATTGCATATTTCACTTTGTACAACAACAGTGTTAAAAAGTCTTACTTGCGTTTTACATTGGTATGGAAGATGTATTTTTTGAAGTGCAGTTTATTTACACTTTTGATAACTCAAATAAATCATCTTTTTACAGAAGCTTGTTCTGTCAAAAAAAAATGCACTACATAGTGCATTGATATGCTGTCATAAGCATCGTTCATTGGAGTATTCCTACGTGATCGAAGCAGAGTTGCACAAAGGCATGCCGAATGGTAGCAGAACATATGTACTGCTATGATAGTGCTTATCACACGCTAGATGCGCAGTTCACGTTAAACAAGCACTATCATTGCAACTGCAGGTGCAATAGGGTCATTTACTCCATATAACCTTGTAGGAGGTGCCGCCATAGCCTAGTGGTAGCATGTTTCCTTGGCGCTTTGAGGACCTGTGTTCAGTACGTCCCTACTGCTTGGCGAGTTGCATGTGTGCCTGTGTGCTTGTTATGCCTGCACTTCGATTGCAAGCGAGGACAGGCAGTGTTTCTTCCTTGTTTAAGAGTGGAGCTGTTTAAGCTGGCCATCAATAGTATTGTGCAGCCGATCCTGTAGGCTGTGCACTGTGTAAGATGCAGAAAACTGCACGTGATTGTAGTATTGTTAATCATGACACACATGACGAGTATATAATGTTACTGATGTTAAGATCAGTCATTGCAGTTTGTCATATATTTATACCATACCTCCCAAATATTTGGGTATACGAGGCGACCAAGAGAGCACCGAAACGTAGGTGGCTAGGTAGATATTGGCAAAGTATTTTTAAGTGCCTCGCATTAGAAACAGTGTATTACATGAGGATCACGCATGATGCAGCAGCCCGGCGTTTAATATAAGTGGAGCATTATTGTGCCGTCGGAGCATGACAGGAAATAGCCCAATCTTTCGCTTGAATAGCGCATGATCTCTCGCCATAAATAAATTGGAACTTTTTCACATTACAGTGACGCAAGTCACCATGCAAAGAAAGCCATGCTTTTAGCTATGAAAAAATTTACTCAGTAAAAGCATATGCCAAACATTCTAATGGTGATCAAGCAGTGTTATAGTCACATAGTTGGCGAACTGAGCTGGTTAAGTGCCTTGTATTTCATGGAAGATGCAAAAAAAATAGAGAGCGATGGTGAGATATATGCGCGTAAGGTGGTCGTGTAGGGTAAAGAAAGGGAGAAAAAGTAAACGCTAATGAAGTCTATGAGGCAGAGTGATACCAGTGCCGCGTTGAATAGCAGATTACGCTTATTTTGCATTTATTAGGTACGTTCCGCGAGCACTGACGTGACACTGGAGCACGTCCTTATAACCATTTGACTACAGTGAATGCTTTCATTTAGCTAAGAATTGTCTGAAACAGCTCGCAACGTTCCTCCGCTGTGTGCATTTCTATGCTCGCCGCCGACTGCCTATCCACACTAACGCGGTGACGGTGCTGCCACCTTTAGGTCGATCTCGCGGCCAATACCTTAGAGTGCGTTGATGTCCTCGTTGCCCAGTTTCCCGTCTTCAGCGGAGACAACCGCGTCGTCTGCTGCGGAGTCCGCCATTCTTGTGCCCCCGCTGATCGAGGTTCGCGTTGCAGGCACGTGTGCGAGTTGTTTGTCCGCAGCGCTGGACCCTTATGGGGGCGAGAATATTGAAGAAAGGGCACGGAGAAAGGGATTAATGCTTGACGATGGGTAACGAAATAACATGCCTGAGAGCGCCACGAAATAAGCAGTCTCAGGCTGCCATGTTAGGCTGTTTTTTGAAACTGCCTTGCAACGCATACGCTGCAACCGCTCACTGGCGAGAGAGTTTTAGTTTCACATGAAAACTAGGTCTTTTCACACCCGCCTATCTTGTATTATAGGGGAGAGATAATGCGTTTACCAAGTACAATGAAAATTCGCAGGTTGAATGACCAGATGAGAAGGCATTGCTGCCTTACAAGTAGATTTGCGCGGCGAATCTGCGTTGCTTCGAAACATTATTACGCAGCATTAATATTGAAGTTCCTTGAGGACGTACAGAACGTAATATAACGGAATAATGAACAAATCGTGAAGCGAGCTTTTGATCGACGTACGCGTTATCAGCGAGTTTTAGTATACCGGAAAGCAGCAATTGACTCGGAGATTTAGCGTTAACGTTACCGTGGAACGCACCGCGCATGCGTAGAACGTGAACGTAAACGTAGACGAAACCCTTACGTGCCTACGCTATTTTCGGAATGTAGCGTTCAATGCTAACGCCCGCAAAGGGACCCGTACGTTTGGCAAGATGGCGGCAGCAGTCGTGACGTCTGCCTGTATTAAGATCATTCATGGCTTACTAATGTTCGCATTTGCTTTAAGTTTGGCTAATTAAGCTTCGCCAGCCGTGTATTCGCGACAATATCCCAGACGGCACGTTTTCTTCATCGGACGTCCGCTTAAGGTCCGAACGTCCAGTGCCAATGTCGGACGTCCGTTGGACATCCATCAATTATCCGAATTTTATCAGAATCAGAAATGGTTTTATTTAGTCGTCAAATTAATTACAAAATATGAGTATACAGAAGGAGGTCCCATAGTCAGAGACTGAATCGGGACCTCCTACAGTAGTGAACATCGAAAAAATTAATTGGTGCAGTAAACAATGGTGCAGAATACAAGCAATAAAATACATCGCAGGCAAAAAAAGGAGTTCTACTTAAGACAAGCAATAGCGGAAAGCAGCAAGAAAAACCGAAAATAGACAGCGTAAAAAATAAAGGTAATTCAGCTCTGCTAGACAGTTTTCAAATAACATGGTGAAAGACAGCAAAAAAATAAGAGACGAGGAAGAAATCAATGCGGTGAGATCAAATTTCAGCTATGAGGGATCATGATGTGATGATTCGTCAACAGTACGTTGTGAGACGGCATGAAAGGGAACGGGCGTAATTGAGGTGACCAAAACTAACCAGATTATGGAATGGATGCGAGGAAACTCTTCAGTTCTTTTTTGAATATGCCGATTGAATGCGAGGTTTTGATTCTTGAAGATATGGTATTCCAGAGACTGATTCCAGTGAAGTGGGCTGTTTGTTTGCCATAGTTAGTATGAACGATAGGTAAGATAAGATTGCGATTCTGGGCAAACCTTGTCATACTTGTATTCTCTAGACTAGATGGAGGAATTATAAACAAAGGAAGCTGATTATTTATTTCCTTGAAAAATAGTATTCCTAGATTATATTAGAAAGTGTTGTCGACCGTTAGGATGTTGTTGGCATGCAGGAGTGCTTTAGCGTCACTGCGATAATGACTGCGGGTAAGTATTCCAATGGCGTGATTTTGCATAGTTTCAAAGGAGACGAGATGACTGCTGTCGGTATTGCCCCAAGATGTGATACAGTAATTAATATGAGAATGAATAAAAGCATAGTACAATGAAAGTAATGTAGGTTGGGAAAATATATCGCGGGATTTAATTAAAACACGTATGCCGTAGGCCATTTTTTACGCAGGTAGGCCACATGCGAATCAAATTTCAGGTATCGGTTTAGTTTACTTCCCAGGATGGTCGCCTCATCGTCTGCTTCGATTGCTAATTGATTTAGTAATATTGGCGGGATATGATTATGTTCGCGTTGGTGAGAGTGGAAAACAACGAATTTCGTTTTAGTGGGATTGATTTGCAATTTATTATGAATACACCAAGCAGTCAAGCTTGAAAGGTCATGGTTGAGTTTTTGAGTGAGAGATTGGAGGCATTTATCAGTGTCAATAATTGTTGTGTCGTCTGCATACAGTAAGCATTCTGAAGTAGTTAGACAAGATGGCAGATCATTGATATATATTTTGAAAAGAAGTGCGCCGAGAATAGAAGCTTGAGGTACTCCTATATTTGTTGCTTTAGGTGTAGATTTATTAAGTGACAGACTGACAACTTGGCTTCTGTTGAGTAGGTAGTTTTTAAATGCGAAGCATTTCTTAGCGAACTTCGGCGAGTTTGAGCGTATCTATCTATCTATCTATCTATCTATCTATCTATCTATCTATCTATCTATCTATCTATCTATCTATCTATCTATCTATCTATCTATCTAGCCGCCTACGATTTTGTGCTCTCCTGGCCGTTTCGCTAATGGGATGTTTACGAAAATTGGTATGCCACATCATGACTACATGACGAACATAAATGACTGGTCATAACATGAAAATCATGGCATGCATGTCTTGAGCGGCATGATTTACATGCCACGGTCTTGGTGCTCTCCTGGCCGTTTCGCTAATGGGATGTATGCGAAAATTGGTATGGCACAACATGACTGCATGACGAACATAAATGACTGGCCATAACATGAAAATCATGACATGCATATCATGAGCGGCATGATTTACATGCCACGGTCTTGGTGCTCTCCTGGCCGTTTCAATAATGGGATGTATGCGAAAATTGGTATGCCACATCACGACTACATGACGAACATAAATGACTGGTCCTAACATGAAAATCATGACATGCATGTCATGAGCGGCATGATTTACATGCCACGGTCTTGGTGCTCTCCTGGCCGTTTCGATAGTGGGATGTATGCGAAAATTGGTATGCCGCATCATGACTACATGACGAACATAAATGACTGGTCATAACATGAAAATCATGACATGCATGTCATGAGCGGCATGATTTACATGTCACGGTCTTGGTGCTCTCCTGGCCGTTTCGCTAATGGGATGTATGCGAAAATTTCTATGGCACAGCATGACTGCCTGACGAAATAAATGGCAGGTCATAACATGAAAGGCATGATATGTGTGTCATGAGCGACATGATTTACATGCCACGCGTTTCGTTCAATGTGACCTGACTACATGACGAACATAAATGACTGGCCATAACATGAAAATCATGACATGCATGTCATGAGCGGCATGATTTACATGCCACGGTCTTGGTGCTCTCCTGGCCGTTTCGATAATGGGATGTATGCGAAAATTGGTATGCCGCATCATGACTACATGACGAACATAAATGACTGGTCATAACATGAAAATCATGACATGCATGTCATGAGCGGCATGATTTACATGCCACGGTCTTGGTGCTCTCCTGGCCGTTTCGCTAATGGGATGTATGCGAAAATTTCTATGGCACAGCATGACTGCCTGACGAACATAAATGGCAGGTCATAACATGAAAGGCATGATATGCGTGTCATGAGCGACATGATTTACATGCCACGCGTTTCGTTAATGTGACGTATACGGAAATTGGCATGCCATAACATGACTGCATGACAAACATAAATGACAGGTTATAACACGAAAATCATGACATGCATGTCATGAGCGACATGATTTACATGCCACGGTCTTGGTGCTCTCTTGGCCGTTTCGTTAGTGGGATGTGTAGGAAAATTGGTATGCAACATGACTGCATTAGGAACATAAATGACAGGTGATAACATGAAAAGCATAACATGCATGTCATGGTTGGCATGATTTACATGCCAGGCGTTTCGTTAATGGGATGTATACCAAATTTGCTATGGCACAACACGACTGCATGACGAACGTAAATGACAGGTAACAACGTTAGAATCATGACATGCGTTTATGAGCGGCATGGTTTACAAGCCACAGTTATGGTGCTCTTGCGGCCGTTTCGTTAACTTCATATGTACCAAACTCGGTATAGCGAGACAACAATGCAAATCCATTTTACGTTCCTTATGCGTGCTTCGCATTCTCTTGATTCCCACTGCACGTGGGATCTGCCAGTTTTTCTTTGTCCTTTCTTTTGCATGCTCCTAGAAAATGCCGAGGCAGATGTACCTATAGCCTGGCCATCTGCTCCACACGCACAAGAGCGACAAGTGCGGTACGTTGCGCCCTTCACTGAGAGTGAGATAGACGTGCGGAAGCGAGGCAGATTGAATTAGTGAAGGCACGCCATAATGATCATTTATCAAAGTATAGGAACGAAAACGGTATGATTATGAGGCATGCGCTAAGGGGGTCCTCCAGAATAATGTTGACGAGGGGTTTATCTAGAATTATCATTTTTTTTCTTTCTTTTTTTTGTGGGGGGGGGAGTGGGGGAGTATCCAGCTGGGGAGCTGTTAGGGGGTTGTTGGGAAAGGGGGGGAGGGAGGGTGCGTATAAACGCCTGGTGTTGACTTCGAGATTAAAGTCCCTAGATATTTTTTCCGTTTTTTAAGTAGCGAAAAGCTGTGATGTGCCGCTGGTGCATCTGGTTGGTCGGCGTTGCTTTTGGCAGCCATGTTCTTCCTAAAGCTATTACTTGGATGCTCCAGCGAGAGAACGTCAAAGAATGTTACGCGTTTCAGTAGGCGTTTCCTTACATATGGCATGTCCACTATCATATTTGGTAGGAACGCGCATGTTGACGGCCGGACGCTATCTGCGCGCGCGTGCTCCGCTCCACGTGTTTAGGAAGAACATGGCTGCCGACGCGGGCTTTGAGCGAGAGGGTGCCGGGAGAGGAGGTAGTTGTCGCTACTTAAAAACGGAAAAAGATATAGGGACTTTATTCAAGATATACGTGCGTACGTTCGTGGACGCATGAATTTCGCCCCCATTGGAATGTGGTCCCCGTGACCAGGAATCGATCCCGCCTCCTCGAGCTCAGCAGTGCGACAGCCTAACTGATAAACACTACCCCGGCAAGTATAGGCATGCCAATTGCCACTTACTTTGACAAGAAGACAAAGGATGGGAATGGCCAGGGGAAGGGGAAAAAAAAAATTGGGGGACCATTAAGCTTCGCCTTTAAGAGTTGAACGCGATAGCGAAATCCGGTCCCTAGTGTGCACTTCAACCACTCAGTGCATACTTATTAGTGTGTGTTCTTACACACACACGCACAGACACAGACGCGCGCGCGCGCGCGACATATCTATGGTAATGATAGAGGTTTCTGATCTATTTAATAGCACTTTCATTCGTAAATGGTCACATTCTGTCGTCCTTCTTGCGTTAACTATCTGACAGCTGTTCGATTTGTTCTTCTGGAGACCTCTTCCGGCCAACCGCAACAAGCATCGCCTTATGGTCGGTGAAACGGCAAGCAGCACATTATCTAATGTTTGCTGTTTGCTTGATATGATATGTCACGTTCACGTAACGGTCTTTCATGAACACACCAGAGGAAGGGACTATGAAAAGAATGAAATTTTATTCGGACGAACCTGTGCCCAAAAGCAAGCTCTGGCTAGACTACGGCGGATGATGATGATTGTGGATTAGTTAAGGGATCGAAAGACGCTAAGTTCTGCAGGCCATGTAGGGAGCACGGCTAAGCGTCCGTGGCGGAAGGGGAAAGGGAGTGAAAGATATACAATATTAACGCCGTAGTGGAGGTCTCCGGAAATTTAGACAACCTGGGGTTCTTTAACGTGCACTGACAACGCACAGCACACGAGCCTCTGGCATTTTCGCCTCCATCGAAAATGCGACCGCCGCGGCCAGGATCGAACCCGCGTTTTCTTGGGTGGCATCCGAGTACCTTAACCACACCACCGCGGCGGACAACGGCGACGGCGAAAACAGCATGCGCAGTCGAGCGTCGGCGGCAAGAATGGCCGCGCGCTCTCACCGGTCCGGCAATATATATTCGCGACAAGGAACGCTTTTGAGCGCGAGCGTCTCGTGACATGGTGAAACAGAACACGAGCCACAGTTTTAACAAACCCGGCTCCAACGCTACAGCGACGCGTCGGTGCAAACCATGCAGCCGAAAGAAACTGTCACTGGAACACCAACGCTAGCACAGATAAATGCACGTGGCAATATGTTCCCTGTCTTAGAACGGCGGAACCCTATGGGCTGTGCTGTCGTCGCATGGCCTCCGAGATGGCGGGCGCGCTCGCCGTCTCGGAGGCCATGGTAGTCGAGACATGTTTTTCACAATGTGTCACTGATGGCAGCACATTATCTAATGTTTGCTGTTTGCTTGATATGCTCAATAAAGTTTATTCCTCCTACAAATCGCCGAATGAGCCTACAAATCGCCGAATGGGCTCATTTTCGTCGTGACACCTGCCGAACAAAATGCGTTAAGGAGACTCCTTCCACTACCTGACATTTATGTGGTGTTTTTTTCCGAGGCAGTTCCAAGTAGCACCGTGGCTTTAAAGGTGAAAACAGGGGGACACCAACCAAATTATAATAATTTAAAAGTAAAATTTACTTCTAAAATGAAGAAACCCGACGTTTCGGGTCCCACTCGGACCCTTCTTCAGGGGTGAATGGAGGGCACCAGACAGCAGCAGTGCCTATAAGGCCTTCTTTCTTCTCTCTTCCTTCCTTTCTCACTTTCTCTTTTTTTCCCGGTTCTTCAAGCCGAGGGGGGTCATGCTACTGTTGAATCAGGTGCCGGAGTCCGCTAAAATAGACACTTGGCATTGCACCTGCAGACCGGTTCACGTTTCCAGGTGTCGCCTGAATGTGCCATGATTCCACAAAGAGCCGCTTGTGAAAACTGGTTTCCAAGTCGAGGACGCGGGAGTTGTCAAAATCGATGCGGTGGTCGTGCACCTCGCTGTGTTCAGCTAATGCGCTCCTTTGTCTGTCGAACTTGCGGACATCGTTCCTGTGCTGTCGTAGCCTCTCTGGGAAGTTCTTGGTCTCTCCCACGTACGACGCGCCGCAATCTGAACAAGGAATGGAGTAAATCACACCTTGCGCTCTCTCCCTCGGCAGCCTGTCTTTCGGGCGCGGAAAGAAACGGCCAAGCGTGGAAATTGGCTTGTGTGCTACTCTTATTCCCTGCTCAGACAGCACACGTGCGAGCGCTTCGCTGGTACCCTGAACGTAGGGAATACACACGCGTATGGGCTTGGAATGCGGCGGGTCAGTGTCCTTTCGAAGGGGTCGGCGGGGATTAGTCTGGCGGCGAGCAACCTTTCCAACGAAGGCTTTCGTGTAGCCGTTCTTCAGAAGGTCGCTTTTGACCACCTGTTCTTCTTCTATCCGCTTATTCTCCGAAGAGCAAACCCTCCGTGCACGGGTCAGCAGAGCCGAAACCACCGCCGCTTTATGGTGGAAAGGGTGGCTAGAGCTGGCGTCGAGATAGCGACCGGTGTGAGTCGGCTTTCGGTACACCGAGAACTGGAGCATGCTATCCACCTTTGTCACAAGGACATCAAGGAACGGCAAGCAGTTGTTCTTTTCCCGTTCCACGGTGAACCGAATAGCCGGCTCTATCGAGTTTAGGTGGGCCGTGAATGCGTCTACGGCAGAAGTTTTAAGAATGCAGAAGCAGTCGTCGACATACCGCAAAAATATCTTCGGAGTGATGTCGGCCGACTGCAATGCTCTTCCTTCCACCGCTTCCATCACGAGGCTCGCAGTTGTGACAGACACAGACGCACCCATTGCCGTCCCAGTTCGCTGCTTGTAGTACTCTCCGTTCACAGAGAAGTACGTGCTGCTGAGACAAAAGTTCAGCAGGCGGCTCAGCTCGTCGACGCTCAGGCTTGTTCTTTCCCCGAGGTTCTTGTCACGCTCTAGTGCCTCCCGCGCTGTGGTCGTCGCCAGCTGAACGGGAACGCTTGTGAACAGGGAAACCACGTCAAAGGACACGAGGCATTCATCCTCGCAAACAGACACAGGGGACAGGAGTTCAACAAAATGGCTGCTGTTCTTTACGTAGGTCGGCGTGTTTCCCACGAGAGGAGCCAAAGTCTTGTGTAGAAAACTTGACAGGGCGCGAAGTGGAGAAGATGTGAAATCCACAATCGGCCTCAAGGGAACACCGGGCTTATGGATCTTGGGGAGCCCGTAGAAGCCAGGAGCACTACCGTTTCTGCACATAAAACGCAGGTGTAGAGCTCTGGCATCTGGGTGTTTCCCAAACACGTCTCCTAGCAGCTTGTTGAGGTCTCTTTGTACCTGTGCTGTGGGGTCCTTCTTTAATTTGACATAAGTGTCACTCTCAAGGTGGTCTTGCACTTTGCGGTCGTAGTCTTGCCGGTCAAGGACGACGGTGGCATTCCCTTTGTCTGCAGGCAAGATGACAATGGCGGGGTCATCGCGCAGCTCTCGTAGGGCCACAGTTTCAATGTGTCGGGCAGTCGACCGCCCCTGGTAAAGATTGCGGCAGCTGTGGAGGACGGGGTCCGTCGTCTTGACTCCAAGGTCCAGGAATCAGTGAGGCTGAAGGCGATTGGCATCCTGGCACATGGCCTAAATAAAAAACGGCCATCCAATCTGTCTGCGGAGGAGAATCGAGCCCTACGAGAGCTGCGCGATGACCCCGTGTTTGGGAAACACCCAGATGCCAGAGCTCTACACCTGCGTTTTATGTGCAGAAACGGTAGTGCTCCTGGCTTCTACGGGCTCCCCAAGATCCATAAGCCCGGTGTTCCCTTGAGGCCGATTGTGGATTTCACATCTTCTCCACTTCGCGCCCTGTCAAGTTTTCTACACAAGACTTTGGCTCCTCTCGTGGGAAACACGCCGACCTACGTAAAGAACAGCAGCCATTTTGTTGAACTCCTGTCCCCTGTGTCTGTTTGCGAGGATGAATGCCTCGTGTCCTTTGACGTGGTTTCCCTGTTCACAAGCGTTCCCGTTCAGCTGGCGACGACCACAGCGCGGGAGGCACTAGAGCGTGACAAGAACCTCGGGGAAAGAACAAGCCTGAGCGTCGACGAGCTGAGCCGCCTGCTGAACTTTTGTCTCAGCAGCACGTACTTCTCTGTGAACGGAGAGTACTACAAGCAGCGAACTGGGACGGCAATGGGTGCGTCTGTGTCTGTCACAACTGCGAGCCTCGTGATGGAAGCGGTGGAAGGAAGAGCATTGCAGTCGGCCGACATCACTCCGAAGATATTTTTGCGGTATGTCGACGACTGCTTCTGCATTCTTAAAACTTCTGCCGTAGACGCATTCACGGCCCACCTAAACTCGATAGAGCCGGCTATTCGGTTCACCGTGGAACGGGAAAAGAACAACTGCTTGCCGTTCCTTGATGTCCTTGTGACAAAGGTGGATAGCATGCTCCAGTTCTCGGTGTACCGAAAGCCGACTCACACCGGTCGCTATCTCGACGCCAGCTCTAGCCACCCTTTCCACCATAAAGCGGCGGTGGTTTCGGCTCTGCTGACCCGTGCACGGAGGGTTTGCTCTTCGGAGAATAAGCGGATAGAAGAAGAACAGGTGGTCAAAAGCGACCTTCTGAAGAACGGCTACACGAAAGCCTTCGTTGGAAAGGTTGCTCGCCGCCAGACTAATCCCCGCCGACCCCTTCGAAAGGACACTGACCCGCCGCATTCCAAGCCCATACGCGTGTGTATTCCCTACGTTCAGGGTACCAGCGAAGCGCTCGCACGTGTGCTGTCTGAGCAGGGAATAAGAGTAGCACACAAGCCAATTTCCACGCTTGGCCGTTTCTTTCCGCGCCCGAAAGACAGGCTGCCGAGGGAGAGAGCGCAAGGTGTGATTTACTCCATTCCTTGTTCAGATTGCGGCGCGTCGTACGTGGGAGAGACCAAGAACTTCCCAGAGAGGCTACGACAGCACAGGAACGATGTCCGCAAGTTCGACAGACAAAGGAGCGCATTAGCTGAACACAGCGAGGTGCACGACCACCGCATCGATTTTGACAACTCCCGCGTCCTCGACTTGGAAACCAGTTTTCACAAGCGGCTCTTTGTGGAATCATGGCACATTCAGGCGACACCTGGAAACGTGAACCGGTCTGCAGGTGCAATGCGAAGTGTCTATTTTAGCGGACTCCGGCACCTGATTCAACAGTAGCATGACCCCCCTCGGCTTGAAGAACCGGGAAAAAAAGAGAAAGTGAGAAAGGAAGGAAGAGAGAAGAAAGAAGGCCTTATAAGCACTGCTGCTGTCTGGTGCCCTCCATTCACCCCTGAAGAAGGGTCCGAGTGGGACCCGAAACGTCGGGTTTCTTCATTTTAGAAGTAAATTTTACTTTTAAATTATTATAATTTGGTTGGTGTCCCCCTGTCTTCACCTTTAATTTCGTCCCAACCAGACAGATCTCTGTCAAATGTTCACCTTTAAATCGTGGCTTTGTGGTAGGACACCTGCTTGCCACGCAAACGGCCCGGGTTCGATCCTCAGTGGGACCAAAGATTTGTATTGTTCATTTTATTTGCATCTTTCTCGATTTTTCGCTCACGGCCGATTTTTCGCTCACGCACCGACCGACACCGACGGCGGTATTTCTGCGAAACGAGCTCTCTAACGCTATCGCGTTAATAATGGCTGGCCACTCGAAAGAAAATTGAGGGCGCTGCACTGGCATCGGGACAACAGGGACTTTCGTCGCAGAGTCCGACAGTACATGCAGCGCCGGGTACTATTCAGTGCGCGGGGGAGCGCTTTGCCTCGATACCTGCTGTGTCGCCGAATGGCGGCGTCCTTTTAGGGGCGAAGCTCCTTAAAGCGGCACCCGTTCGTCCCTCGTCGTCGTAGTCGTAGTCGTAGTCGTAGTGCGTAACCAGTCTCACGCTTTGACCTCCAAGGTGGTGCCGGTGGGAGATTTCTCCTGTGCGTTGTTGAACAATAAAAAAAAATTCGCAGCGTGCGCGTGAACTAAAAGCCGAATTCTTCTGTCTCTCATTCCCCATTAGCAGCCATTGGCATGTTCCAGTAGGAAACGTTAGTAGAAGTAGAAGTGTTAAAAGCCGACTTCTGCTGTCTCTCATTCCCAGTAGCAGCCATTGTTTACCTCCAAGGTAGTGCCTGGTGAGATTTCTCCTGTGCGTGATTAAACAATAAAAATTTTGTTCAAAACGCCGTTGATTGATGAAATAAACCAACGAAAGACGCCAGATGTTGTCTAAAAGCAAAACGAAAAGACGCCAGATGTTTCCAAAGCAAAACGAAAAGACGCCAGCTGCTTAACGAAAGACGCCAGATGTTTCTAAAGCAAAACGAAAAGACGCCAGCTGCTTAACGAAAGACGCCAGGTAAAGCAATGGTTTATAATCAAAACCATATCGCGATACAGGTTTGTAGTTGCCAACTTTCATCTGCAACCAGTGCAAGATACAGGTTTGTGTTTGCCAACTTTCATCTGCAACCAGTGCAAGAACCACTTAGCTTACATTTCACCGACCACAAAGCGGTCATAATGAAAGGACAACGGAAACCAGAAATAAAAGTTTGATAAAACATTTAATCAATCGTTTCACGTCATTTTTATCAGGCGAATTAACGGAAGAAATTTCACGGTTTAACCGATGATTACTTCCAGGAGCTTCGCCCAATCTCATCATCATTCACCTCGTGGATCTGCCGTCAATTTTTTTTTAGGGGCAAAGCTCCTCTTAGTCTAACCTTGTCCTGCGTCAGGCGTAACCGGCGTGCCGGGAGGCACGCGCTCGCCCTCGGCGCGTGCCTCCCGGCTCGTGCCTCTCTTTCTCTCTCTCTCACTCTTCCATCTGCTGTCTTGTGAGAGAGAGAGCGAAAGGCGCCCGTTGACTATGGAAACGCTCTTTCTTAGATGAACGCTGTACCAGCTCGCGAAGATGGAGAACGCGCCCTCACCCGCGAGAGACAACGTTGGCGCAGGCAGCGTCTCCTAGCGAGTTTCTTGATTGAGAAATACCGACTGCTCGCGTTGGAGAACCGTTCACCGGCCACCCACACACACACACACACACACACACACACACACACACACACACACACATATATATATATATATATATATATATATATATATATATATATATATATATATATATATATATGCACTGGATCTTGACTTGCAATGAAGTGCCGGTGGGAGATTTCACTTGTGCATAGTTGAACCATAAGGATTCGTAGCGTGCGCGTTAACTAAATTAATACGGAACTCGGCACGATCTACGATGAACCTCCGGAGCTTCGCCCACTCATCATCATTCACTCCGTGGATATGCTGTATTTTCTAAAAAGTTTTCTTTTCCCCCTTGTAAACACGCAAACACGTTGTCTCATTCCCGAAAAAAAGTTAAAAAAGACATCCGCGTCCTCAGCACTGTCGCGATACATCGTAAAGGTATTCTGCTACTGAGGTATAAATATTACATCTTTCGAATGTATCTCGATACAGGAATACAGATACTCAAAAGTATCTTTAAGATACTGTTGCGATACTCTTGTATCGCGATACTGCCCAGCTTTACCACCACGCGACCGAGCGTCGCGGTGAAGCCAGCCTACGACGCCGTGGTTGGACTTCGTTGACTGCTCGCTGTAAGGCTGCTCCGAAGCCGTGAAAGCTTGCCTGTCAATCGCTTTCCAGCAACCCTTTCCTGTGAAACGGGCATACGTGATTAAGTGACGACATTCTTTCTGGCAACGAATGGTTTCGTGCTGGTAGTACGCTTCACAGCACGACACAGCTTTCTCCGCATCACATGGCATCGCGGCCGTGAAGCTATCTGAAGCGTAAACAAGATCTCTGCTGGACGCGCCGTTAATGGCGTATTGTTTGTCTATTGTTTGTTCTTCACGTCGCCTCGTGTTCACTGTTGGCCCTCTTCGATGGCCAACCTGGTTCGAGCTTCATGCAGTCGTTGCCAAAGGTTCGCCACGTCACGCTACCCTAGCAGGGCTAACCAGGGACGTCGACAACACCGTGGCGTTTGAATGGTAGCTCATGGTACGACGTAGCGCTGGCACTCGCGTTAGTACAAAGCACAGGCGTCTATTTTGTCGAAGAAAAGTTCATTATACAGTGCGATGATGTGCTATCATAAGCGTCGTTCTTTGAAGTATTCCTACGGGATCGAGCCAAGTTGCACAAAGGCGCTCCGAACGGCAGCAAAACATATGTATTGCTATGACAGTGCTTATCACACACTAGAAGCGCAGTTCACGCAAGCACCGTCATCAGAACTGCTGGCGCACCAGGTTTATTCACTGTATATACCGTACTGGAGGAGCCGCTGTTGCCTATAGTCCGTTTCAGTAGTTCTGCGCAGCCCTGTAGAAGCTACAGGCGCCTTCGTCCATTCAGGAGGGCAAACACGTTTAAACGTATCATTCCGCGCCATGGCATCTGCCAGTGGTGGAAGCGGGAGTGGCAGGAGCAGCCCTGGAAAGAGGAGGAGGACGACGGAAAGAGGCCCCTATTGGCAGGAGTGGCTCCCAGGTGTATGTCCTAATAATGACATTTCGTCTCGCCTCGGAAGAATTCTGCGCTCGAGGGCCTCGTAGCCTTGGCTCTGCTGCACGGAACTAGTGAAAGAGACATTATATATATATATATATATATATATATATATATATATATATATATATATATATATATATATATATATATATATCGGTTAAGTCGAAACTTCTTTTCGCCGTGCATTAATCTCCCATAGGTGCTATGTGTTTGCCCCCCTCTTATCTCGAAACGTTTTTCGGAGGGACAACGGATATCTCGAAATTTTTACCGCTAGGGCAGAAGGAAAAGTCCACTCCCAACAGGAAACTAGGGCTCGGCGCGAACGCTTAGCTCTTACTCTACGTGCCGAACGCGGTCGTGAAGGGCGAATTTGAAATTCCCGCGGACGCAGCCGTTTCCTATCCCCCTTGTCAAGTAACTGTGGGAGTGATCACGTGTGCGCACCTGCGCCAATATTGTTGAGGAGGCCGTGAACAACGCAGACGACGATGCAGACGAGGAAGAGCCTCGAGAAGTGCCTACGACGACAGAAACACGTAACGTGCTGCGCTTGCTCCGCAAAAAGGCAGAATGAAGCGGTGGCGACCAACGGCTCATGCAATGTGTTGAGCAATTGGAGGATGCCTTTCTCAGACCGAACGCGATACAGGCGAGGATCACGCGGTTTTTTGATCCACGGTAATATTTTTTTTTCCCTGCTAATGCTTGTGCGCTTACCACGGTAGCTCTCTCGTGCAGTGGAGCTTTTCCTGGCAGTCCTGGGCAAACATTTTCGGCGTTTTGCTTAACTAGAAATACCGCTTATCTCGAAATTTTCCCCAGATTTCACGGCTTCGAGTTAACGAGGGATTGCTGTATATATATATATATATATATATATATAACACGCACACGAAAATTTGTGTGTGTGTGTGTGTCCTTATTCTTTCTCATTGCATTTATTTTCGTTTGTTACCTTACGATATTTGGTTCCCCATCATGTTTCTTGCTGTCTTTCTCTTATTGCTGTCTGATATGTTTTGCTCATTTCACACTGCACGCGCACAAGGTGCAAATATGTCTTGTGTGCCCTCGGCGCTCACTCGGACAGTGTCTCCTGTTGGGATGCGGAACTGATTGCCGATGTCCACCTGTTTTATTTATATTATTTCAAGTATTATTCCTATTTTAAGTATTTTATTCCTATTTCCTATTCCTATTTTAAATATTCCTATTTTAAATATTTTATTCCTATTGTTGATTTATTGTTTGTTCTGATTTCATTTATTTTCATGTATCATCTTAGGATATTTAATTCCCCATCATGTTTCTTGTTGTCTTACTCTCATTTTTATCTGGTATGTTTCACTCAGATCGCGCTGCGCGCGCGCAAGGTGCAGATATGTTGTGTCCCCTTGGCGCCCGTTTGGGCTGAGCATCACGCACTTTCGCTAGAGAACGGGCTCCGCAGCGTATGACTCGTTAAACTAAACGACTGTCTTTTCTGTGTGATGTTTTCACTTCTTATTTCCTTTTTTATTCTTTCTCTCTTTTTTGTGTGTGTGCGCGTGTGCACATGTCTTTCATGGACCAAACTATTCAGGGTTGTTCGCGTATGCGCTGCGTTTCTTTTTCTACCTTCCATTTTTGGTGGAACTCAGCGCGGGGACGATTCCTTGCACTGTACTGGTGCCGACGGCGCACAGAGCAACCTGTATTTCCCCCCTTCCCCCCTCCCGCTTCTTTGTACTCCGCACACAACAACGACATTTGGCTTCAGCAGTTTTGTGTTGCACTGCGGGGCGTGATGGTAGCGCGAGTGTCTGCTAACAAGGGCTTACAATCTGCTGCCAGACGACCTCGGCCCGCCCGTTCGGTATTATGGAGGCGCCGTGCAGACGCAGGCGTCATCTTGCACTGGCCTTTGCTTCTTGGACACACCTCTGTATCCCGAACCCCTTTTTTTGTGAACTCTCCCCTTTCCACCCCGCCATTATGCATGTTCGTGAAGTGCACTTAAAAACCATGCGCCCATGAAAAACTTTCACCTTTGAAAAAGGCTGGTCTCCATCCGAAACGTCTAAATAAATCCTAAATAATATGTTTGTCACTGTGACTTTCTGATAATATATATATATATATATATATATATATATATATATATATATATATATATATATATATATATATATATATATAACATCAAGGACCAACCCCATGTCGTTACTGAAGTAGTTTACGTAATTACTGGACAAAGTCGATAGTAAATGCCGCGCGACAACGGTATCAATCTTATTTAGTTGCGCCACATTGACCCGTCAGCGTGGTTGCTGTACTTGGGCACCTAACGAAGCCGTTTTCTTGTTCCAATCACGCTCGAAGAGTGGTCGGCGGGGAAACGCTACTCACCGGTTCTCTACCACTGCGCTATCGGCGCGCATAGACTCGAAGCTGTACGAACGCGCGGCTGTGGTCTTCTTATCACGTTTCTTTCTGATGGACGCGCGGCTCCGCTAGCGTCCATAAAGGCGGGCTTTGGAACGCGCCTGAGATGGTGGCGCCACCCAGGAGAGGCGAAGTAAAGCTGCAGTGATTCAATTCACCGCTCCTGGATTGCGGCACCGTTTCAGGATATGTGCGCCTTGATGCGCGCGCGCTGAGCCGGACTAGAGCGTCGGACGCAGCCACCTTGAATGAATATAAAGCGCGTTCGCAGAGTTTAGGGTACATGCGGCGTTAGTGCAGCGGTAGAACACCGGTCCCCTTTCGTCGTGGAGCGGGCGCCTGTGAGTGCGATTCGCAATGCATCACCAGAAGTTTTTCTGAGTGTTTTTCTTTGTTCGTGTTTATTCTACTGCGTTATATCCGTTACGGTAGTGACGTATGGGGTCGTAGTGGACCCCGGCATAAAACGCGTGTTAAAAAGTAGACACGTGTATGTACAGAATGCGAACATATAGACTGAAAGCACAAGAAAACAAAAACAAACTTAACACTCAAAATTATAGTACGACCGGCATGGGCAACGGTACAAGAGACAACGCCGTCAAACAAGTGCAATATCAAAAGAAGATACATGCGATATGGATAGGTAGTAAAAAGAAAGGGAACAAACAAAAGTATTATGGTTTGGCTGTAGCGTTTTCCGTTTGAGTAAGATGCAGACACGTGTTTGGAAGGGTGATGATATCAGCATATAGAATGCAAGTTAGTATTTTCTAAAGAAACAACAGCTAACGCTGCTACGTACAGATGCGTAGCATCTGGTACGTAGCGTACCATCTCTTACATAGCTCTCCCACCGTAAAATATTACTGTTCATTGTTTCTGAATCTCGCTTTGTAACTGCGCGTTCTAAGGCAACTCGGCTTCGCTCCATACAGCAAGATGCTTGTCTTTGAATTATCATAAAATGCTTCTTTCCTTATCTAACAGACAGACAGACAGAAGAACTTTATTTTATCCTGGGGGGAAGTTCGGCTAGTCGCCTTCCTTAGGCGTCACCCACGTCGGGACCGGGAGTCCAAGACCCGCTGCCACCTCGCAGGCCCCCTGAATCGCCCGTAGCTGGCTCCGACGGTCGGAGCTTGTAACACAGTGGTAGAAGGCGGTCTCGTCAATTCGATGGACCCTTGAGTTTATTTGTAAGCGGGGGCAGCTCCACATGACATGATTAAAGTGGCTAATTCGCCACAGAGAGAGCACTGAGGAGAAATTCCCATGAAGCTGGCCATACTGGCTGGCGACGGAAAAGTGCCTGTTTGAATTAGGCGTAGGGCTATCTCCTGGCCTCTGGAAAGTTCTTTGTGCGGAGTGGGGAGGGTTCTTCTGCCTAGCTTGTAGTGGTTCGTGATCTCATTAAAGGTGGTCAGCGGGTCCCCGTCGGCGGCATCTCCATCCTCTGTCCCACACCAGTCGGGGTGCAGGGGGCCCGGTCGCGAAGGGCCCGACGCGCCGGGGCGGCATGCGAGTTCTCGCGCCCGGGCGCGAGCCATTTCGTTGGGGTCGGGCATGCCGTCGATGGCCCCACCTAGGTGGGCGGGAAACCACACCAACTCGTGAGAGTACACTTTTGCAGTGAGTAAGAATCTTGGCAGCTTTTTCCGCAATTTGATGCGAGTCAAAAGCCCTTACGGCAGTCACGGAGTCGGTGAATATGGTGATCTTCCATTGTCAATGCGAGCGCAATGGCTACTTGTTCGGCGATGCCGGCGGACTTGGTTTTAACTGTGGCAGCATTGAGTAGCCGACCTTCCGCGTTAACTGCTGTTACCGCGTATTTGTCCGTATCCATTCTCGCGGCGTCTACAAAGACTGCGCCGCCGCTCCGGCTGTCTGACTTTTCTAAGAAGGCCTTCGCCCTGGCTTTGCGTCTCTCCGCATTATGAATCGGGTGCGTGTTTCTAGGCAGCTGGTGAACTACGATAATTTCTCTAATTGCTTGTGGCTCTGGAGTTGCCCTTTCAAGGGTAAGAGGCGAGTTGATGCCTGCCTTTTCGAGAATCATTTTGCCTGCAGTGATGCTAGGGAGTCTGGCGATCTGTGCCATACGCTGAGCCTCCATCAATTCGTCTGGAGTGTTATGAACACCCAGAGATAGTAATTTGGCTGTGCTAGTTCTCAAGGGCAGACCTAGCACCGACTTGACAGTTTTCCTGACGAGTACCTCGAGTTTGTTCTTCTCTGCCGCGCTCCAGTTGTGCATGGAGGCCACATAGTTGATGTGATTGAGAAGGAATGCATGAAAGAGACGAAGAAGATTGTCTTCTCTGATACCGCCCTTCTTCCCGGATACCCTTTGTGTGAGGCGGATGGTGGCCGCTGTGTGTTGCTGCAGCTTAAGTATCGTGGCTGTATTTCTTCCGATCGCAGATATTAGCATGCCCAGAACACGTATTGTTCTAACCCGAGGTACTTCCTCGCCGTCTCTTGTTCTGAGGTGTATATCCACCTCCTCCACCGGTGTACAGCCTTTAGGTCGGCGCCCCATGCGGATAGGCTGGTATACCAGAAGCTCTGATTTGCTGCTGGATAACTCAAGGTTCATTTGTCCTGTGTGGTACTGTACTATTTCGACCGCCTCTTTTAGTACCTGTTCCGTAACTCCCGTCGAGCCCAGAAGCGACCATAATGTAATGTCGTCGGCATAGATGACCGAGCCTAGCTTTTTCACGGAGTCAAGTTTCCTGGCAAGGGTGGACATGCCGATGTTGAATAACAATGGAGAGATGACTGCGCCTTGCGGCGTCCCTTTACTACCGAGCGCGTATTCCTTAGATTGAATGTCCCCTATCTTAATGGTAGCCGTTCTTTCTTTAAGGAAGGCCTTAACGAAGTTATGAAAGCGGTATCCTAGTCCCATACGACAAATGGATGTTAGTATATGGCAGTGGTCAATATTGTCGAAAGCCTTAGTGAGGTCCAGGGCCAATATGGCTCTGGGGTCCCTGGCCGAGACGTCCAACACCTGAGCCTTAACAAGTAGCATGGCATCCTGCGTCGAAAGGTGCGGGCGAAAACCTAGCATATTCGATGGGAAGATGCCATGCCCTTCGATGAATTTCGAGACCCGGTCGTTGATTACGTGTCCGAATATTTTTCCGACGCATGATGTCAGTGAAATCGGCCGGAAGTTTTCCAGTGCGCATTTCTTGCCGGGTTTGGGTATGAGTATTACCGAGGCGTGTTTCCATTCTTTAGTGTAAGTGCCCGCGCGCCAGTGTTTGTTGAACATGTGAGTGAGAAAGTCTACCGAATTCTCATCCATGTTTCTGAGCATGCGATTGTTAATCCGGTCCGCCCCAGGGGTCGACGTGCTGTTCAGTTTGTGGAGTGCGTGCCTCACCTCCCATGGTGTGATATCGCTGTCTATTTCCTGTACCTCCTCACCCTCGTAAACGGAATCCTCGGCCTCGACTCTCCCAGCGTGTATCGGGAGGTAGCATTCCGCGAGTTCGTCCATGAGTTCATCTTTGTGCCTCCCCTCGAATTCCCTGTGAGCAAGGCGCTCAATGGCTGACCGTTGTGCGCTGCGAGTATTTCCTGCCTTGAGAAAATGTTTGAGCAAATTCCATTTACCCCCTACCCTCAGCTGTCCGTCGACTTTGTCGCACACCTCAATCCATTGTTTCCTCTCCAGCTCCCCCGCGTACTGGGCTATCTGAGTGTTAAGCCGCGCAATGCGTTTCCTGAGAGCTCGGTTCAGTTTGTTCTTTTCCCATCGCTGTTTGATGGAGCGCTTAGCTTCCGTGAGGTGTGCGAGGCGGCTGTCCATTACCTCAATATTGGCGTCGGTTTCTGGTTCTTTAGTGGCGGCAGCGACGTCAGAGAGCAGTTTCTCCCTCCAGTCATCGTAGCTGCCCTCGTAAAAGAAGGTCCTTTCTGTTGACTCTGAATTGGTTCCAGTCCACTATTCTGTGAGTCCTCGTACCTTTGGAACTAGCATGTAGGCATGTCTCACGATGTAGTGGTCGGACCACTAGCTCTCATGTGAAGGGGGCAGGAACAAACCATGCATTTGGGTTTTCGGCCTGAAGTGGATCGGTATAACAACCCCCTCCCCCTCCCCATCCCCCCACTCCCATAAGTTAGGCGCTGCTGCGGTTTCTGTGAAATTCACGACCGCAGGCGACCTCTAGTCTCTAGAGAAAGCTTTTATGCGGCTACATCAAGTAAGTCATAGTGGCGTTTTTGCTTCTATGTAAAGTGTACTTTTTTGCACTAGCTCTCGTATTTGCGGCAAAGCGCCCTTTACAAAACCAAAAAATTAGAGGTTTATTTGCTTGGGAGAAAAAGAAAAAAGCTCATTATATGCATACATTTTGGAAGCTCATTATACGGCCGACTGAACGCTTGGTAGTTTCTTCAATCTTAGTTTTGCAAATGTAGTTTTCATACCTATTAGGCGCTTATTCGGGTGTGTCCTGCGGAGAATCAACAGGGCGGGGTCATTTGCCGCGTAAATGTTCGAATGGTTGCCCAGTCTCGACGCGAAAATAAAAAGAAAGAGCAAGAACGACGGAGGAACACTTGGAGTCACCAGTTCGAAACGGTCCAACTTACTAAATTATTGTTGTTTTTGCAAGCCGTCAGGGCTGCGGGAGATCAATGTTCGATAAGCGGTGGCTGCGCCGTCGCCGGAACAACAACGTCTGGCCGTCTAACTTTTTCTTCGTATTTCTTTAGCGTGCGTCCATAGCGAACGTCACGCAAAGCACCCGGAACGCAGCTCGCGGAATCGATGGCGCGCCTGGCCGCACTATAGCGACGGGCATCTCGACGGCATACGCTTGCAATCATCTTTACCGGCGTATGCAAACACCTACACCAGAGCGTTCCTTGTTCCATGCAATGGAGACGCATCGTGCAATGTTATCGCGTCGAATGGAGGGACACCTGTGCTCTTGCGGGCGGACGGTACACTTTACGTGGATTAGGGAGCGATCGGGTTTATGCGCGCGCGGGGCGTGGTACGTGACCAATCAGGCGCGAGACACACGGCGACGTCACCAGCGGGCCTGAGTCGATATGGTGTCCGGCTTATTTCAGTCGCGCTGGCGAATCAATGGGCGCTCGAAAGGAACAGGTAGTACGCAGCTCTCTCCGGCAGACTGTATTTCGCAGGTGCGTCTTGGAGGACCACGTCTACGAAGCCGAAACCGCACGAATCCGGGACAAGGGCACGGTTCGTACGAGTTCAAACGATATCGGGTCTGCCAGTGAATGAGTGCCTCAGTTCGCGATTGATAAAGAGGTACGACATTATAGAACAGCAGGCACTGTGCGTTTAGCTTGAGTGAAAGAAATGAGAAAAGTAACATGTTGGTTTCGAAGCTTCGCCGTATGCGACAGCGTGCCGTCCCAGTCTGGCGTATCTCATGAGCTACCTATAGCAGGACAACTGCGGTAGATGTTAAGTGAATTGCAGATACCGTTGAACTTTCTCTGATAAGGTGCCTTTGCCCCCTGCTTGTGTAGTTGGGTCCGCGTAATTTCACGTTTCTCGTGAAAAGCAGCGTACTAAACTGTATCAACGCAGTTTGCCTTATATTTATCTGTGTATTTTTTATATACAGCGCCTGTAGGGCCATTTGTGAAGGGGAAATAACAGCGTTCATAATACGGAGAACCTAGAATCAACGAACCACAGATAATAGCTCATTCAAAGTTGCGTTCACTCACCGTTGGTGCGTGAATGCCCCGTAAAAGCATTCCCGTTGATCTGTCCAGTAAATGCGGATAGCTTTCGACTCGATACGCTTAACATAAAATGTGTCGCGCAATTTCCACTCATCGAGATACGTGTCATCGAAAGTCACCTCTCGAGAAAGGCGTATAGAAACAGCGGGACTTAAGAACCGAGGCAACCCGCCGTGGTAGCTTATAGCGGCTAAGGTGCCGGCTTGCGAAGCTCGAGGTCGCGGGTTCGAATCCCGGCCATGGCGGCCGCATTTCAATGGGGGCGAAGTGCAAAAGAGAAAGAGAAAAAAAAATAGACACCACCCATGTACTTGTATATTTAGGCGCACGTTAAGGAACCCTAGGTGGTCAGAATTACTGCTGAGTCCTCCAGCACGGGTCGTGCATCATAATCATACGTCGTAAAGGTCCAAGAATTATTGTTAGGAACCCAGGCAGAACTACGTCAGTGGGCTCCAACAGCCACCGGGAAGTGAGGGCGACCTCGTATGTGCGTTTACGGCTCGGTGGACAGCTGCGCCGACATCCTCCCACTCCCGTACACGCTTTGTCGTGGGTCTTCCGGGACGGGAAACTTTGTCGATTAAGGAAGCAACTCAGCTCCAAGACGGTCTCCCTACTCCTCCTCAAACGGCCGTATTCCACGCATGCCCGGGACAAGCACGTCGATGACCGGCATGCACCGCTGGCGTGCAGAAAACGCGCGTTCTCCCCGGAACAGCCGCATACTTCGCAACTGTCGCGCATACCTCGTCCTCAGCGTGCCGCGAGAAACTTTAGCTATGGAGTGAGTCCGCGGTGCCTCTGGTAGGCATCTTACGAGTACATAGGCGATGCGAAGTTCCACTGCGTCAGAGTGATTATGTGCAGCGCAGCAGAGGCCACGGGTAACGTGCTCAAGACAGCTCAGCGCTGAGCGTGGTCTGAGCGATGTTTTTTCAGAGAAAAAGTTAACGTCGTGAATTAGAAGGGAGGTCTAACGAAAGACCTACTTTGTGCAGGTGTACTAACTTGCCCAACTAACTATTTTACTGGCCGATGATTACAAATTACATCCTGCAAGTGGACTGCGAAATTGACAAACGCGAGGGATTACCAACGACCTCCTACTGGAAATTCTGTGGAACAGGGGAACCAGGGGACTCCTGGAGGCTTTTCGTGGCATAAGATGCTTTGTAGATACACCGCTGACAAACAGAAAACTATAAATCGTCGAATCACAACTTATATGGGCTGTTGCAGCATGGTCACGTGATCACAGGAAGGTACGAGTGCGCACTATTCGAAAGATAACAGTTGTGCTTGTTACTTTTGGCCCTGTGAAATAACCTGTGAAGACGTGGGACAGAAATTGCTGCTACCATTTCATCATTTTGCCGACTTTCCGTTATGCCGCTGTCTTAATTTCGAATTTAATTCAATTTATGTACGGTCAGTTGACTGCAGCGCCTCCTTCATCACATCACGAGTGTTAGGCTTATCGTTTTATTTGTGCTATCCGAAGACATCTCACATTAGTTATTCATGTAAGAATGGTAATCCGATAGACAGCCTCGCCCAGTTTCTCTTAGGTGACGCGAATTGAACGGAAGTCGTGGTGGTCTCCTGTTTTCGTACAGAACGCAGTAGCTTTATTCGCTAGGCTACGCAACTATTTGCCCTGTAAATTGGCGCCTGAGAAGCCACGGCGAGAAATAGAGAACAAAGGAAACCACGTACCTAGAGAACACACGAGGGTTACAATAATAAATTACAACGGCGGCATTAAGCAATAAACGAATGTAAGTATAGAGCTCGTGAACGTGACATGCGCGATGGAACAACGAGCTATTTTTAATAAAACTAGGATCGCTTACGTTGTGTGTGTGTGTGTGTGTGTGTGTGTGTGTGTGTGTGTGTGTGTGTGTGTGTGTGTGTGTGTGTGTGTGTGTGTGTGTGTGTGTGTGTGTGTGTGTGTGTGTGTAAACCAGATACGCTAATATTTAAGAGGTCGATTCGCGGTCGGATCCATTCTATCATCTCTGTGAACATCGTAATAAAAGGAATGCGTCTAAAGCAAAGACGCCTTCCTAAGAGAAGGTTGCTTTAACGTTCTTATTGCTCAGAATGCATAGAGGCTTCACAGATTTTCGTAACGTTGGAGGACGCGTAAGCTTTGTCCTTAGCAGTGGAGGAGGACGAGGAGGAGTCAACATTGAGAAGGAAAAATAAAAAAAAACAGCAGAGAAGGGTCATGTGTCCCGTTCCTATAGGTAGCGAGCAGGAGTCCCTGTATTCCGGTAGCGTCTTCGCCCTGCTGGATGGAACGCTATATAGCGCCATTGGGCTCCGTATGCATCACCTTCACATGAAATATTAATTAAACTTAGCGTCATCTCTATAAAATACTGGAATTATTTGATTCTCCTCGTAAGGGAATTATGTTTTCTCGTACATTGCAATTCAAGTGCGAGCTCTCATGTGGGTACGTTTTCGTTAAGCCGTAGTTCACAATATTTTTCTGAGGGATTTCACTTTGATAAATTGAAATGTGTTCACTAAAGTATTCCTACACCGTGGCGGAGGGATTGCGTAATCGGGTACGTCCTCCGGGATACGACATTCGTTAGAAATTATTATTTGCACCGTGGACGCCCTCACTGACGCTGTATTTTCTGCGACAAGGTCCCGGTAACGCTGTCGCTTTAAAATGACCACAAATAAACTGCGAGAAGGAAAATTGACATCCACCCATTTTGCCATACAAGTAAACTGCCGCAAAATGCACTGACCGGCCCGTATTGAGTGAGCCATTCTCAGCGATTCTTTTTCCCAGGGGCGCAGCTATTGCTCGTTCACCCGCTTTGGCTGACTTAGCCAAAGCTTTCGCTGTGCTGCTCGTATTTAGCCGCGCCGAGTGGGGCAGGCCGGCGTCCACCGTGGCCGTGTTGTATTCGCCGGATCGATAGTGGACCTCGCATTCCTCGCCGCCGAAGGGTTTCCCCGCCGGGAAAGTCGTCTCGGCATGTCTTTTCCCGGAATGGGTCCCCTATAGCCTCTTGAAATGTGCCCTCGTCTCCCAGCTTCCTGTGCAGGCGCCACTTCAATCTTCGCTTTTTTTTTTTTCGCCCCTCTCTTCTGCGAACTTTCCTGCGCAAGTCATTGAAGCAAGGACCGTCTATCTTGAGTCGTAACCGGCCCACGGGCGACGACGGCGTTCGCGGCTGTGAGGTCCGCCCGTTGTTTGCCTATATGGGGTGAACCAACAGTGTGATCTCAATAAAGTAAAAAAAAAAAAAATTGCGCTCGATGTTACTACCTGAAGACGAAAGCTTGGCTCAAATTTAGTAATGCATATAGTTGTACATGAATTAACCTATGTAGTGGGTTATGCCACGGTCGCTACTAGTAGCGGCCGTGCTTATACATCAACAAATGCAGCCTGCTTTAGCTCCGTGCGAAATTCCCTCTGTCGTGTGACCGCATGATTTAGGCTCGGGTATGCCGCGGTATGCGCCGACACTTGAGTGGATGCATCCGTTACTCGACCTCTACGCAATGGCGTCTAGATCGAGGTCTCGTTTCTTTGTTCGGCACAACTTGCAGACAACGAAGCCAAAGAAGGCGCAGGAAAATTTATTTGTAATTTTCCTGCTGAAATAATTTTCAGGAGTGGTGTAGTAACTACAGAATAAATGGAAAAAAATCAAGGCGCACAATAAACGCACCTGCCGTCGGTAGGGAAGGAACGTACGACCATCGGATAACGCGTTTGATGCTCTATCCAACTGAACTACGAAGGCGGTCGTTCCGCCGTCCAATTATTGGGTATTTCTGTATATTTCACTCCTGAGAGAGTCAGTCAGCGCCACTCGTAGCCATAGCGGCGAGTGCGGAACACTGCTTTTGACAGAAGGCGTCACGTAGCAAGTTATCTTAATACAAGCTGCCTGCTGAATATGAAACATATACATCTAAGGCTTTCGCCTTAAAGCAACCCTTGCATTTTGTGATTGCTTTCCATTCGTAGTGAACAACTTTCTAAAAGAAGCCACCGTTGGCTATTCTCACCACATTGTCTGAGGTAGATCGGGACTTTCCGGGAGAAAGTTAACTGAAGGCGCTGACACTGTCGGCTGATTCTTAAGTCATTACGCAACATATGTCCCCGAAGAAGTTTAATTAGGCTGCTAACACTGGCAATACTGGACGTAATCCAGCTTATCGGGAGAGTGAGAGAGGCGTATTTGTGGGCAAAAAGGGAGATAACCCCCCAATTCATGTACAGGTCAAAAGGTGAGCAAGCAAATCTAACCAAAAAGTACCTGTATCTGCGCACGTCAGCTATGGTTCAGTGGGAGTTAGTAATCATTAATTTGAAAGCGATTATTTCATGCTTTTCAAAACCATGTAGCGTTTTAACATGCGCTCTCATCTCAAACATTCGCATATATAATTTGTTTATGTTCTTAAGAAACCGAGATTCTGTGGCATCCTTTACCGTAATTTGTATTTTTCATGGATGGGAGCAATGTTACTTCTCGAAAGCGATGTTTTCGGATCGACGTTCATTGCAGAAAATGACTTTCCTGAATTTACACGTGCAGGTGTTTCGCTACAAATGCTCTCAACACTTCTTTCTCGGAACTACATTTTGCTTTTCATTCTTCCGCAGCGTCTTCATGGTCAGTCGACTGCACTCTGACCATGTAGTGTTCGCCACATGGTCTCGAACATCAGCTGATGCATCACTTCAGGGAGCGCCTTAAGGAAGAAGAACGACGCAGGGTACGTGAGTTGACAACACGATGACAATACTGCATTCACGTAGTGTGTTATATGATACAGGTGGCAGGAAGGAATGGAGCGAAGCACAGATGGGAGGACAGTAGGAGTACGGCATGTTTGCGGGATAATACTTTGCGCTAGGACAATCCAGTGTCGCGAAGCCATCTCAACTGGGCTGTGCCTCTCCATGTGAATCTCATATCTAAATGCATAGCTTGAGGTTGTCATCATTACTATAAGTTTTATTGTAAGCACAACACAGGACGAAGACAGGCACCGCTCAGCAGCTTTGTCTTAAACGGGTAACGTGTGCTCTTAAACAGTTCTGTATCCGCAATAGTATAGGTTCATCACACCACTTCCAGCATCTGCGAGTGCGGTATTGTTCTCTCAGCACCCATTCCATAACTGAGGCAGACCATCGCTCATCTGTATTACGCGTCGTCTCATTCCCATTTCTTCATTAAAAGGAATCCTTGTCATAAAAGGAATACGTGAAAACGTAGAAATAGTTTCGCTCGTCACTCACTGCAGCATTTTGATTGCACATTTGCGTATGACGATAAGTCAGGTCTTCCATCGGCGGCTGATAGCATTCTCTATGATAGCATAGCTCTATGAAATTTACTCCATACAATACCTTGAAAACCTAAATAAGATTTATAGAATCGAATCTACAGCGGAGCGATCAAAGCTGCATGAAATTCAGTAAATGCGCTTAGACATACAAAGGTGGCAGAATCGATTCTTTGTACGCCGCTATGAAATCTAAAGATCATACATTCGAGTAGGGTTTGCGCAAAGCCTTGCCAGCTATTTGAACATTCCGCTTAAACTGTAAATTTATGCGTAATTCTCCAGCCCAACTGGTGTACAAACAAATTCAGTTTGCGGACTCTTGTTGGTTCCGGCTTAACGTGTTCTTGGTTGCCTACGCTCTTTTCCTTTCTCCTAAGTTTACTCGTACTATCTGCTTCCTCTCCGTGTTGGTCGCTCAAGCGTACATTGTACACACGCTATGATGCAAAGCGAGTGTGGCGAGCTGGTCTGGCGCTCGCGCTCTCCGCAACGTCACCGAATCTTGAGCTCAAGTGATCAGTGCATGCGCTCACTTCCGACAGCCGCCGCGCTAGCCCCGCGGCGCTAGTTTCTTGCAGTTTCTGGCGCGCGTTTCGAAGCTTCATTAAAACTGAACAAAATTAACGATGCTGTGACTAATTAGACTTCGCGCTGGAGAATTTGCCACTCCATGCCGTGATTACAAGACACTGTTCTACTCATTAGAACATAAAAGTCTCCAACAAAAAAATAGCTGTCATGGGCCCTTTAAAGAACCCCAGGTGGTCAAAATTTCCGGAGCCCTCCACTACGGCGTCTCTCATAATCAGAGCTGGTTTTGGGACGTTAAACCCCACATAACAACATACTCTGTACTGTAAGGAAAAAATTATTGTCGATCCTTCTTTCGTATGAATTCGTCGTAACAGGAAATTTAAGCGTACATTCGTAGAAGTAGTTGATATATTCCTGATTCCTTCAGGAGTACTAGACAACTGGTCCGTCCATTGGAATGTGGCAGTATGACCCCACAAAATAAATATGACCCCACAAAAAAGGGAGAGAGTGGGGGCGAGAGAGGGGGAGCTCGACTGTCGTCGAGCTCGACCGCGGCATATTCACCGTGATGACGCCATCTAGTGTCCAGTCACCCAACCGCCATAATGCACACATCTCTATGGGACAGCGCCATCTAGGAAACTAGACGAGAAAGGGCGATGACGACCAGCGCCATCTAGTATATCGTCACCCAACTGCAGTTTGCATGCATCTCTATGGAACTAGGCGGTCACGTACCACGATATACAAGGGATGTACAGACCCACGGCTTTAGGAGCTTCGCCCCTAAAAATTGGTCAGATTAGAAATTTATCTCCGTGACATTTAAGCGCACAGTCGCTAAGGCAGCTTTTACCTCGCATTACGATGATGCTGACGACATCAAAGCTATGTTCACCGAAGACGGCAGGAGCCTGGAACAAACATAACCAGTCCCTTGATCAATTGGTCAGATTAGATATGATAAAAGACGCTACGATTTTCCTTCGCATTCTAAAAAGAGGGGGCTCTTTAGGTAATTCAGACCTCGCAATATTCTGCTATCACCAGTAAATACAGATTATGCAACTCTGTCGCCAGATGAAATGACGATCTCTAGAACAGATCGCTACTGGCCTGACATATAGATTCACATCATCTATGATGCGTCATCCACGTTGCGCAGCAGTAGATAGAAAGATTAACGGTGGTATGCGAGAAAAGGGCTGTAAGGCCAAGCACAGGACGGTAGGAAGTGTTGGTTGCGCCACTTATGTGGTTTATCGTATTCTGCTTTCTTGCGGAAAGAGTTACGTAGGTCAGACTAAAAGGTGTGTTTTTAACAGGATTTTGGACCACAGGGCTTCGTTAAATGGGCAGCCGTGTTCTAATCTCTCATCTCATTGCAGTCATTGCGACTGTGCTCCTTTGTTTACTGACACCAAAGTGTTGGCCAGGTTAAAGGATATGACAGCGCGTGAAATAGAGGAATCATTTTTTTTTATTTATAAAGAGGGTGCGTCTTGCGTTGCGAAACCCTCAGTCATGCTGCTCGCGGCTGAGTTGCGTTTTTCGGAAGCCTATCACTGAGGCTTCTTGTGTCGGCACATGTTGTTCTGTTCTGTTGTTATTGTTCCTTTCGTTCATTTTTTTTTTTTTGAAGTGTGGTTGTGCGGGGTAACCGTTAGGAGTTACTATCTGTGTTATATATAGGGAGGTTTCAATAAAATCCGCAGTTGATAGTTTGCGCTGTGTTTCGTATACTTCCCTATCTTTGCGTCAGATTCGCGCACCTTCGCACTAGTACGGATTACCAACTCGCCCAGCACTTAGTCCTTCTGATCTCTAATTCCTTGCAAAAGCCAGCCTCATCCACTAACTTTACTGAAGTTTCATTACGTCAGGCAGCTCAAGTGATTCTTACCCTCTTCAGCTCCTTGCCCTGGTGCGATCGCGGTTACTATGATAAATATTTTATTTGACGTTATGTGAAGAAAAGGCGCGCAAATCGCAGGCCCAAGGGATCTCCCGGCGATCTTCTCTAGCACTGCAAACTATTCGTTGAACAAGGACTGGATACCTTACAGTTGGATAATAGCTAAGGTAAACCCGATACCTAAAAAAAAAGAACTAGGAAACAATACCGAAAATATCACACCTATGTCAAATACGTCGTATATGGTCAAGTTCATAGAGGAAGTATTGCACTGCAAAATAACTAGCCGGATCGCAGATAATTTTACACACAATACAAATCATATACGCCTCAGAGTTAACTGCTCCGCATGGTGCGCTCACACTGATTCAGAAAGCCGACTACAACGCGCTCGAAAAAAATTCACAGCGTATCCACGGAGTGAATGATGATGAGTGGGCGAAGCTCCGGAGGTTCATCGTAGATTGTGCCGAGTTCCGGATTAATTTAGTTAACGCGCACGCTACGAATCCTTATGGTTCAACTACGCACAAGTGAAATCTGCCACCGGCACTTCATTGCAAGTCAAGATCCAGTGCATATATATATATATATATATATATATATATATATATATATATATATATATATATATATATATATATATATATATATATATGTGTGTGTGTGTGTGTGTGTGTGTGTGTGTGGCCGGTGAACGGTTCTCCAGCGCGAGCAGTCGGTATTTTTCAATCAAGAAACTCGCTAGAAGACGCTGCCTGCGCCAACGTTGTCTCTCGCGGGTGAGGGCGCGTTCTCCTTCTTTGCGAGCTGGTAGCGCGTTCGTCGAAGAAAGAGCGCTTCCATAGTCAACGCGCGCCTTTCACTCTCTCTCTCTCTCTCACAAGACAGCAGATGGAAGAGTGAGAGAGCTCGCGCGCCGGGAGGCACGCGCCGAGGGCGAGCGCGAGCCTCCAGGCTTTGCATGGCGTTGCATGGTATTGTGAGTGTCCGCCGCGGTGGGAGTCGCGAGCTCGTCACCTACGAGAGCGGTCGCGCGGCCGCCTCGCTCGCACGAACACGGCGCCGCGCGCGTCGTACCCTTCCCGTCCTGCACGGATTAACGGACACGTGAGTGTTCGCGGTTCTTCTACGGACTGTGCCTGTGCCGCGAGTGTGGTTCCATGGATGCGACACCGCCGAACAGCAAGCAGTCTTCCTGGGACGTCAGCGTGCCCGATTACCTGAAGGCCCAGCGCCGCCTTGCCGAGGACATGCGTCGCCGGTCCCAGCGGGCGTTGGAAAAACAGGCCGCTACAGCTATCGGAGGGTGGCTTCGGGACAAAGCGCAGGAGGCGCTTGTCTCAACACCCGCGCCCTCCGAATCGCCAGCCACCGCAGGATTGCCTGCGACCCCCACCACCGCGCCAGCCGCAGCTGAGGAGACAGCAGCTGCACCCGGCACCAACATTGCGGGCTCTTCCGTGCTGCCACCTCTTCCCCCGCCCTCGGACGAGGAGATGGACGTGTCGGCATGCCGAAAGCGCCCGCACGATAAGCACGAAGACGACGACAACGGCCCGCGGAAGCTGGCTACGTGCGACACCTCCGCACCTTCGTCATCGCCCCCGCAAGCGCCGGCAAACCCCACAAGCACGGCACAACCGATTTCTCCGCCCGCCGGCCCTGTCGACACCGCGGCTGCCCCGCCTAGGACGGCCGTGACATTCGTCGGCAGCAAGAGTGCCCGGCGGCGGAGAAACAAACGTAAGAGGCAGCAGCGGGCACAACAACGCGCCCCCGAGCCCACAGCAGCAGCGGCCCGTCCTCTGGCGAGCCCCCGCAGCACCTCGGCCGAACGTCCGCCCCTACCCCGTGCCCCAGCGCCTGCCGACGATGGATATCAACTCGTCGTCAGCAAAGCAGCGCGCCGGCGAGCACGGGCCCTGGAATCGGCGGTGATCGAGCCATCAACAGGCGCGGTAGGGACTGTGCTCTACCGCCCCTCCACTCCCGGCAGTTCGTTCACGGACTCGCCTCGCCTGGCTCTTGCCGCGGCACTTTCTTCGCGGCCCGGTGTGGCGGCGGTGCGCGTTAACCACCGTCGCAACATTGTGGCCGCGGATGCGTCGTCGGGGGAGAGTCTGGCCGAGCTCCTGACCATCAAGGAGCTCAACGGCGTGCCCGTGACTGCCCGGGAACCAGCCGATCGCCGCTCCAGCCTCGGGTACGTGTACGGGGTGGACGGCGACATCACAGATGAGCAGCTGTGTGCCGGAATGGACTCCGCGGCTCCAGTACTCTCGGCAACGAGGGAGGGACGCACCGTAAAGGTGCGTTTCGGTGCTCCTGCCCCTCCCGAAGTTGTCAAGATCAACGGGCTGCGGCTTCGAGTACGACACATCAAGCCGCGACCACAGCAGTGCCGACAGTGCGGGCGCTTCGACCACGTCGTCGAGGCATGCCGGCGGGTCGGCGTGTGCATCATCTGTGGCCGCCAACACCTGGCCACAGACCTTTGCAAGCCCCGGTGCGTGAATTGTAACGGGAGCCACGCCGCCGACAATCCCACTTGCCCGCGGTGGCAGGAGGAACGGCGCGTGGCGACCGTACTTGCCTCATCACCGGCCCTGCTATCAAGACGGGCAGTCAAAGCTGCGGTGCGCGAGGAGACCCGCGAGGTGCGCTCCTATGCCACTGCAGTGAAGACCGGCCCGTCCAAATCACCTACCGTGGCTCACGGACGCCAGCGCCCCGCGCCGGCACACCACCTGCTGCTGCTGCTGCCGACGCTTCGACGCCGCCTGCTGCTGCCCCACCGGTCCCCGACATTGACCCGCGTGATGCCCTCATCGCCGTGCTCGTCGGGGTCATCAGAGATGTGGTGGACTGTGTTCCCGCAGACCACCCGATGCGCGCGGCATGCGTTAAGTTCGCTGCCGTGCCTACCCCCCTGTTGCAGCGCGAGTGAATGGACACTCGCCTGCGGCGGAAACGCCATCACTGCTGTGTGTTGCCCCGATGACGACGGCGCCCCTTGCGTGCGGTGTGCTCGTGTTTGAGCTACCGCGTTTTGAACACTCCCACTCCTCTTTCTTTTCTTCTTCTCTTTTATTCCCATACCCCTACCCCCAAGGCGCTTAGCCGTGCTCCCTTACGGGCTGCAGAAAGTAGCGCCGTTTCCTTTCTTTCAAGTCACCCCCCCCCCCCCCGCCGCGGTGGTGTAGTGGTTACGGTACTCGGCTGCCACCCTGTGCTCGGCTGCCATCCAAAATACGCGGGTTCGATCCCCGCGGCGGTCGCATTTTCGATGGAGGCGAAAATTCCAGAGGCCCGTGTACAGTGTGCGTCTTCAGTGCACGTTAAGGAACCCCAGGTGGTCTAAATTTCCGGAGCCCTCCACTACGGCCTTTCTCTCCTCTCTATCTCTTTCACTCCCTTTCCCCCACCCCCACGGACGCTTAGCCGTGCTCCCTACATGGGCTGCAGAAATTAGCGTCCTTTCCGAACCACAATCAATCAATCAATCAATCAATCAATCAATCAATATTGTGAGTGGTGTAGGTTACACGATACGCGTGACAACCGACCCACAACTTAAAGGGGCCCTGCGACACAAATTGAGTAGGCCGTTTTTATCACTGATTCTAGAAGTGTTGCACGCGGGGATGTCGCAGCGAGAGTAGAAACGCCGAAAGCAGAGTGGTTATAATTTTATTTCACCGAACAAACCGCCCAAAAGCTCCTTCTGTTTGAACTGAGGCGACACATAACGGAGATCTTTGTTACAGGAAGTGACATAGAGTGACGACATAGGAGGGGCCAGGCCGGGCGTTCTGATTGGCTTGACGCTCCAAGGTGCTTGTTACACACGTGTGGTGTCTGTTTGATCACGCTATTCAGTACCTAAATGTACTAAAATAGTTTTTATGCTTCGTAAGATAGAGAGAAAGTGTCTGACATTACTTGCAAAACGACACCAGGTGTGTTGACGGCCGGACGCTATCTGCGCGCGCGCGCTCTGCTCCCGGCGTCTTCCGGTGTCGCTCTATAAGACGCGCGTTGCTATTGGACGCCTCCACTGACGTCAGCGGGAGAGCGAAACACGAAAGGAAATGTTGGTTTCATGCTGTCTGCTCGTGTTTTGAACTTCGAAGGCTAATAACTCCAGTTCCAGACTACCGATTTGCATAATTCTTTTTGCGTTCATCTCAGCATTCGATCCTACACACACTGCAGTACTGCAGACGGCAGTTGAAAAAGTGTCGCAGGGCCCCTTTAAGGAGCTTCGCCCCTAAAAGAAGACAGTATGCTGCTTTAGTGACGTTGGGCATTGCCAAAGCATATGACAGCGTAGAACATTCCGTTATGCTTTCCCTAAATACACGATTACGTGGGTGGCAGAATTCTTGAGATTCAAGCAATTCTATTGGACGGATCCATCTCGACCAAGTTCAAGCATACTCACGGTGTTCCCGAAGGAGCACTTTTGTCGCCTATATTACGTAATGTATTAATGAACTCCATCCCCAAATGTGCGGGTGTAAATTTTTATGTCTATGTAGACGATATTTCATTATTTGCGGTCGACACTGACATTAATACCTTGTACCTACATTTGCGAAGAGACATGTGTACGCTTCAGATCCGGCTGGACCAATATTGTATGGCGTTAAACGTTAGTAAAAGTGTCCGTTGGTGTTCCCGTTAGCACACCCTATTTCAGTTTCTGTTCTGTACGAGTAGTATATCGTTCTCCAGGTGGCCCCTCTCAATTATTTAGGAATATCTGTCCTTACAAAAATGCTATATGTGGCCATATGAGGAATTGGGCAAATGTGGCTATATATGGCACGTGCCGTACGTGGTCATATCTGCCGAAATCGTTTTAGAAACTGATGCATATTGGGCAAATACGGACACGTACGGACATGTGCCATATATAGCCAGATATACATATATGGCCATATATGCATATCTGGCTATATATGACACGTGTCCCTACGTGTCCGTATTTGCCCAATACGCATAAGAGTCGTACATGGCATTCCTCGTGTGTGTCTTTCATTGCCACATATGTTTCTAAAACGATTTGGGCAAATACGGCCACATGCGGCCCCATACGGGCACGTGCCATATATAGCTACATTTGCCCAATTCCTGATATCGCCATATATGGCATTTTTGTAAGGGTGAGCACGAAAAACTCAACTGGAGACGCACAGAAAATGTAGCTTCCAAAGCACAACCAGCCTTAGTTATACGAGGCACGTTGAGTAAAAAGAACACTACACAACCAGCCCACGTTGAGTAACAACCAGGCACGTTGAGTAAAAAGAACACTGCACAACCAGCCTTAGTTATACGAGGCACGTTGAGTAAAAAGAACACTGTAAGGACACTGCGGTAACGATGCTTCTTTGATAAAAACAAACAAATAAACAAACTCCAAAGCAATTTAGAAATATTAATACGACCAACCTGTAAGAAATATTAAAGGTCAGTTAATCATCGAAGATAATGTGGTCTCCGGGACGGATTTGGCATACAAGTTTAACACATTTTTAACAAGCTTTACACCCTCTGGATTCCCACCAAGAGCACTTCAATTCAAAAACTGTTAGTGAAGCTGCAGTATTTCATGAGACTTATTATAAGGACATGAAACGATCCTTGCAAACGTTGAAGAACACGGAATGTCGCTAAGCCTACGTTTCGAAAAGTTCACTTGTCTTCGTCAGGACGGTAACCGTCCTGACGAAGTTACGTCACTTACCGTCAGTTGCCGTCCTGACGAAGACAAGTCAACTTGCCGAAACGTAGGCTTAGCGACATTCCCTGTTCTTCAGCGTTTGCAAGGATCTTTCTATCATTTCAAGCTTCCGTATTCCCATGAGCTTCTGTTCTAGTTTGTATGATAATGAAGAGATGTTTTCTGCGTTAGTCAGCCTGAAAGCAACTTCCGCTGATGATTTCAATGGTCTACAAATAACGCCAATAAACTTTGTTGCCGATACTTTAGCTCCTCGTTTATTTATTCAACCAGTGCATTTCACCGGCGGAAATCTTCAAAGGAATGGAAACCGCAAAGGTTTCTCTTATTTTCAAAGGTGGTGAAAAGAACATTCTGTAGAATTATAGTCCTCTTTGTGTGCTGCCTCCATTTGCGAAAGCTTTTGAAAGACTTTTACTGATAAGAGCAGTCACGTTTGTTTGACAAACTTTCTTTGATAACTGACTTCCATTTCGAATTCCGTAAAGGGGGATCAGCCGAATCAGCCTTAATGTTGCAAAAAGAAATTATTTTACGTAATATTGATCATAAAAATTAACACTCGACTTATTCATTGATTTTCCTAAGGCTTTGGACCTCCTAAACAGTGAAATATTGATCCGTAAGTTGTAAAACGCATACGGGGTCATTGTCGCAACATTTTTTTCGCTCTCACGTAAGTAACCGTCGCCATACAGCCACTATACTGATGGTAATTTACCGGCTTTACATTCATTCAGGTGCTGCATCGCTCAGGGCAGTCTTCTCGGTCTTTTTCTTTTTAATAGTTACACTAATGGTGTCATTAACGTTTCGAGTGACCCACATTTATTCCTCAGTCGATGATACGAGCATATTTCTTAGCGGCTGCACATACGACGAGCTTGTATGGCGAGATGATGCTACACCTGAATCATTGAACGAATTAATGACCAGGGGTAAACGGATTGCGCATGAACACTAAAAAAACCAAAGCTGTCTTCTTCCAGCCAGCGAATTTTGTAGTTGTGCCTGTGATCGTGTGGTTGGTGAAAAGCAGATAGACATAACAGAATCTTTGAAGTCGCTCGGGGTTGTTTATGATTCCTTAATGAGATGAAAAAATCACGCATCCAACATTGACGAAAAAAGTTATACCACACAGTTAGTTTTATATCTAGATGTCCATCGGAATTCCATGCGTGATTATACAGTTAAAAATCAATCATGCTGCTTTTTCAATCACACCTAAATTACTGTCATTTGGTTTGGGGCACCAAATCAACGACAAAGCTTAGTACTGTTGGTATTGCAAAAGAAAGCCGTGAGACATATTGCTGGCATTAGTTACAGAGCCTAAACTAGAGAGTTCTTTGTTAAATATAATATTATCCCCGTTGCCTCTATTTTTGAATATCGGCTGCTGTACTACGCCGAGATGCAGGTCCATCTTGTCGACGACATGAATAATAGGATGCGCCGCAAGAACTTAATATTCAAAGGGATACCAAGAGAAAGAAAAAGAAACTTACGACGTATCGGAGTCATTGATTGTTGATCTTTGCAAGAACCATCTAGGTCTCGAGATCAATGACATTGAGCGGGCCCATCGTGTTGGCCCGCGTCGAGAAGGATATAACCGTCCCCTCATTGTTAAATTCCTTAGTTACAAAACAACAAGCCTAATCCTGGGCAACGCCTTCAGACTAAAAAACCTAAAATCATGCTTAGTCTGGATCGAAGAAGACTTTTCGCCGCGCATTCAGTTAGCTCGAAAGAAGCTTCGTGACTATGCGCGTGATAAACGCCGTCCTAACGAGAAAATGAGGCTTAACTTCGACACGCTAGTTCTAGGAGGCAAGCGTTATCGATATTATGATGTTACTGACAAGGTGTGTGTGATACCTTCAGAAAAAAGATCACCCTGACAACCTATCCGCTCGGAGGCTACGCAGGCGCAAAACTGCTCGATAATCCTATGCTAATTTTCGCAGTATCATACGCAAACAGGACCATCTAGACGATGTTGTTCACACGTGCTCTGCTGATGTCATTATCGGCACGGAAACATGGCTAAATCCAGACATTGATACCAGGGAACTTCTTATATCAAACACGTTTTCCGTGGTTCGCAAAGATAGACTCTGCGGGAAGGGAGGTGGCGTGCTGATCGCTGTAAAAAAACACATTCGCTCACAGCCTGTTTTTAATGATAGTCCTCTTGAAACTGCATGGGTCGTATGCTATTTAAACCATGTAACGCTTCTTATAGGCACTTGTTATAGGCCCCCTAATTATCATGAAAACTTCGTTGAAGAACTTACTGATGTCATTGCAAACGTCCAAAGCAAATACAACGCGCCTATTTTAATGGCTGGGGATTTTAACTATCCAGGAATTAATTGGTTATCGTTACAATCAAGTAACAATGTTAAAACGCAAGAATGCCACGATTTCATTAATATGTTATCATTCTTTGAAATGACTCAATTCATCTATACGCCTACACGTGGTGACACGATCCTTGATTTGTTGATTACAGCGCACCCCGATCAAGCTACAGCAACCGTCCTGGAAGAGATCAGTGACCACAGGGTCATTCACTGTGTGTTTAAAACTGAAGTCAATAAACAACAATCCCGTACTAAACAAATACACGACTTTTCTCAAGTCGATCTAGGTAAGGTAGAAAAAGAAATGAAAAAGTTCTATTCTGATTTTTTGTTAACCTATGCACACCAATCTGTTCACGAAAATTGGGCGTTGTTTCGAAATTTTGTGAAAAGACTGCAGGAAATACACGTTCCAAAAAGGTTGATCACCGAGACTAAGGACAAACAATGGTTCACCAGAGATGTAAAGCGTTTCCTGAATAAAAAAAAAGCGTTTGTACGCAAAAGCAAAACGCAGCAAAACAGAAGACGACTGGACTAGGTACTTTGACTTGGCGAATACTTGTAAGCAGAAAATCAAAGATGCAAAAGGCAAGTTCTTTGACACGGACATGCCAAACTTCCTAAAAGATAATCCGAAGAAATTTTGGAAGGTGATATCGCCTGAGCCTTCGAAGGAACTACCTCAGCTGTGTTCATGGGATGGTTCTCCCTTGAATGCAACTGATTTGTCACATACTTTTAATTCATACTTTCGTAGTGTCTTTGTGAAAGAAAGGCCCCTTAATATTCATATAACAAGCAATATTGCTCTCGACTGTGATGCCTCTCCAATGCCACGCATAGTTATAACCTCTAACGGAGTTGAAAAAGCTATCGAACGTTTACCATCATATTCAAGTCCTGGCCCCGATGGTATTAGCACAAAATTGCTGAAACTTACTAAGGTTTACTCAGCACTCACGCTTGCACTCATCTTTCAACAATCGTTAGATACGACCCAAATTCCTGACGACTGGAAACTTGCTCACGTAGTGCCAATATTTAAAAAGGGTGATAAAAATGAAATGGCAAATTATCGTCCGATATCATTGACATCTATTACTTGCAAGGTATTTGAACACATTCCGTGTTCTCAGATTATGACATACATGGCTGAAAACAATATCCTATTTCCAAACCAACATGGCTTTCAACGGGGACGCTCTTGTGACACACAGCTTTTCGAGCTAACTACTGAAATTCACACAAATCTGTATGAACTAACACAGACTGACGCAGTCTTCATCGACTTTGAAAAGGCCTTTGACAGGGTGGGACACAAACGTTTGATACATAAAATGAGAATTTTTGAAATAGACAACCAGGTCATTGACTGGGTTGAAGAGTATTTACCTGATAGGCGCCAAGCGGTGTTGATAGAAAGCGTTGTGTCCGACTTTAATACCCCTGACACACGGGCACGCTAAAGTACTTTAGGTAAGGGGACATCTACCGGAAAGGCGTTCATGCCCAGTGACACACGACAAAGGAGTATCTCCTTCCCGGCAAAGTTCCTTTGCAGAAAGGTAGATCGGCGATCTAATTTTCGAGCGTAAAGGCGTACTCTCGCCGACAGCGTACACGCCCCGTAAACGGGAGAGAACTTGTCACAAAACTATAACAGCCCGCAAGTATTTTCTTGCTTTGCGTATAAGATTTAGCTTTTAGCCGTGTCATGAGATTTGTCGGGCCGCAAAGATTTATTTTTACCGCACTCTCGAACGCTCACATCGTCGCCATGCGGGATTCCGGCAGTTATTTATCTTTTTCGTCGTGGCGTGAAACCAACAATCAACATTATCAGCAATAAAAACGATATTTTTACGATCCACAATCGCTAAGGGTAATTAAATGCGGAACTTTTTAAAAATGTTCGCTATCTTGCTGCTTTAACAAGGAGCGCCATTTTTAGCGGCGTTCGTCTTAGGAACCACCTAAAGAAGTTCACGTGCTGCCGTGTGTCATCGGCGCAACTACTTTCTGCAAAGGGTCCTTTAGAGTAGAAAAAGGGGTTCACTACAAAGGACTTTACTTTCGCCCGTCTGTCAGGGGTATAAGCCTGTTACGTCCGGTGTACCCCAGGGTTCAGTATTAGGGCCAACATTGTTCTTAATTTTCATTAACGATATTCACGTTGGTGTAAATTCAAAAATTCGTCTATTTGCAGACGATTGCGTTATTTATCGTGCTGTTACTGACCATAATGACTGTGAAGAATTTAGATAAGGACTTGCGGAAATTGGGTGAGTGGTGCCATGACTGGCAGATGAATATTGACACTCAGAAAACAAAAATAATACGACTAGTAATAATTTATTGCCACACACCTATACAATAAATAACGAGGTAATAGACTCAGTCGATTCATTTAAATACTTAGGTGTTTACTTAACTTCCAATTTGACCTGGAACACGCACATTGACCACTTATTGAGTAAATCTAGTCGAACTCTTGGTTTCCTCCGACGGACTCTTCGCCAAGCTAATAAAAATACAAAGCTCCTTGCATATAACGCAATAGTCCGATCCAAACTTGAATACTGTTCAATTATTTGGAGTCCTCATCAAGCATACTTGATCAATAGGCTAGAATCACTACAAAATAAAGCTGCTAGGTTCATCGTCTCGGATTACTGTCCCTACTCTAGTGTAACTAAAGTCAAAGACAGCCTTGAGCTTGCAACACTACATACCAGACGGAAAGTATCACGCTTAGTATTCTTTCATAAATTATACCACAACCCTACACCCTATACTACCTCATTAGTAAAGGCGCGCAATATGATGTTTCCACGCTTGGACCACTCCTTTAAAGTTCGTCAACCATTTGCCCGTACTGATTTACTTCGTTTTTCTTTTCTTCATCTGGCAATCGAAGAGTGGAATCACCTGCCCAGATCAATAGCCGAAGAAGTAAATGCTGAAAAATTTTCAGAAGCACTAAAAGACTTCTTAATGCCCTGCAAAATCAATTAGGATAAGCACAACACTATCTGAGATTTTTATACATTTTTATTACATGGCATTCCTGTCCATCAAAGAAATCATCTCACGCTATGGTGTATATATGTGCATATATGTGTCCAAATCCCTATATTTGTTCCTGCACATACTTTGTCTTGTTGCTCGCTTTCCCCACATTTTTTTATGTATTGCATACATAAGTTTCATTGCAAGTGCGTTCTGTATATATATTTCTTCTTTTGTTTACTACTGGTTGAATTGTATGTATACCTTTTTAATAGTTAATAGTAGTTATATGTTAGCAGCTTTCTGTACACTTTATTTGTATACTCCTGACATTGTGTTTGTTTCCACATGCGTTTCAATATGCACTCCATTACGCAAGATTATACACATGATGTAAGTGCCGCTATATTTTGTTTTATGCATGAGGTTTTTTGTACATTGTCTACAATTATCTCCCCCCTCCCCCTCCTATGTAATGCCCAACGGCCTTTAGGGTAAATAAAGGAAAAAAAAAAAAGATTTTGCCCACCTGCCGTCAACGAGTTTCCTAAGTCTATAGATGCTCTGGTCTTAAAATATAAATCGGTTGATACAGATATGCTGCAAAGTGGACTGTTCCTCGTGCCAGAACAAATTATACCGTGTAAGGACCAATTAATGCGGCGTTGTCGACGCTTATATTGCGGTGAAAACAGTCCTATTTGCGCAAGTGAAAATGTCCATGAAACGTAATATCGGGTGAGTGGTGACTTATGTGTTCAAATCTGTTTTTTCACGGCTTCGCAGGACGAAGAAATGTTGCAGAGTTCCGATTCGTGGAGGAGCGGGCTGCAGAACGGCCACACGGTGAGCGAGCGTGTAGGCTCATGGTATTGTGAGGAGTGCAAACGTGCTTACAAGGCTTGTTGATCTCTCACGTTCATTATTACTATTGTAGCGAGGACAACGAGAACAATCAAAGGGTGTTTGGCATTCTCATGAAACACGGCTAAAGCAGGCAGATAACGTTATTTAGAAGTGCAAACTAGTGCGGAGCGAACTAAACCACGAGGAGGGAAGACATGCCGGTATGCCTGCATTCCCGTTCATACCGCGCGAAAGGATGTAGCACTTGAATATTAGGTATTGTTCCCGTAGCTCACGGTCATTACTTGAGCAAAAACAAGATTCCAGAATGTTTCCTTTCATTTGGTTGGAGGAATGTCCTGGCATGCGAACATATCTCTATAATGGCAATACGGGTAAATAATTCACTTGCGATTTGTGGTTATCAAGGAGTTTCTCTTTTGCCAACATAATGTTTCGCGCAGGCGACAGATTCCAGCGTGTGCAAGACATTATAGCAGCCGCAATCAAAGTTACCTCGAATCGCAAAGTTGAAATACGTAGATGTACCGGTAGCGTTTTGTGTGCTTCGCATTTGTGTACACACTTTGCATCGCGGTTTGTTGCAAGGGGCGCAGCCACTATGAGTGCCGATCCTTGAGAACGTTAAGATGCCTTGGAGGTTCTTTGACCGTGGATGAAAGACACGAGGAGGTTCAGGAAAAACCTGTTTAAGGTACTCGCGTATTGTTAAGATATTGTGATGCCGTTTTAATATAGAATACGCCTTCGGAGCTGATGCTGAGATATTGCAAACGAGATTTTAGTTTAAGTAAAGCTATCACTCCTACTATTGTCGTTCAGAATGTCCGCTCTGTTTGGATCTTCGGCTCGGTTCACGACATCTTCGTCAACCACTTTTACCGGGTGGTTGCATAGAGAATATCTCAGCCTGTTATAGTCCTTAAGGAATTCTGTGTGGCCAGTGCATAATTGTTTAAACAAGTGAGTCTGGCTATAGAAAAATTCCTGTTTTACAATGCCCGAGGCGACTGCTCCTAATGTGCAAGAATTAATGACGGTCAGTACGTCTGGAGAACTGCTTTGTCGCGAGTTGTCCTTCAGAAAAGGCGATGGTCACGTAGAGAAAGTTCACAGATGTAACGAAAAATGGTGCGAGAACTTTGTAGACATGTGGAAGCGATTGAACTTATCAATGAAATCAAGCAGCCTCTTCCCGTTATGCGTCCATATAACAAAAATGTCGAAAAAGAAACGTCCATATAGCAGAAATGCTTAAACGTAGTTTTGCTAAATAATTTGCCTTCGAAGGATGCCCATGAAAGTATTAGCATATCTAGGGCCTACTTCTGTTCCCATCGACGTACCGTTTACTTTCACGCAGTGTACGACATTGAATTCAAATTTATTCATTTCAGTGATAAGTTTTAAAAGAGTACGTAATATCTCGTTGTCAGCGGGTTTCTCAAGAGGTGAATCTTTATGAGCTTCTAAAACAGCAGGAATACCACCGCAATACGGAATGTTAGTATAAAGGAATATGACGTCGAATGTTACTGGAATGGAACGGGATGGAACGTGAAGCTCTATGATTTCGCGAAGGAAGTGGTTCGTGTCCTTTATGAATGATGGAAACGCGGTTTGAATTTGGTTGATGAGGCTGTCAACATAAAGCGATAAGTTTTAGGTGATGAAGCCAGAAATAATGGGGCGACCAGGGTCACCTTTTTTGAATTTTCAGAAGCACGTAAATGTACCTGCTACAGAACTGAGCGGTATTAGGATCGGACTGTGTTTTCATCTAATTGCTTACGTTCTAGTAGCGATGAAAGTGCATCCTTTAGCACAGATTTAAAATCGCTGGTTGGGTCGGAAGGCAAGGCTTTGTAAAAGAGGGATCTGAAGGAGCTGTGACTGTAGGGCTAGTTGATATAGTCGTCAATGTCGAGCATAACGATAGCTCCTCCTTTGTCACCCGGTTTGAGGACAATGCCACGTTTAGTGGGTAGCTGCTCGAGGGCGATTCTGTCCACTTTAGATAGTTTATGCCGATAAGGAACACTGGTCTTATAAAGGTCTAAGATATCGCGTTGTACTGCGCTTATGTAAATGTCAAGGAGTTTATCACGTTGTGCCGGTGGTCTCCAGTATGTGCACACGGGCACGCCAGGTGTGTTTTCGCTCACGTTTGAGCGGCCATGCAACTTGCGGGAAAAATCGTCCAAACATTACGAGATAAAATTCGTTAAAGCCGCCTGGATCAAGGATATAGTTAAGGCAAGTTCAAGGCCTTTTGAAGGAGCACCTATGTGTACGTCGGAAAGGGCAATTTTTGAACGACTTAGAATGTTGTTATCTGTTGAACGGCTTTGTCTATCGGCTCTTAAGAAGGACGGTCACTGGTACGCTCGGCCGTGCCAGCTACCTGCTCGCACCAATCTATGCCGTGGCGTAGTAATTTGTTCCGTTTAGTCACGCTCATGGTTTTGTTTCTATAGTTCTTATATACTGTAAGACAGGAGCACAGCTGTTGTCGCGAAGCCTTTATTCGGCCGAGCCACGCGCTGCACGAAGAAGACGCTGGAAGTGATGATGATTGTATACAGACGAAGATGACGAACGGGGAATATTGTGCTCACATGAATGCCCCCTCGCGCGGAAGCGGCCAACCTGGCCGCTGTCTATAGCGGTGAGGTACGTCGGATAAAGGGTTTCAGACGGGAAACATGGGCAACCTCAGTGCCACGGCAGCGGCCGTCGGAAGGCATGACCACAGGAGTGACGCGATAGTTTTTTTTTTTTTTTTTTTTAATAAATGTAATTTAAGGAGAGGTTGGTGCCCATGTGCGGCGCCGGCTACTCCTCTTCTCTTACAGGGTGGCTTACAACACAAAGGTACGTACACTTCATCAAAGTTCATCAATACAAGTACTCGGGCACGGACACATGTATCACATCACATCACACATATAGAGTCACTTTTCCAGTACACATGTCAACGCGATAGTTCACCGGTGAAGTTTGCTCGAGCACAACGTAAAGTCCGATAAAACGTGACTGAAACTTTTCACACAGGCCGGGAACGCGAGTTGGGTTCCACAGTAACACTTCGTCTCCTGGGCGGAACACAACGACGCGGTGAGATGCCTCGTAGCGTGTCTGACGGTCCTGTTGACTTGCCTCGGTGTTGAGGCGGGCACGACGACGACACGTAGCCAGGCGAGATGTGAACTGCTCGCTTAGTGGTGCCGACAGGTTGACGGGAACGTCAAAAAAGGAGGCGTCGAGAGGAGATGACGAACGGGGAATATTTTGGCCACAATACATTCAAACACTGAAATTCGTGCTGACCTAGGTGGGCTAGCAGGCGGGTTTCTTCATCTTGAAGCTGGAGCGAACGAAGTTTGTAATGGTCAATAATTGTCCGTATTAGCTCTAAATTCGCGTTCCTTAAAACACCTTGCCACTTTGCCTCGTCAGAAGGCGAAACTTTTGAGGTAACTGGTTTAAGTTTTACCTGTGAACGTTTGGGAACCGCATAAGCATTCAGGTATTTACAAAAGTGGCGACATGTAGGTCACAGCGAGTTTTTTTTTTTGTTTCTTTTTTTCTCGGCTGTTTTCCTAGCTTACGCTCGCGAAGTGAAACAGGAAACATTTTTACCGGTGGCTGGCGCTTGTAGTCGGCCTGCAGCGTTCTCTCGACCAGCGTTGCTGCGAGTAGAATAGCAGCGGCCAACGGGGCCTGCAATAGGTTTTCGCTGGCGTGTGCGCACGAAGGCTCATTATTGCAGCGCATCTTGGGGGCGACAAGTACTACGCACTGGCACACTTGTCGTTTGCCTGCGTGCGCCAAAGACACTTATCCGCACACTAGGCACTGCCGGTCTCGGTACATGAGGAAACGCGGAAGGCCAGTCATTTTTGGCAAGGTGGCCATGGCACATGACCCGAGCAGCCGGCGCAGCATCAACGTTTCCATGGAGACGGGACGCCGCATAAGGGACGTCATACAGAAATAAGTGACGCGTCGATGCAGCCCGCTGGAAGCATGATAAGCTGTCTATCTTTGAAGCGAAGTGGAAGCGGCCATCGCTACGCCATCTGGCGGGTGGTCAAACCCTCAATTGCTCGACCGCGAAACGGCCCTTGTGGCCACTCCTTACGTAGTATGTTTCGCTATGAGGTGGCTTGATCGCATGGAAATCTCTCGCAATATTCGAAACTTTCGAATACCTCGTTTACTAATCGAGAACGAATATTGATAATGTGGTACCCGACGAATATTCGAAACATTCGAATATTCGTGCAACCCAAGTCGGCAGCCGAGCTCCATAACCACTGCACCACCGCGGCGAACGCCCCATATTTGTACTCATAGCAGGAATGAATCGATTGATTGATTTGGGGGGTTTTAAGTACCAAAGCCACGTATGGTTATGAAAGACACCGTAGTTAGAAACGGAAATTTCGACCACCTGCGGTTCTTTAACCTGCACTGACATCGCACAGCACACAAACTTCATCATTTCGCCTCCATCGAAATGCAGCAGCCGCAGCCGGGATTCAGACCGGCGACGTTCGAATCAGCATCCGAGTACTATGGCCACTAGACCACCGTGGCCAGGCTAGCCGGAATCTGCGTAATCACATTACGAGTGCACGCGTACTAGTAAAACCGTTCAACCGGACTAGTTGTGCGTATCCCTCGCAGTTCCTTTAACTTTGATGCGGTGTCATAATCAGCAAATAGTCTGTTTTGGAAAGGTCAAGCAAAACTGAAGAAGAAAAGGCAACACTTTGCCCCTCCGGAACGAAGTACTGAAAAACAGCTCTTTTTTTGCAGATAAAATTAGATCTTGTTCACAAGGCAAAATTATAGCACGCGGGCCTACAGATGTGGGTCTGTGTCTATAGGAATACTGCAAATTGAGCTCTCTACTGGAGCGCTAACGAGGACTACGCTAATTGCGTTATACGTAAGGTCTCCAATTAGAAAAGCTTATTAGCGCGAAGAACCTGTAGCAGAAAGAACACTACAGAAGCAAATCCAATTTAGGTCATCAATAATTCGATTGCAGTACATCACAATTAGAGACAGCAATGACACCAGTGAGAAAAGATTATTCATTGTTGGAATAGCGAAACTAGGGTAAGAATATTCTCACAAACTTCAGCTATAATAACATTCACGAAAACAAAGAACGAAATTGTTTAAATGGATGCTCACTTATATGGCGCCACTTAACAAAACAAAGGCCCTAAAAATCTATCTATCTATCTATCTATCTATCTATCTATCTATCTATCTATCTATCTATCTATCTATCTATCTATCTATCTATCTATCTATCTATCTATCTATCTATGTATCTATCTAGCATATCATATTATCTATCTGTACTATCTATCTATCTATCTATCTATCTAGAAATTCATACGGTTCTATATATATATATATATTATCGTAAGGTAACCTTGCGGCTGGTGGAACAGCGTATATAACTTCACAGAAATCTTGGTGGACATCTTCAGAATGGGCGGGGAGACAGGGGAGAGGGTGTGGGTGGACGAGAATATTCGAACAAACCCGAATAATTCATTTCAAGATTTTCAAATTTTCATCAAAAGCTTCTATTGTAAAATACGCGATATTTTGGCGCCGGGAGATGGCAAGACGTGCACTAAATTAAAAAAAAAATTATCCAGCCTATCCCGCGCATTGCGGGAATCGGTGTCACACGAGGCACTCGGCCAGAAAATTTCCTATGACTATTTTGTTTGGTATTCAGCAAGGTATTTGTGTTAAAAGTTGTTATGTAAAATGCATGAGTAGGTGTACGCTTAACGGGGGCTAACCGGGAACGTCGACGGCACTGTGGCGATTGAGTATTAGCCCACGTCACGGTGTAACGTTGCCACTCATGTGATTGCACAGACGTCTGTTCTGTCGAATAGAAGTGAGCGCGTGCGTATCGTAAGCGTCATTTGTTGAAGTATTTCTACGTAACCGAGCAAAGCTGCAAGAAAACATGCGAGCGACAGTACAACAAACGTATTGTTTATTGCATTTCTATGATTGCGCTTCACACATACTAGAAGCGGAATTGACGTTGCACGAGGGCCATCATAACAATTAACTGCTGGTGCTATAGGTTTATTTACTAAAAATCACACTTTGCAATGAGTGCGATAGCAATTCATGGTATAATATACGAAGTAAGACTAGCACCTTTAGGGGGAATCTGAATTGTACTGAACGTGGGCTTATTAAGTAAGCATGCAGTTGCGTAAAGTACCATTTGAGTGTCGAGCGACACAGACAACGGCCCAACAGAGCTGCAAGCTAAGTCATGCTGTTTTGATGTCTTCTGGCACGTGTTTTACGCCGCGCGACCGCGCTAAGCAGCGTGCACTTTGCACCATGGAGAAACTTAGTCCAGCACAGTGACATTAAGCGAGCGCGTTCCTTCCGGCACTTGAAGACATTCGCGTGAGCACGCTATGTGGCGAGGGTGTCGCCGGCGTTGCGACTATATGCGAGGCGCCTGGGACAGAGCACGTGATCAAGGCGCTGCTACACATTGAAGAACTCTGGCAGTACGGAACACGTCTGATGGCTGCCGAAATAGCGCGCACGCCAGTGATGGCGACCGAGTGAAGCCCGCAGTCGCTGCTCGAGCGACAACAACTTCCCTTCCTCCCTCCCACCCGCACGCGTGTTTCCATGCTCGTTGAAGACGGGCGGGGCGTTTCCTTTCCGCTTTGACACAGGCCTCCCGAGCAGGGTGATGTTATCGCATGCGCCGTCCGAGCGACGAAGATGGGCCGGGCTCGTTTGATCTCTGCTTCAGCCGCGTTCGTCACCCTGCTCGCGTTCAACCCGTGGATGGAACGTACGATGCCCAGGGGTTCTTATCAACTTTGACTATACGGGACATGACGGCGACGGCAACGGCGACAGCAAGAACCCGTCGATGCTGTCCATATAATTGCTATCGCAATAATATGTAGCCTGTTAGAGTAGCCACAACAGCTAGTGCCAGCGTGCTTATTTGGCAGGTGGGGGTCCCGATTCGAATCCCAATCCCCTGTACCATTTGAAAGGGTGCATGTAACGAAAGCTTGTCATCACTGGAGGAGCACGCAAACGTTCGAAGAAAACGAGAAAGGAAAATGTTCATGGCCGTGACGTGCGCTAGCGTATCTGCCTGATCCTTATTCACGCCAGCCCCCCTCTTCTGTGCAGCTCCGAGCGAGCTCGTCGCTATGAAAGAACAGCGAACGCGCTGGGACGACTTTCCCTCAGACTTCGCGCTAAGACATAACACGTTCGAAGAATTTTTGCGGAAAGCGATTCGTGAGGCGGTGAGCTCGGTAATTGATGCACCTGATGGACCAACTAATAGTTCTTCTTGACAGCCTTCGCTAATTGTTATCATTTTCTGTATGCTGTGATATTTAGGGAATCGAGTTACAACACGACAAGCTAGTCTACGTAGTATGTTTCTGATAGTAGTAATCATATTACGTGCTAACAGTTGATTCGTATACTTGTCGGAAAATACTTACGTCTTTATTAAAGTAATATTCCTGAACGTGCGTTTGTGTTTAGACTTTCGATTCTATATTCGAAGCCAGATATTCGTATTCGATTCGCATTCGAAAAAAAAAATAGAGCAGCTTGCACTAGTGGCGCAAGGCTGGCGAAACAGCGAAGCTGACGGGAACTTGGCTGGTCCCGGTCTTCTTCTTCATCATCTTCGTCATCATCCTCATCATCTCCTACTTCTTGTTCTTCTTCTTCATCATCAACAACATCTTCCTCTTTTCCTTTTTCCACTACTTGCTCATATTCTTCATCATCATCTTCTTCCGGTCACGTGTCGTTGTGACGTCATTTTATGTAATGTAGAATGACGTCGAGCCCATACAAGGTTATGCTGGTAGATGTAGCGTCGCTTGGTTGCTAGGCAAGGTCATTTCAAGGTCATATTTTGTGACACGACAAATTACGAAAAGCTTAAATAGCTTCGCCGTTGAAAAAGATTGATATTTGCACGCCCCTACTGCTGACCCGAAGGATGTGCGTTAGCCCTCGGCCGCCGCGGTCGCATCTTCGATGGAGACGAAAATACTGTAGCGCCCCGTGTACTGTGCGTTTTGGGTGCTCGTCAAGAGCGCCCCGGCTGGTAGTGAATTTCCGGGGTCCTCCACTGCGATGTGCCTCATGATCGCGTCGCAGTTTTTTGCCACTTAAAACCTCCACAATTATGATACTACAAATATTTGGCAAGCTCGCTTACATGGAACGAGATCGCAAAGAAGTAGCAAAAGTAATAAAAAGGACGGTGTACTGTTATTATTTTACTTTTTATGCGCGAGTAGCAAATACGTAGAATTATGCTTCGGTGGTAATTAAGCACTTTTATATGGAAATGGGTCGTTGACATGTATCTCCCTATTGTCTGAAACATTGTAGCAAACACCTGTAACTGCAACCGGCAGCCCGGTGGCCAAAGCCAAGCGTCGGCTTGCGAAGCTCAGTGTCGCAGGATAGAATTAGCGCCACGGCGGCCGCATTTTGATGAAGGCGAAATAAAAAAGAAAGAAAAAGAAATAAAAGAAAGAAAAGCACCCGTCCACTTAGATCTAGATGCACATTCAAGAACCCCAGGTGGTCAAAATTACTACGGAGCCCCCCACTACGGGGCGCGCCTCATGATCACAGCTGGTTTTAATTGGCATTTGCAGCCCCATCAACTCAATACCTGTGTGCATGGAACATGTTTAAAGGTGTGTGAACAACGTTCACCCACATCACTAAGCATGGTGTCACTGAAACTACAAAAAAATGAGCAACCGGGCTTGTCGTTTAGCGTTGGCGCTGCACTCAGGCAAAGCAGATAACTACATTATTTAGCCTAACAGCAACTTAGGCCTGTCGTTGTGAGTATTTATTTATTTATTTATTTATTTATTTATTTATTTATTTATTTATTTATTTATTTATACATACTGCCAGTCCCAGAGGGATTATAACAGGTGTACAAAGCGGCAGTAGAGCGCCTGGTGAGCATCAAGAGGAATGAATCAAGCGACTCATGCTTCTACCTGACTAGGGCCTGTTATCTCACTTGGCATTGTTCTCTGCTCGTGCGTAATGAACATCCGCTGAGGAAACTTGAGCTTGGCAGTACGGCTATCTTGGCAAAACGAGAAATCTCGGTCTGAGTACCACAGGACCGCACGCTCAAGAGGGACGCTTTGCGCCTCGATTTCCGTTGGTTTACTGAGCATTTACTTCCTCGGCGCTATGTCAAATTTTTCTGTCTTATACCGTAGGAGTGTGAGAATCTGGGCCGGTTGGTTCATGTTATAACCACAATAAAAACCGCTGAAACCAAGAGGAGTTTACTCATGCTTATCTCCAGAGTGTCGCCATTTACCTCGACGCATGATAGGTATCATTTCCATATTGTCACGCCGTTGTGACCGCGAAAAAAATTGGAGGACCCTTAAGCTCCGCCGTCGAGAGTAGAACGCGACAGCGCGAACGCCGTCTGGACGATGCTTACGCAAGTAACCTACCCAGGCCGACGCATCTTGTGTATGGGTGGCGCTCTAGGAGGCGTTGGTACGGTATATAAATGATGCAAAATGTGTTTTAATTTGAGCTTCCTTGTAACAGAATCATGTGTCCTCGTACATGCAAATGACAATCGGATCTATCATGTATGTTGGTTGGAGTTGAGTCGTACTGTATACAACTTATACATTGAGAAATCCAATTATGTTCACTAGCGCATCTACGTCATGATGGAAGCCCTTGGTGATCGGAGTCGTCCGGGGTGATTTCTTTCCGCCATGGACGTCGGCGCCGAACTTTCTGCCACATGAGCTGCTTAACGATCAAAAAGCAGCAAAGCCGGTATGAGCTAAACTTTTTATCAAGCTGACTTTTGACCAGCGAAATAAAAACACTCTCATTACGGGAATATGTTGGAGCCATTCCACTCAGTGGAGGTTGACATAGCCCTCGCTTGCGAGCGTCTCGTTCGAACCACGTGTAGTTGTTTCCGCAATGCTTGTTCCTCGTGTGGCGTCATATGCGGGCTCAGTGTTACAAGTCGGGAGTTGTGCGGCTTCGGCAGTGGCCGGTAGTTCTCGAGTACGCGTCATACATATACGAGCCGTAGGAGGTAAAAAAAAAAAAGAGTTCAGGGTCATGCTATATGCAACCTGCACCACGGCCGTCACGAAGAACAGCTGCAGCCGTGGCCGTATTTAATGGTAAGCATTCTAGCGAGGTCGTGAGCCAGCAAGCATACCCATGGAAGATAAGTGGAGTGCGAGAACTCGCCCACACAGCTTCATTGCCTTTGATTCCCCACTTGTTAGGACGCCGTACACCTTCAAAGGCTTCCTCGTCTTCTCTATCTATCTATCTATCTATCTATCTATCTATCTATCTATCTATCTATCTATCTATCTATCTATCTATCTATCTATCTATCTATCTATCTATCTATCTATCTATCTATCTATCTATCTATCTATCTATCTATCTATCTATCTAATGTCAATGAAATACCTACTGAAACATACATTTAATATATCACTAGAACGCAACTGAAAACAAGAAAATGCATACTGCTTGGTGTAGCTTCCGTTTGAAGTGGGTACATAAGAAGCGCACGGACAGAGGCCAATCTGCTGTGATCTCTGAAGGCAAACGTACCAAGCGGCAGGGAAATAGTAATCGAACCCAGGCCTCCGAAGTGCAAAAAAGCACGCTACCACTATGCTAAGGCGGCTCCTTCCACGCGGTACATATATTGAAACGTACACTATTCACACACACGTGAAGACCACAAGAAACACTTCTTTATCAGCGGCCATTGCCTCCCATCACGCCGCCATGATCGTCCTCACCTTCCTCGTTTTCTTCTGCCTGGCTCTTTCCTCCTCAGAGCCCATGCCCCACTGTCACGCATGCTTTACGCACCGTTACAATATTATTTTAAATAAAGCAATTGCACCAGCATTTGTGATGATGGTGGTTCTGTAAAGTCAACCGTACGCCTAGCGTATGTTAGACTCTGTTATAAGGAATGTGAAAACAATGCACATGTTCTACTACCGTACGATATGCTTTTGTGCAAATTTGCTCGGTGTCGTAGAAACGCTTAAACGGACGACACTTACGATACATACAGCAGCTCACCGTAGCGTGCATTTCTCTTCGACAAAACAAACCTGTGCGCACAAATGCGAGCACCAACATTATGTCGAACCATGAGCTACCAGTGAGTCACCACGGTGCTGAAGACTCGTATGCTTTGCACAACGACGTTCAACATATTTGTAACACATGGCTGAATCACAAACAGTGCGTCATAAGCAATTTCTTTGCTGACTGCTTCGCGTGACACCGATTGCCACAACGCATGGAACTTGCAAGATTTTTTTTTTTTACGCTTTGCTACAGTGGTTTGCTACGGTTGCTTCAAGCGTATGGAACTTGATAGGCGACCGTGTGCGCAGTAGGCGGCTGCGTAAGCGCTTTACGCCACTTTGCCGGTCGCATATGAACGAATAATAGCCCTTTGTTAGTTCCACTTTTGTATCAAGGCTTTTGGAGAATTGCAAATTCTTGTTTAGACACGACATGCGCACAGCGTAGTCTTACTGCAACACAACCTGCTCCGCCACGGTGGTCTAGTGACTGTGGTACTCGGCTGCTGATCCGAGGGTCGCGGGATCGAATCCCGGCCGCGGCGGCTGCGTTTCGATGGAGGCGAGATGTTGAGGCACGTGTGCTGTGCGATGTCGGTGCGCGCTAAAGAACTCAAGGTGGTAGAAATTTCCGGAGCGCTCCACTACGGCGTCCCTCATAATCAGGGCTGGTTTTGGGACGTTAGAACCCCACAATACTGCAACACAACCTGCTGAAGAATCCTTCCCATAGAAGTTGCACATACGAAAAAGTGGCGGGGCGCTTAAAGGGCCCCTAAACAACCCCGAGGTCCAAAATTTGTTTTAAGGGTATAACTGCGCTCCTGTGCGATGTGAACATGCTCCCGCAAGAATTTTGCGAATAGGTGCAATAATAAAGAAGTTACACGGGTTTAAGTGGCCGCTTGCGTCGGTTTCATTTTCTCGGTCGGCCTCCCCACCCTTCTCTGCAGAGGAGAGGGTAGGCGCGGCGCGCCGTCGTGACTCCGCCCACTTTTGACACGTGACATGACGTGAGCAATTGACGTCATTGATGCTTGCACTGCAGTTCAGGTTGCTCCGGCCAGCGCTGCTCCGGCACTCACGCGGTGGGATGGCCACAGGATCTGACAATAGACCTGGTTTCGACCAATCAACGAGCTGCAACTGCGCAAAGTTGTTCACGGTAGAACGTGACGACACCTAGGATGCGAGCGTGACTGGTCAATCGCAGGAAAGAGGCGCGGGAATTGTTTTTTTGAAATACGGCTTCTGTGTGGCGCGCAGCGCTGTCGTATTCGCAGAATGTGGTCGCCGCAACCTCCTCTATGATTGAGTTAGCTTGTTTGGGCGGCTTAAAAAAAAGTAGGACCTTGTTTGGTGGCCCTTTAAGCTTCGCCTTTAAGGGTGGAACGCGATAGCGTTATCGTGCCGCGTTCGCATCGCCTTATCGTTCGCTTGTTATGCTCTTGCGTCACATAACTGCGGAGGTGTGATGGCCCACATTCCTTTATTAGTTCACACTGCTTCCGTCTTGCGTGACCTCCCTACGGTCGGGTACAAGTTGACGTAGATGCCCCTACGGCACTTGCCGATGAGGAATGCTCCGCATCGCGCCCCGCACTAGAATATGCGGTACCGAATCCACCGCACGCATGTAAAGAGCGAGATTGCTTTTTGGCCCATTTTTCCCTAGCGCTGGCGCCAAAGCACCTTCTGTCGGCATCCGCTAGGGGTGGGAGGTTTGCGTTCGTATGCAAATGTCACGCGCTACAGGCGCCATGCTGGCGCCTTCTCTATAGAGTGCTATAATTGCTCGAGTTTCGTCGTAACATAATTAAGTTTTCTTGTAACAGGAGTAACAGTTTCCACGTAATAGAATTACCGCCCGAGCTGTCATGGGTATACGTGTTAGTAAAATCGCACTTTACGATTTCTTTGACGAATTTTACTTTCAGATATTGAATTTTGTTCAGTGAAGTTCCCGCGCCATGGCACAGGGCTTCCGTGGTGTGCTCCGGGTTGCAGCGGAAGTAGCTGCACGTAGCTCGATATTATTATCGAGCTACAGTTACTTCCCTAGGCTTCCCTAGACGCCTAGGCTGACTCCGACGGCGGATTTTCTGCGAGACGAGCTCCTTGACGCTATCGCGATAAAAAAAAAAATCCACCCGTCTCCACGAAATGAATCATGAAGAGTGGGCGAAGCACTGGGGATCGTTCGGTGATAACGCGTGAGTGACAACGCGTGTGTAAATATATACACACGCGTTGTCATTTGTGCTCCTGGTCTTTATGAGGTTCCTGCGCTCCCACGCCGCAGATCGTGCCGAGTTCCGGATTACTTTTAGTTAACGCGCACGCTGCGAATCTTTATTGTTCAACTACGCACAAGAGAAATCTCTCACTGCCACTACATTGCAGATCAAGATCCAGTGCCTATATATATATGTGGGTTGGCCGATGAACGGTCGTGCAGCGCGAGCAGTCGGTTTTTCTCAATCAAGAAACTCGCTGGCAGACGCTGCCTGCGTTAGCGTTGTCTCTCGCAGGCGTGTTCTCGTTCCTTGCGATCTGGTACAGCGTTCATCGCAGAAAGAGCGCTTCCATAGTCAACGCGCGCCATTCGCTCTCTCTCACGACAGCGGACGATGCTGTGCCGTGAGCACAGCATCGATCCCGGCCGCGGCGGTCGCATTTTCGATGGAGGCGAAAATGCCAGAGGCCCGTGTACTGTGCGTTGTCAGTGCACGTTAAAGAACCCCAGGTGGTCTAAATTTCAGGAGTCCTCCACTACGGCCTTTCTCTCCTCTCTATCTCTTTCACTCCCTTTCCCCCTACCCCACGGACGCTTAGCCGTGCTCCCTACATGGGCCGCAGAAATTAGCGTCCTTTCTTAACCGAACTACAATCATAATAATAATCATCATCATCAGCGCCGTTCCCCCACTATTAAAACACCGTGCAGTTCTCATTATTGCCTTTTCTGCGGTGTCGTAGGAAATTCATCACACAACACCAAAGTTAAACGTGTCTTCATAAAAGTAGTCGCAGCTTTCTTGGGCCCCAAGAAAGTCGGGAGCATAAACACGTAGTGCATGATATGGAAACTGTATTGTTCTTGCCCGTTACCCAATGTCTAGACGAAACGTATTCGCTCTAAACACGCTTCCTAAATGCGTCGAGGGGGATGTTCCTACGTCAAGTCATTCTCAGCGCAGAACTTGCCGAAGTATTTGCTTGACGGATCGCGTTACGGAATCTCAGATAAAAGTCGCAGGAAAACGGTAAAACGCCGCAGAAACGCCTCAATAAATATAGAATCGGCTAATGATTAAGCGCAGGATGTTAAAAGAATCAACAAGTGTGGTTATCACATTTGTTATGGGTATGTACATTGACATCTGGAAAGGGCCATTCAGGGCGTCGGCGGTTTGGGCAATGATCTCTGCATTCGTCGGACAGTATTATTAATACGCTCCTTTGGGATGGCAAAGTTCTGGGTATGAATGAGTCATGAAAACATTTAGTGTGACAAGATAGAATCCCAACTGTATTGCTGTGGTCAATGTAAGCTTATGTGTGTGATGGTCTTGTTAGTAACTTTTCTCTCAGAGAGCTGTTGTGGCAAATTTTATGAAAAAGACATAATGACACTACAGACCTGCAATTTGAAGGAGGAGGGAGGGACAAGCTTAATTTCATGGCAGTTACGGTACTTGTTCGGTTACAATTAGAGAGTATGCCAGGGCTCCGGACAGATGCCGAATGTTCTAATTTTGAGAGAACCAGTGTTATAAGCAATAATTTTATTGAACTGGATGAATGAGAAAAGTTCCTGCGAATATACCCAAGCGTACGGTTGGCATTATTTATGATAGAATGGATGTGAGTTTTCCAAGACAGGTTAGAAGAAACGTGAAAACCCAGGTACTTAGAAGAGAACACAGTTTCAAGGGGAACATTGTTGATGTGGTAAGTTGGAGGTTCATGTGAATTACGAGAAATGCGCATGTGATAGCACTTATTAATGTTTGGTTTCATGTTCCAAGTGCTACACCAATCCAGAACTTTGTTAATATTGGATTGAAGGCAAGAGACAAAATTATTGTCATTAATTTCGCGGACAAAAAAGCGCAATCATCAGCAAAAAGATTAATTGAAGAATAATATGACTCGGTAAGTCATTTATATAGATGAGGAAGAGTAGGAACGGACCCCTGAGGCACGTCAGAACGGACAGGCAAAGGATGTGAATCGGAGATGTTAGCTGCAGCACGCGTGCGCGGCAACTAAGAAAAAAATGTTTATTTACTTTTTGTGTTTGTTTTTTGTTAGCTACCAGTCGTCAGTTGTCTTCTGTCTCTGTGTCCTCGTTCAGGGCTGCGCTATTACAAAGTGAAAAATGAGATACCAACATGCCCACATCGCAACCTTTACCCTGTATGCTGAGCCACATCGTTATTATTTTTTTTTTCGCGTGTCTTGTGTCAGATAATTGTTGTATGATAGGTTGAGTTGTCCTTGCCTACACGGCGATAAACTATACGACCGACATGTAAAATATGGCCGCGCTCATACAACATTTTCCGGACGGAGCGCGCTAGGACACCAGTTCATGTAAAAAAGAAAAAGAAATCACAGCATATCCACGGAGTGAATGATGATGAGTGGGCGAAGCTCGGGAGGTTCATCGTAGATCGTGCCGAGTTCTGGATTAATTTAGTTAACGCGCACGCTACGAATCCTCATGGTTGAACTACGCACAAGTGAAATCTCTCACTGGCACTACATTGCAGGTCAAGATCCAGTGCCTATATATATATGTGGGTTGGCCGATGAACGGTCGTGCAGCGCGAGCAGTCGGTATTTTAGGGGCGAAGCTTCTTAAAGCGGCACCCGTTCGTCCCTCGTCGTAGTCGTAGTAGTGCGTAACCAGTCTTACGCTTTGACCTCCAAGGTGGTGCCAGTGGGAGATTTCTCCTGTGCGTTGTTGAACAATAAAAAATTCGCAGCGTGCGCGTTAACTAAAAGCCGAATTCTTCTGTCTCTCATTCCCCATTAGCAGCCATTTCGTGCGTCCCCGATGTATGTAGTAGTAGTAGTAGTAGTAGTAGTAGTAGTTAGTAGTAGGTAGCCACCGGCGCGTGCCTGCTGGAGCGCTCGCACGCGCCGAGGGCGAGCGCGTGGCACCTGGCGCTCGCCCTCGCCGCGAGCGCCGGGAGCCACGCGCTCCCCGGCAAACTCGACACTGCCCCGGCAAACGCGAGAGACAACGTTGGCGCAGGCAGCGTCTCCTAGCGAGTTTCTTGATTGAGAAATACCGACTGCTCGCGTTGGAGAAGCGTTCACCGGCAAAACCCATATATATATATATATATATATATATATATATATATATATATATATATATATATATATATATATATATATATATATATATATATATATATATATATATATATATATATACACTGGATCTTGACTTGCAATGAAGTGCCGGTGGGAGATTTCACTTGTGCATTGTGCATAGTTGAACCGTGAGGATTCGTAGCATGCGCGTTAACTAAATTATTTCTCAATCAAGAAACTCGCTGGCAGACGCTGCCTGCGTTAGCGTTGTCTCTCGCAGGCGTGTTCTCGTTCCTTGCGATCTGGTACAGCGTTCATCGCAGAAAGAGCGCTTCCATAGTCAACGCGCGCCATTCGCTCTCTCTCACGACAGCGGACGATGCTGTGCCGTGAGCACAGCATCGATCCCGGCCGCGGCGGTCGCATTTTCGATGGAGGTGAAAATGCCAGAGGCCCGTGTACTGTGCGTTGTCAGTGCACGTTAAAGAACCCCAGGTGGTCTAAATTTCAGGAGCCCTCCACTACCGCCTTTCTCTCCTCTCTATCTCTTTCACTCCCTTTCCCCCAACCCCACGGTCGCTTAGCCGTGCTCCCTACATGGGCTGCAGAAATTAGCGTCCTTTCTTAACCGAACTACAATCATAATAATAATCATCATCATCAGCGGCGTTCCCCCACTATTAACACCGTGCAGTTCTCATTATTGCCTTTTCTGCGGTGTCGTAGTAAATTCATCACATAACACCAAAGTTAAACGTGTCTTCATAAAAGTAGTCGCAGCTTTCTTGGGCCTCAAGAAAGTCGGGAGCATAAACACGTAGTGCATGATATGGAAACTGTATTGTTCTTGCCCGTTTATAACGCGCTACCCAATGTCTAGACGAAACGTATTCGCTCTAAACACGCTTCCTAAATGAGCCGAGGGCACGGGTCGAGGGGGATCTTCGTACGTCATTCTCAGCGCAGAACTTGCCGAAGTATACAAGCCGATGATAAGAGTTATTTGCTTGACGGATCGCATTACGGAATCTCAGATAAAAGTCGCAAGAAAACGGTAAAACGCCGCAGAAATGCCTCAATAAATATAGAATCGGCTAATGATTAAGCGCAGGATGTTAAAAAAAATCAACAAGGGTGGTTGTCACATTTGTTATGGGTATGTACATTAACATCTGGAAAGGGCCATTCAGGGCGTCGGCGGTGTGGGCAATGATCTGTGCATTCGTCGGCCAGAGGCCCGTGTACTGTGCGTTGTCAGTGCACGTTGAAGAACCCCAGGTGGTCTAAATTTCCGGAGCCCTCCACTACGGACTTTCTCTCCTCTCTATCTCTTTCACTTCCTCTCCCCCACCCTCACGGACGCTTAGCCGTGCTCCCTACATGGGCTGCAGAAATTAGCGTCCTTTCCTAACCGAACCACAATCATCATTCGTCGGACAGTATATCACTAATAGCTCCTTTGGAAAACCTCCTGCAGTTGCCGGAGAGCGAGGGAGGCTTAGGGCTTCCTCACGTCATGAGAATAGGCAGGATCCTCGCTTTGAAAACGGTCCGGCTGCTTTATCAGGCGAGCGACTTCTTCGGGAAGGGCCTCCTGCTGTACTGGTGTAGCACGAACACCAAGCACCTCGATGCGGACAGGCACACTGGCCCGGTGGCAGAATTCCCTTCCCCGTTTTACAAGATGACGGCGAACACAAAGCGCATGCTGGATAAGGACGCCTCCTCCTGCGACATCGACAGAGACCCACCTGCGCGCATCGCGGAAATTCTAACGCGCCCCCAGGTCTCGCCGGAGGAATGCGCGAAAACAGCATCCTGGAAGCGTTCAAAAGCGAAGCTGAGTCGCGGCCTCCCAAGGGAGGTTCACGACTTCATGTGGAAAAAGAATTGGCAGATCCCACGTGCAGTGGGAACCAAGGAAATGCGAAGCACGCGTAAGGAACGTAAAATGGATTTGCATTGTCTCGCTAAACCGAGTTTGGTACATATGAAGTTAACGAAACGGCCGCAAGAGCACCAAGACTGTGGCATGTAAACCATGCCGCTCATACACGCATGCCTTGATTCTCAGGTTATGACTTGTCATTTACGTTCGTCATGCAGTCGTGTTGTGCCATAGAAATTTTGGTATAGATACCCTTAAGGAAACGAGTGGTATGTAGATCATGCCGCTAATGACACGCATGTCACGATTTTCATGTTATGACCTGTCATTTATGATTGTCATGCAGTCGTGTTGTGCCAAACCAATTTTCGTATAGGCTCCGCGCAGTCGAGTTTTCCATGTGCGACATCAGCGCCAGAATGCACTGCCTGGCGGAGAGAAGAAGCAAAATTGGGCAGACTGTGACAGGAAAATACGCGAACGCGATGCGCGTCTCCGAACTCTATAGCAGCAGCGACCACCAGTCCCACCTTCTTTCGTTTTATTTCCTTTCAGACGCACGCTCCAAAGCCGCGGCAAACTGTTCCAAAGGGCGACGCCGCGAGCGTTCGGGTGGTTCGCAGCACGCCCGGAAAGCGGCGAAGAAACGCGCGCGTCGCTGTCGCCTCGGTTTCCACCGTGCGCGCGCGTCTCATACGTGCGACCCAAGCGGCCAATGTCGGCGATACTGAGCCGTCCGACGAGAGCTACGTAGCGCCCTCTGGTCATTAGACGGAGCCCATATATCCCATTAACGAAACGGCGGTATAGCGCCAGGACCATGGCATGTAAATCATGCCCGTCATGACACGCGTGTCATGATTATAATGTTATGACCTGTCATTTACGTTCGTCATGCTGTCGTTTGTGCCATAGCAATTTTGGTATACGTCCCATTAACGAAACGCCTGGCATGTAATTCATGCCGCCCATGACATGCATGTTATGCTTTCCATGTCATGACCTGTCATTTATGTTCTTCATGCAGTCATGTTGTGGCATACCAATTTTCGTATACATTCCATCAACGAAACGGCCAGGAGAGCACCAAGACCGTCGCATGTAAATCATGTCACTCATGACATGCATGTCACGATTTTCATGTTATGACCTGTCATTTATGTTCGTCATGCAGTCATGTTGTGGCATGTCATTTTTTGTATACATCTCATTAACGAGACGACCAGGAGAGCACCAAGACTATGACATGTAAATCATGCCTCTCATGACACGCATGTCATGATTTTCATGTTATGACCTGCCATTTATGTTCGTCAGGCAGTCATGTTGTGCCATACCAATTTTCGCATACATCCCATGAGCGAAACGGCCAGTAGAGCACTAAGACCGTGGCATGTAAATCATGCCACTCATGACATGCATATCATGATTTCCATGTTATGACCTGCCATTTATGGTGCTACTGCGCGAAACAAACGGGGACGAAGGAAGGAGACACACAGACAAGCTTGTCTGTGTGTCTCCTTCCTTCGTCCCCGTTTGTTTCGCGCAGTACCACCATGAAATCGTTCCAACTAGGCCGGCTAGCCGTTTTGCTTCTGCCATTTATGTTCGTCAGGCAGTCATGTTGTGCCATGCCAATTTTCGCATACATCCCATTAGCGAAACGGTCAGGAGAGCACCAAGACCGTGGCATGTAAATCATGCCGCTCATGACATGCATATCATGATTTTCATGTTATGACCTGTCATTTATGTTCGTCATGTAGTCATGATGTGGCATACCAATTTTCGTAAACATCCGATTATCGAAACGGCCAGGAGAGCACAAAATCGTAGGCGGCTAGATAGATAGATAGATAGATAGATAGATAGATAGATAGATAGATAGATAGATAGATAGATAGATAGATAGATAGATAGATACGCTCAAACTCGCCGAAGTTCGCTAAGAAATGCTTCGCATTTTAAAGAATTGGAAGGTTCTCCCAACTCGGAAAAGGTTGCATCGGTTCGGCATAGTTCCCTCGACTCGCTGCCCGAATTGCCGCGCGGAAGAAACGACGGCGCACGCGCTTCAAGAGTGCGCCGCAGCGAAACCCGCTTCCGAACGCGCGGCGAGCCACTACGCCACGAAGCGCACGTAGATACATGCACCACGATGACACTAAATACCCAACATTAACGAAAGACTGCGCGTTTCTAACGATCGATTGATTGACTGAACCACAACCAACCAAATTTATACCACCTGGTGTTCTTTAACGTGCACTGACAACGCACAGTACACGGGCCTCTGGCATTTTCGCCTCCATCGAAAATGCGACCGCCGCCGCCGGGATCGAACCCGCCTTTTTTGGGTGGCAGCCGAGTACCGTAACCACTACACCACCGCGGCGGACCGCGTTTCTAACGCGTTTGTGCTAGCGCGTTACGGCCCGTGTAAGAAGCTGGTGTAAGACGCTGTGGATTTGGATTGGATAAACTTTATTTGTCCAACGGCTAAAGTTTGTGCCCGGGGCTAGGCTGCCAGAAGTCCACCGCTCGAAGAACATCTTTCCAGGTCCTCGATGATGGCTCTGGCCCGATGGACGGCCCACTCGTGTTCTTCAGGAGCCCCGCTGAGGAGGGCGGCTTGCCATCTCTCAGAAAGGCACTCTGCATCACAAGGTCCTGCTGTTCTCATCCTCCTGCTTTCTTCCTCGTGGCGTTGGCACTCCCAAAGCACGTGGGCCATATCAGCCCGTTCGTGCTCACACCATGGACAGCCGGGCGATGGGTGCAGCGCGGGACACAGGCGGTTCAGGTGGTAGGGGTTGATGAAAGTGCCCGTCTGCAGCCTCCTAAAGTCGACTGCTTGGGACCTGTCTAACCGACCGTGGGGTTGAGGATATTTTAGGGGCGAAGCTCCTTATGGCGTGGGTCGTTCGTCCCTTGTAGTCGTAACCACCTCGTTCTAGGATTGCGCTGATAGCTCGCGCGCCGGGAGGCTCGCGCTCGCCCTCGGCGCGTTCCTCCCGGCGCGCGAGCTCTCCTACTCTTCCATCTGCTGTCTTGTGTGAGAGAGACAGAAAGAGAGAGAGAGAGCGAAAGACTGTCCGTTTCTAACGATGATGATGGGTTTGTGCTAGCGCGTTACGGCGCGTGTAAGAAGCTGGTGTAAGGCGCTGTGGCCTCTCCGCCTTATACTCTTTCAGCAGTCGTGTGATGGCGTCGGCAAACGCGGTGCGCGTTCCGGCCTGTGTAAGGGGCTGCGTAAGACGCTGTGGCCTCTCCCCCCTTACTAGAGTGTACTGCATGTTTCTAACGCGTTTGTGCTAGCGTCCCCTTAAACGCGAGATCCCAGCGTTCGAATAGAGTGTTTCTCACGTCTTTACATGATGATCGACTGTGCGAATTACACGGAAGATTAACGGTTTACCGGTGATTCACTCCGGAGCTTCGCCCACTCATCATCATTCACCCCGTGGATATGCTGTGAATTTTTTTTTGTCCTTCCTTTCTGTAGTGCTCAAGCACCTCTCGGTAAGTGGCCGGAAACTACTTGGCGTCATGATCAGCGTCCCTCTGGTCCGTTGCGATTTTGACGGCCGCAACAGTGGTAGTGGCGGCGATAGCGGCGGTGCAAGACTCGATAGGGGCCGTTCCTGCGGCGCAGTCCCGCATAACAACGGAGGGGGGGGGGGGGGGAGGAGGGGGGTGGCTGCCCTCTGGGTGACTGCGTTGCGGCGGGTAAGCTGCCTCGCGACGAGGTGGGCGCGCTCGTTGTGGTCGGGCGGGATGCCGGCGGTTTTTCGGCTGTTGGCATTGCTGTTGTTCCGATGGTTGCTACTTCCAAGGTCCCCCACGTGCGCAGGGAACCACTTGAGGGCCTTGTTTGTAATAGTGCCTGAGCCGAAGTCTCTTGCCCTGGCGTTGAGCATGCGCGCCACTTCAGCGGACACGCCTTTGGTGTAGTTCCGAATCGCTGTTTTGGAGTCACTGATGATCAAGTCGTCTTGCACACCTCCGTGTAGTACCGCGAGGGCTATGGCCATCTCTTCCGCTGTCTCAGCAGACGGTAGTCTCGCCGATGCCGCGACTCGGACCCTTCCTTTTGTGTCCAAAACCGCCATAGTGAAGGCAGGCGGCGCCGCCGTTTGCTGGCCTTGTCTTCGTTGTTGCCGCTGCTCTCGTTGATGTCGTAGTAGTAGCAAGGGTGACGGCGTTTGTTGCTGCGGTTCGTCTCGCACGGTCGGTTTTACCAACGGTAGTGGAGGAGGCGGTCGTCCCCCGTCGCCGTCACTGTCGCCGGCGGGCCGCGGGTACTTGGCCGCATCCACGAAGAGGACGCCCTCTCTTCTTCCGTGCGCCTTAAGGATGGCTTCCCCCCTTCGTTTACGCCTTTGCACGTCGTGCACGGGGTGCATGTTTCTGGGCATGTTTTCCGTCTGTATGGCGTCCCTGACTTCCTGCAGCAATGCTTCTTGCAGTCCCCGCGCTTCGTGATATCTGATGCCTAGCCGGCCAAGAATCCGTCTTCCTGTTCTCGTACCTGACAGCCTCTCTAGCTTAATCTCGGTTCGTGCCTAATTTTACTCTGAGCTTCCCTTCCCTCAAAGTCAGACCATCCCATGTCCCCCTTAATAGCCTCATTTGTGGTCTTCCCGTAGCCGCCCAATGCAAGACGTCCGGCGCTCCTCTGATTCACGTCCAGTCTTGATTGTACCTCTGACCTCATTCACGTCAAGCCCTGAAGGACCAGCTCCGCCTTGTGTACAGAGCGAGACGGGCAGCAAGGGACCACGGCATCCCTGCAGACTGACGACGTCGCCCAGCTGAGGACGAACATCGTCGTACGCTCAACAATAAAGTTTATTTCTCTCTCTCAGTGTAACACCGTGGTGAAATAAACTTCCGCTTGAACATCAAGTACCGCTGGTCTCCTTACGCGTTAATGTTAAGCGTAGGACGAGCCATGTTTCGCCCTTTCCCGCCTCTCATGGTTATCGCGCTCATCCTCTTCAATACACTTTTCTTTTAAAGGTGAACATTTGACAGAGATCTGTCTGGTTGAGACGAAATTAAAGGTGGAAAAAGGGTGAAAAAAGGTGTAAAAAAGCAGTTTACTTTCAAGTAAGCAGTTTTTACGTTTGATGATTTTAATTTGGTTGGTGTCCCCCTCTTTTCAGCGTTTTCTTTGCACCACGGTTATACTTGCTCTTGTTTCGCATTTTATTTTTTTTTTAGTTTTCTGTAGTTGCACTTGAAATTGTAATACAATTTCTATTATGATTATAACTGCGCTACCCTACTCTGTATGCCCTCATGATATGACCCCTTGGGTTGCCAGTACACACAAATGAATGAATGAATGAATGAATGAATGAATGAATGAATGAATGAATGAATGAATGAATGAATGAATGAATATTGTGAGGTTGTTGTTCAGTGCCGAGCCGCTGGCTGCCGCTGAGCCACCTCGATAAAAATAGAGGCACCAACGTTCACAGCTCTCCAAGTCTGCCCTTTCGCCGGGTGTTTTACGTCCCAAAACCACGATATAATTACAAGAGACGCCGTAGTGGAGGGGTCCGCAAATTTTGACCGCGCGGGCTTCTTTTAAACGCTTTCAGAGTGGCTTGTAGATGCACTTGCTGTTCACAGCAGCGAATAACAACCAAAAAAGAACAGTTTTATGAAGTCGGACCTTTTGTGATATATATATATATATATATATATATATATATATATATATATATATATATATATATATATATATATATATATATATATATATATATATAATTCGGGGAAGAAGTTCTGTGGGTCCGGTTCAAAAGTAGTTTAGAAACAAATTGCGCACTTGCGAAAATCGCACGTTTATTATTCTACGTTTCGGCCGTGGCACGGCCTTCGTCAGAAGACGAAGGCCGTGCCACGGCCGAAACGTAGAATAATAAACGTGCGATTTTCGCAAGTGCGCAATTTGTTTCTAAACTATATATATATATATATATATATATATAATTCCAGAAGATGGCTTTCGCTGTCGTCATGACGCATAGGTTTCCTCTCTTCTTTCTTGACCAGGATAACGGCGTTGTCCGAGGTGCCCACCGCCTGGGGATTCGGAGCCCCACCGACGACTTGATGCTCGACGAGGTACGGCATAATCCCAGCTCATAAACAGCTCTTACAGCATTTGTTTTACGAGAACTATATGAGGAACTAGGTCAAAGATTATCATGTCATTTTTTCAGTGGCGTGTTCCTTTTGTAAAAATCTTCAGCGATGATTGAGCGCATACATACATACATACATACATACATACATACATACATACATACATACATACATACATACATACATACATACATACATACATACATACATACATACATACATACATACATACATACATACATACATACATACATATAACCACAGATCTCTTGGTGAAACGACTGCTCCATAAGCGTTGCGCTTGATCTAGTAAGTAAGTAAATAAGTAAGCAACTATCGTTATTCACAGTAAGCACGTTTCACATAAGCTATCCTAGGGTGCGATATATGCAAGCGTTACGATTTTATTCCACTGCTTTTCATTTTCGCCGCCGCTCTGCCCGCGCGACGGTCGTAGATGGGAAAGATTGAGCGAAGGCTGATCCTGCATCCTACCACAGGCGTTAAATTCATGAAGTTTCCGTGTGGCATTTCCGTTGTCTTCCATCCAGCCAATCGCGCGCCTTGGGAGGCGTGGTGTCGCAGCCCGGATGCGTGCGGACACCGACCCACTCGGTCTACGTTCGGCCAACACGGATCATGGAACAGCAGGACGGAACGCGCCGTCGAGCCAGCCCTGCTTCCCAAGACAACGGGCCCACGCTAGGTGAGGCCATCTGTCATAACATTTTAAACATGAGAGGGTATCTTGACCGTAAAGGACCCGTCCGTAGACAGGAACGTGGGTTATAGGCATCCTTTTTTTTTTCTTCTTTTTGTGCCATGGCAAACCGTAAACGGTAGGCTGCGGCCGCTTTCCTCCTTGTCCAGTGCTCTCAGTTTCGATATCACCACTGAATTTCGGTGATGAATATCTCAGACTACGTGCGATTTTTCTTCCCATAGAAAAAACTGGCCTGATGTTGATAATTACAAACCTACTTACCGAAAATTTCTAAATCTGTCATTTCGATGTAACTTTACAAGCGGCACAGTATTTTCGCCTCGAATGCGCGCTGTGCACCCAAACACATTGACAACGGACAAACGCAAGATATATAACACTACAGCAACCTTTGCACAAATGATATGGGAAAGCAGGGCTCTGATCAGACATAACGACCGGAAAGATCTCACGGCCACGACCTCGGCGGGTGGCCCGATCCGCTAATCCGGCGAACGGGGACCTGTCTTGATACGAAATAAAGTTAGTGTCACTCACTCACTCACTCACTCACTCACTCACTCACTCACTCACTCACTCACTCACTCACTCACTCACTCACTCACTCAGCGTAGACTTCATGTACAAAGACGTCTGGTGCCTTGCTGTCCTATATAGTGTCTATAGTGCCGGAAAAACCCATAGTGTCGGAAGAAAAACGGCCTCTATACGGAACATGACGGCGACGGGGCAATGCCCTCCAGTGTCCATATAATCGCTGTCACAATACATAATCTCGAAGATGCAGAGGCGTTATACAGATTGTATAGAGTGGTAATATATTCATTCTCTCAGATAAAGCAAAAGAAAAGCTTTCTTATTAAAGAATAAAGTGCCACATTTCTTCGTATCAACGCCTGGCGAACTCGTTCAGAGCTGTTATGGCAGAGCAGCGTAATTCATTTAATGTTCACTCTTCTTTTGGACCGTCTAGATTCAGAAGAGGATTAGTGGCCTGCTAGCAATTGGCTGGCTTATTATTTCCGGATGCCGCGCAGTATTCTTTTCACCGACGAACAGTTAAAGGTATTCAAGTGGGCGTCCTACATGCCTGTGTACCTTTGATTGTATTGTTATCCTCAAAGGCTTCATTGTCATCAGTACAGCTGAATATTCACTTCCGAGGAATATTCAGCTGTACTCATGTGTTCAGTGTTGCTTGCCATGTTTATATTTATTTTTCGTTTTCTTTCTTAACGTGTTGAAACTTGTATAATTTGAAATATAATCACACTTCTTTATCGTTTCGGTTATAATAGTTTTCTATGTCGTAAAATTACGAACCAATTTTTCATGTTGGTTAGGTTTTATACTTCGTTATCATAATCTGTATTTTTCTGCTTATATTTTATTTTGTCTAATTCAATCAAGTACAGAGGGTCCCGGTACGGTCTCCTGACCTTGAGACCCTCTTCTGCATATTCTGCTTTCGTAATTTATGCTTTTGCAAAATGCAAATAAACTTGACTTGACTTGTGGCTATTTTAATACGTCGCTGTTGCTACGCAGAGGAACTGCTTCAAAGGAAGACGGAAGCGCGCCGCCAGGAGCGCTTGTCGGAGCAACGTCAGCTGGAGATAGCGGTGAGTACTGTTCCACTGGGACATACTGTTTAACAGCGAAGCTGTTACTCAAATCATAAAAGCGGCTGTGTCGGAAAAAAAATTATCATTTTCATAGTATTGGTCCCCAAGGGTGCGCGTGCACTTCTGTGCAGTCTCCAACGTGCGGCGTTCGTACGCGCGCTTTTCTTCTCTTGCGCACATGACCTCAGCCCACTACTGCACCGGCAAAATTGCGTCTGGCGGGCGCACGAGCTGCATGTGCAAGCTGAAGACTAAGACAGTGCGCGTGGTGATGATGGTGAAAACTTTATCGAGAAAGCCAGAAGTAAAAGACAGTGAAATAAACAATTAAAGAACATCGTTGTGGGTGGCCTTCCGGCTGCCGGTTGGGGCGTCCGTGCCGAGTAGCGACGTCCTCTGCCCTGGTCACCAGCCGAAGTTGGAGATCCGGCTCGGTGCTAAACAAATCAGCTTCCCACTGTTGCGGACTCGTTAAGTGCCACGAGGCAGGGGGGCTCCGACACCTTTCTCACTCGCGCACGTCTAGCCTTCGCCGGCCTACCGCTTATGTGGCAGCTCCCGCGCCACTTACCAACATAGTGTGCGTCGGTTTGCCCGGTGCACAGCGTCTCGCAAAGCTATGCTTTTGTGCGTAGCTTCGCAACACGAGAGCATGCCTCCTCTTGTGGCGCCCAACTCCAAGCAGCTCTAGGGTGGCTAGAATCCTAGCCGCTCCTAGAATAGCACAGGCATGCGTCAAGCCGAGGCCACGCGTGTCCACGTCAAGCCGAGGCCACCGTCTCTTGTTCGATGCGAACGTCTTTAGGCTGAGCTTGGTGCGAAACTCTGCGAAGCATTTGCTGAGCCTCGCAGTGCTTCGCGAACCCTTTCCCGAAGCCTCGGACCACGGCGAAATGCGGGTGTGCCGGAGACCAATGTGGACCAGCCAAGTGCCCATCAGCTTCGCTAGTCTTGCACCCACTAGTGCAAGCTTCGCTAATTCCTTTATCGTTGCAACGCGAGCAAGAAAAGCTGCTAGCGAATCCCGAATATCATCGATGGAACGAGAGAAAAAACCTTTCCTTTTTATTTTACCTGCAAAAGGCGCTACTCTTGCGTGCATGCTAGCATTCCTGGGCGAAAAGAAAAGAGGTGTGTGTGTGTGTGTGTGTGTGTGAGAGAGAGAGAGAGAGAGAGAGAGAAAGAGAGAGAGGGGGGGGGGGGGTTCCCGTGCAAGTCCAAGACGCAGGCGCTTAATATTGACGTAAATTTGCTTGTGTGTCGATATCAGATATTTAGTTCGTTACACGGTGTTCAACATTCGCACAGAATTCACGCTAAACGTCACACATCTTGTGTGTTTTCAGGACCATTTAACGAAACACTATGATATTAGCACATAGCCTGGTGTTTCTGGCCGCTCTTTCTGTCTGCCTTGCTGTTCTTCCTGTGATTGTCCATTCTACGCGCAACAACTTGGAAAAAAATCATGCACCAACTCGCCCAGCAAGAAGTTCTTCTACGATACCTGGTGTGTTAATATCGGCGCCTTGTTACTTGTTGGGGAGTGTTAAAGCTGAATAATAAAACGTTTACCCAGATGAGCTCATAAAACACGTACCGAAAAAAGCCTTACGTTCTTCAAAACAAGAACAAAAACGAACCTGTTCTAAAAGTGGCCAGTGCTTCCGAGCTGTCAACTTGGGAAGATCGGCCTGCACGTGCATGCATGTGTGGCAGTGAGGTTTTTGGAGAGAAGCGACAGAAGGCAAGAAAGAGAAGATAATTGTTTCACTGGGACGCGCTGAACCGAAACATAACCTAAATCGCTCTGCTTCTCTATACTTCGCAATTGTTACGGCTACCGAGCGAACTAGCGCTGATTTCAGTGTTAGCGATCCTGACGCCAATGCTTGTCAGTCGAGTGTAGTGCTTACGCATAAAGCTAGCACGAGAGAGGAAGAGCAAGAGAAAGAAGATTGATGAATGATATGACAAAGGCGAGATTGCTATTTTTTTTATGTGCCTCTAGAAGCGTGGCCCCGCCACTGTGGTCTAGTGGCTACGGTACTCGGCTGCAGATCCGAGGGTCGCGGGATAGAATCCCGGCCGCGGCGGTTGCATTTCGATGGAGGCGAGATGCTGAGGCCCGTGTACTGTGCGATGTCAGTGCACATTTAAGAACCCCAGGTGGTCAAAATTTCCGAATCCCTTCACTACGGCGTATTTCATAATCACAGGTGGTTTTGGGACCTAAAACGCCAGAAATGAATCAATTAAATAAATTAATCATTCTCTAGAAGAGTGGCAGTTTGGACTGTAGCTGGCACTACATGACCAAGAGAGCTTTAACGCACTGTAGAACAGCGTAGTAGGATCGCATGGAGCACATCGCAGTAGCAAGTAAGAACACGAGAATAAAGGGCCTGTGCCAGTTCGATTAGCAATGTTGAATTAGCAGCGAAAAGAATACGGACTCAACACGTAATAACCAAAGGTTTTTCTTTTTTAACGCTATGGTAGGAATAATACAAGATGGAGGACAAGCAGTAGGTAATTGCGGCATCGACCCTAGAAATAACAGGGGAGGAATGCCAGTTTAATTAGTTCAGTGAAACCGACTGCCAATAATAAATATGTTTTTTTTTTTCAGAAAGAGCAGAAGTGGGAAGTGGATGTGGACAAGCCCTAATGGGGAATCAAAAAGCGGCAATGATTTCATAATGTGTGAGCACGCCGGTATACTTTCAAGACAAAGGGGTAACAGGCAAGAAAAAATGCAGCACAGATTAGGAAGGGTGATTATTGCAGATAACCCAAACAAAACAAGAACGAAATTAGTAAGAAACACATAATCCTAAACGTAATCAAAGCAAGAAACCAAGAAGTTTGAATTTAAGCAAGTTGTCCCAAACTACTAGAGACTTAACAAACAAACGCCAGAAGATGGAAGTGACTTCGGCAACGATAAAGTCGAGCTTCGAGAACTGTCAAAGCTCATCAGTAAAGCTGGGCACAGAGATGCAAGGAAATTTAATGTGAAAGAAATAGAGACAGCACTGCAAGAAGGGGACCAGCAATAAATCGGTCAGAAATGAAATATTCTGAGGACAAAGCAAAACGCTTGCGTTAAGGGGGGACGTGGCACTTCTGGACTGAAAATTGCTCAAAAAATCGAGTTTTTGCTGATGAAATATTCATGTTCCTAGAGTCATTCCGCACCTACTCACAAATTTTCATAGCCAAATTCAATAATTACCTTGCTTTAAAGAACCTACACCACACATCAGGCCCATAAGTTTAGGGCAAAAAGTTGGAACGTTTTTCCCCAATTTCTCAAAATGAAAATATTCATGACCTCCCTGTGTTGGAGGAGCAATATCATTTGTTCTACAAGGGTTATCAATGTGATTTTTGTTTTACTGGAAGATGAATAGAAGTGGCTTGTCGTAAAGTAAAGTTTGTTATAATACTGTGCTGCGGAACTTTTCTAAATGAAGCTTTTGATTCAAGTATCAACGAGGACATTCATTGTGTCATGTTCAACAGTCTGTAACTTTGCTTGGAAATGGCCTAAAACAATGACTTATGCTTCTTGACACACTGTTAATATCATCACATGATTCACTGGGCTGTTTTTTATTGTGAGGGCTGTGGTTAATTAGCTAATTAGGCCTCAATAAAATAAATTAATTTTCAATGTATTGTCAGAACTATTCCTTACAGAACAAAAATGATTACATTGTTGAAATAGGCAGTTAAAGCTGCATCAACTGCAAAAATTTCATTTAAATACTCCAAATAATAAAAAAATATTTTCAAAGCGCAGTGTCCCCCCTTAACAGATAAACAAGGCAGCGTTATCAACAAGTTTAATGAAATAGTAAAGTTAACAGAAGATTTGTACTCTGAACTGTACAGCTCGCAAATCGACCAAACAAACTTGGTAGAAATGAAAGTGGAGGAGAGCGCTGTGGTTCCAAGTGTAGCTACTGACGAAGTCGGAAAAGCCATCAAAGGTATGTCCCGCAGAGAAGTAGCAGATGAACGCGGCATAACAGCCGACTTGATGAAAGGCGGGGGAGGTTTATTTTTCAAAAATTTGCGTCGCTTTTCACGAAATGTGTTAAGGCACCTAGTGTACCGCTCAGTAGGGAAAATGATTACATAATCCTAATGCACAGCAAAGGCCAAATAAAGGAGTTAACGAATTACAGTCCAGTTAGTTTACTCCTAGTAATAAACAAATTATTTACCTAGGTAATGTATGCTAGGATAAGCGAAACACTCTACTACATGCAACCTAGAGAGCAAGCTGGTTTGAGCAGGGATGGGCAACAGAGGACCATAGCCATGCTATCACTATAGTAACTGAGAAATTTACTGAGCACAGCAAACTTCTCTTTGTGGCCCTTATATAGAAACTACGCGAGAACATTGACTCCATAGTAATACAAGCAGTTCCACAGGCTTTACGTCGACAAGGGGTACCTGAGGCATACGTGAAAACCGTAACTAACACCTTCAAAAATTGCACAGCCCCGCAACTCTTCCACTGAGAGGAGCAGAATAATTCCATTCAAGAGAAGGTTAGACAAGGAGATTCAGTCTCCACCATGTTATTTACTGCATGTTTGGATGAAGTGTTCAAGAGTCTAAGCGGGAAAGGGAATTAAAATTGCAAGGAGAATATCTCAGTAGTTAAAAATTCGCACACAACGTGGTGCTCTTTAGCAATGACGGTGACTAAATACGGGACATGATTGACGAACTAAACTAGCAAAGTGTTAAAATAAAACCAAAAATGAATAGACAAATAGAATTATACTCAACACCCTAGCTAAACAGCAGAAACCAGACTTTAAATGTGCGAACCACTGCGTATGTGCCCGGTACTAACGTATGGGGCAGGAACCTGGAGGACAAAAAAAAAATCTCGAGATGAAATTAAGGAGCACGCATAGTGCAATAAAATAAAAAACTATAGGTGTAACACTAACAGATAAAAAGCGAGCGGAATGGATGAGGGATGAGGCAGAGTAGTTGACATTCTTATATCAATTGAGAGTGGACCTGTGCAGGACACGTCATGTGGAGGCTAGATAACAGGTAGTCAGTAAGAACTACGGTAAGAATACCAACGTATAGAAAACGGAGCAGAGGAAGGCAATAAGTTAGTTGGGAAGGTGAAATTAAGAAATTCGCAGACATTAAGCGAAACCAACTCTTTTAGGGCAGGACAGGACAAATTGATAATCGCTGGGAGAGGGCTTCGTCCTGCAGTGAACTCAAAATAGGCTGATTATTATTATTATTATTATTATTATTATTATTATTATTATTATTATTATTATTATTATTATTATTATTATTATTATTATTATTATTATTATTATTATTATTATTATTATTATTATTATTATCCTCGTTCTACGTTACAGTTGACGAAGATACACTGAAACGTCTGGATGACCCGTCAATGTGGCCGTGCGGTTGAATTTTCAAGCCGTTCCGTGGGATTCTCTACGAAGACATGCTCCATCCCTCAGAGTGCACACCCGCAAGCAACGGTGCCGTGTAATTTGGATATATTTTATCAGAACGCTCGTGGTCTTCGCACTAAGGCGCGTGAATTCTTTGCTAATGTTGTTTCGTCTTCATTTGACCTTATTGTGATTTCTGAAACGTGCCTGTGCAGTGAAATTCCTTCATGTGACTATCTTCCGTCGAACTACGTACACCACCTTCCGCAGTGATCGGGACTTCTGTGCAACTAAGCAAAAAGGTGGTGGTGTATTGATGGCTATAGACAGTTCTCTAAGATTTGTTAGACGCAAGGACATAGAAACAATGTCTGAATCGATTTGGGTCGAAGTTAGTCTTGAGCGCTGTGCAAAAATTGTTGATTGGATGTTTCTATGTATCACCCAGCGTTTCACCAGTCGCTTTTAATCAGATCATCTCTTCTATTGAAAATGTGGTAATTTCACATAAGAAGCACAAAATTCTTGTACTTGGCGATTTTAACACTCCTGGAATTGACTGGACCACACATAACTTTTCTCATTATCATCATTATTTAGAGAATAAATGCAGCGTATTGTTGGATTCTCTCGCTTTTAATTCCCTACAGCAGCACAATAGTATCGCCAATTCCTGTGGTAACGTCTTAGATCTGTGTATTTCTAATTATCAACCCATCGAAGCATCACTCTCTCACATCTCTCTTGTTCGTCCTGACAAATTTCACCCAACACTCATACTAACACTCTGTATTTCACCAGAAAAACCAAGCTTTCCTAGAAAAATCGACAAAACGCCCAGGTTTGCCTTCAAGCGAGGTGACTACGTTGGCTTGTACCATGACTTGTCCTCCACAGATTGGTCACTGGTAACTGACAAACCCAATGTTGATGATCAAGTCGATCAGTTTACGGAACTTATCTTGACCAGCATGCGCAAGTTCATTCCCCAGTATACACCTAAACGTTGTAAATATCCCTCCTGGTTCTCATCAAAACTTATAAGTGCACTAAAACATAAAGACCACGCACACAGGAAGTATAAATTTTCTCCATCAGCTCATTTGAAGGAAGAATTTTGTCGTTTTCGTACTCTTTGTAAGCGCCTATATAAACGGGATCACAGTGTATATATTTCATTTTTAGAAAAAAAGCGTGTCTGACAGGCCAGCTGAGTTTTGGAAGTATGTGCGCAAACGGTCGAGCAAAGGTGGCGAGTCCTTCAGGATACTGGACCCAAATGGAGTAGAAGTTCAAGCCGTCGCAGTGTATTGGACGCGTGTTTTCGCGATACGCGGAGTCATGGCAACGTTTTGTACAGGAGGCTTGTCTGAGCACTAATGTCTTCTGGAATATGCAGGAAGTAGACGGCACATGTAGATAAGTATGACGAACAACGCGAGCCCGCCCTTGCAAATCGATAGTGTCGCGCCAGGTGTTCGTTTTAGTCTTGGGAGGGCGGGGCTCGCAGGTCAGTTCTGGTCTGCCTCGTCTTTTTTTTTTTTTTTTTTGAGCACAAGTGTCTTGCCTCCACTCTCCCCTCCCCCCTGCTTCCTACCCTTACCAATCACACCGCTCCCGACTTGCATTGCCATTAAGCGGGCGCAAATAAGGTGGGCCTGATTTCCATAACCCCGACACATAAATAGAATTATGGCATTCGTTGAAGAAAACAGAAAACGACGGAAATTTACAGGAATTATCGCGGTGAAATACATTGTGCCAGTCGTAGCAAGAAACAGGGGCCGAATTCACAAAACTTCTCTTTCGTAAGTGCTTCTTGCGATTGGCTGGCTGGCTTCTCTAATCAGGCACGTAGCCAGGATTTTTTTTCGGGGTGGGCCCAAAAAGCATCATCATCATCATCATCATTATCATTATTTATTCACCTTTAAAGGCCCTTTTCAGTGTATTACGTAACGGGGGGGGGGAACAAAAGCATCAAAACTGCACGGTCATTATTAGACAGTGCTTAAAAGGAACTACCCGGAAATACAGAAGGCGCTTAGTTATTAGACGAGAAAGAGAACAGAGTGCAATGCCGCCCAAGAGGCGAGTTAATCCGCGATGGAAAACAAGTTCTTGGACACTACAGTAAAGCTAGTGCGTGTGTACGAGAAAGAATATTTTCTAACCAAGTAATCTGGACGAAGAAGGGCCATACAAAGTCAGTGACGGAAAGAGGAGCGCCAAAAAAAAGGGAAGAAATAAAAGCAATGCAAAGGAATCATGCGCCCACCTACGGATGTGCACGAAATAAAAAAATATTTGTCCGACGCTTTCTCTACTCAATCCTTCACACTTTGTCTCAACTACAGGCGTGCGAGAAGAACGTGAGCCACTTTATGGCAGCAATTCTTAAAAGAAAAAAACAGACATATTCGCGGAAACATTTTTATTGAACCACAAAGAACCAAAACACGGATTCTTTCAAGATACAAAAGATGCAGAACGCTAACATTCATTTTAGGAAGCAATATTAAAGAAGGACATTGCGAGTGGTTTTAGAATATAGTAAAAGTCAATGCAAAAGAAAAAAAAACGACCACGCAGCTTGGCCGAAAAGAATGGTTCATGCTGCAATTTTCAGGCGTCGCGCTTTCTCTATAAACACAGTGATAATTTCGTCGACACTGACTTCCATCCGGTGAATTGACATAAGAGCCAGGTCATCAAGCCGCTGCTCAGCTGTTCGGTTCCTCAAATATGTTTTTACTCTTTTTTGTGTCGAGAAGCGGCGTTCTGCAGCAGCTGTACTCACTGGGATTGTCGCCAATATCTTGAGTGTGTGAACGTTCGGCAAGAGGGGTTTGTTGCATGTTAAAGCGCCCTTCGCAGAACGGGGAAGTTGCTCCCTTGCATGGCTCACGTTTTAGCTTTACGATATGCGCTGTTATCAAATCTCTAAGGTAAAATTCGAAGGCCGGCTGAACAGATTAAAATTTGACCTTGCAGGCGTGCTTTGGCTACACAAATTGCAAACTTTGCAGTGTTTTGCGATGGTTTGCGAAGTGCCGTTTGAGGAAGCTTTCAGGTCATCTATCTATGGAATGAACGTGACTCACAGTACCCTTCCGCAAAACTGCATGTGACCCTGGTTACCTTGTTTGTTTACCCTTTTTACTCCTTCCGTCACGCGGGCTCCTGCCCCCCGACAGAGGCGGCGGATAAAGGGTGCTGGGGTTCGCAAAGGTGCCAGGGGTATTGAATTGGTTAATGAGTCGTTGAAGCCGTCGCTTTCCGTACAAAAGTCCCCATTTCGAAGCTTTCCGTTAGCTTCCGCCATCCGGTCGTGGAAAAACTCTGCGTCTGCGGCAAAGCAAAGCCGTACGCGTGCGTGTTCCCATGCCGCGCAGCTATCAGACAAAGCACCTGAATACTCCCTTTATTGCCGCAGCTATATGCGACTGTAAAAATGGCACCCGCAATATACTGCTCGCAAGACACCGCTCCTCGCGTTAAGAAAGACATTTCCTCAGGGAGTCCATCGGTGGAGTGAACGCTATCTTTTTCTGTATGTCCAGTCATTGGTTGCACTGTTCCTTGAAGCAATCCAACTACCGAGCACCCTGACCGTAGATGAAAATCCTCGTTTCGCGCAATATATAGCAATGGTCGCCTTTGCCCAGAAAACCCGACACAACCAACCAACCACCTTCCTAAACATAACTGATTGGACGAAGAAAAGTCGCAGGATGTACGGGCAGATAACGTCGTTTTCTGTGGTTTCAAAGCCGTATGGCAACATTTTGTTCGTTCTGGTAATTTCGTTTTCAACAAGCTTGCCTTACATATATGAAAATGTCCTGCGTTGCTAAGTTTTCTGTCATTTTCCACAATCACAAAGCAGTAACTGTTTCCGAAAATTGGTTTAAGTTGGTATGACCGTTGTGTCAGGAAGATTGATACGGTGGTCGCTATCTTGGGAATGTTCTGCTATCGGGTTCCGATCTGTTGCAAAATTGCAGAGGTCATCCCTGTGCTGTCGAAATGTTTCTTTGAGGTTTTTCGTTTCGCCGATGTAGTTCGCATCACATTATTCTATACAGTACCTTGGGCTCTCTCCTTCGGTAGTCCTTTGAGTCCTTTGGCAATATGTAGAGAACATGTGTTCGTACGCTTGTGAGTCACTCGGATGCCTTTTCTGAATACGGCCGATGGTTTCGCTAACGCCTCAGACATATGGGAGAGTGGGGTGTTTCTGTTGTGGTGCTGATCCAGGAGCCGGACGCTGAATTCTCGGAAAGCGTAGCCGTGCTTTTGGAATTGAAGTGCTTTCGGAATAAAGTTCTTGGGTAGCTGTTTTTAGCAGGGTGTCGGAACGAAATGCTTTTCGTTCCGGTTTTCGTTTCGTTCCACAGAAAAAAGTTTTGTTCCGTTTTCGTTCCGGAACAAAAAGAAAACGTTCCGTAACGGTTCATAACGTTTTTTTTTTTCAATAAGAAAAACGAACACTATACTTAATATTAAAGGTATCTTTTAAAAACAGAAGAAAATACTGAACTAATACATAAAAATGCAATAATAATTGTTGGGGTTTACGTCCCAAAGCCACGATGTGACTATGAGGGAAGTCGCAAAAGGTTTCGAAGCAAGGACCACAACACAAACTTGGTATTTATTTTTCCTCAAATTTCAATCCCGAATTTTCGTAAAGGGGGGGGGGGGGGGGGGGGGGCACGCGATTTCAGAAGCAGCAGGTCATCAAGTGTACTCGCCGATAAGCGAGACCGCTGCACTGACAAAACGAACTTGAGTGCCGAAAATGCCCCCTCAACGCTGACTTGTGTGGCTGGCACACCAAGGGCCACTTGTACTAACATGTACAGCTCCGGTTGCCGCTCTTTGCGCTCGTCCCTAAATTTCAACACATTCGTGCTTCTTGGAAGGCGCACTCCTTGTCCAGCATTTCCAGTAAGAGGGCGATGACCGTTGATGATGTTGCTCACGTTGCACGACCTCGGTTGTTCCGGATTGCAATGTTTTCCCGTGAACCGAAAAACGATAAAAAATATTTCGTTTTTGCTCCGGAACGAAATAATAAATAACGTTCCGGTTACGTTTTCGTTCCGGTCAAAAATATCGTTTTTTTTCGTTTTTCGTTTTCGTTTTTCGTTCCGTTCCGACACTCTGGTTTTTAGTGAGTTCCTTGACTATCGTTTGTTTTTCATTTGTTTAAATGCGCACGGTGCTACTTTTGCCTCTTTAGCCCCTGCATTAGTGGCTGACTTGACAAGTTTCGGGGGGGGGGGCCCGGGCCCCCCTGGGCCCCCCCTTGCCTACGTGCCTGTCTCTAATGATATGTCCGGCATCAGGATTGGCTGAAATTTTCTCTTACGAACATTTTTGTCGTAAGTTGTTTTTGTGAATATGGGCCCAGTAACCCAATGCCTTGCGTGGGGCGTGCAAAAACAAGAGCCTAATCAGATTAACGAGCATGATTCATTGTGCACGTTTACGGGCTTTATGTTTCTAGGCAACAGCGCTGTGCGTTTCCTTTAGAGGTGACTTTGAAAAAAGTAAGAAATCGAACAAAGAAACTGCTCTATAGCATCTACAAAACATCAATAACTCAATCGAGTGGTTATGAACCCCATCGCACTGTACGTCAAGCGATAGGTAATTACATTAGGAACATAAATAGCAATTCTTCATGATGATAGTTATTAGACTAGATCATGAGCATGACAAAGCGGGAAATGGGTGGAATACCCAAATGTGCCTTGACGCATCAATTGTTAACGATTCCCATAACGTGCAAATAACACCATGATGGTAATGACAATAATAGTATAATATGGTAATGACTCAATAATGACGCTGGCTCAGCAAAACTGGCAATGACCCGGCGAAAACACATTAACGCTCAAAAACCGATCCAATGAGCTTGCACGTGGGTACTAAGAAAAAGCGGCCCTGCTACACTTTTACAAGCAATCCTCGAGCGGCATCATTTAAGGATAAAGGAGCTTAATGCCTCACGAATCGCCTTCCGCGAGAAAATTCAAGGTCCTGAGAACGTTTATCGAGTCTAGCGGTGCCATTGGAGCCGCCAACAAACGCATTTGTTCCAAGACCGAAAGCTGCTCGGGCTCATTCGATGAATTGCCAGTAGGCACTGCGGAATCAGGGAATACACGCTGATCCGTGTTCCACGCATTCGTGCTATGCCACCTGGCGTGTTCGGCAGCTGTGCACAACATACTCGCGCCGGAGCGCAACAAGATCCACGGTTTAATCAGAGGAGTCTTCAAGCTTGCCCTAGGCCTTCCCGTCCGAATACACATGCAAGGCCTCTTCATGTTGGGTATCCACAACATGTTTGAACTTTCAAGTGCAGAAGCCCAAGAGTTTTAACTGTTTGTCGGACTCTCCGGCATCCCAGCAGGCCGACACATACTTGGCATGCTGGGACGTAACCCCACGGCTGTCGGTTCCGACACAGTGAAACTGCCCATTGACATGAGATCCAAGACGGGATGCACGCAGTATGCACCCGACCTACAAGGAAGGACGAAGACGAGCCGTAGCGGAGGGCTCCGCAAATTTTGACCACCTGGAGTTCTTTAATGGGCGCTGGCAACGCACAGTACGCAGTTGACCTATCTGGCTCTACTCTCCAGTATCCCCTAGGACAGGGATCGAGCATGCTACGTAGACGCAGCGTAGTACGCTCAAGAAGAAGCCTCCTTATCAATGGCCGTCGACTATGATTTCACAGTCATCAGCTGTGCTACCATCCGCACTTCTAATTACAGCGTGGCAGAGCAGGTTGTCATTGCCCTTGGACTGACGGGAGGTTACGTGAAGCGTGGTTAATTGGACCAGTTGGTGCGCATTCATAATGGTACAGAGCAGATAAGTGGAAGCTGCCCATATCCATAAACGGGTACAGATGTGCGCTAGTAAGCTCTCTCTGACCTTACAGAAGAGGAGTTGACTTATCTGGCGATTTGACGGTGACGTGTCTTTTTGTGTGCGCAGACTGTATAATTTTTGTGTCTTTTTCTGTTGCCTATAAATCCTGTGCCTCGGTAATAAACTACAGTTGTAAGTCAGCGCTGGTTTGCTTCCCCTCTTCTTGTGTCTCCTTCATTTGCGCTGTGACACCGTGGGTGTACACGACACCATTTACTCAGATAACAAAACCGTTATCAAGGCCTTTCAGATGGGCATGGTGGCTCCCCAGGCCCTACAGATGGTCCAAAAATCCAAAAGACCTCAAACACCACTCAGCGGCCTGGTTCCCTGCGCACCTTGGAAATATTCATGGTGCCTCGCTCAACCTCAATCAGGAGGCGCACTCGGCTGCACGAGGTTTGTCTGATCATGTGCAAGTAACGCGTCCTCTCCGACCCTAACCTCTCTGCTCAGACAACGACATCTGCAAGCATCACTCAAGAAATGTCTTGCGTCTGCCGCACTCTTCGCTGTGCGGGGCCCGTTCTGTTACTACTCTATTATTGCTACAAGCAAGCACTTATCCGAGCCTTGTATCACTACACAGTGTACCATGAACGGTTCTCAAGCCCGGACTGCACCTTGAGTGGCGGTTACGCGGACTTGGAGAATGTCCTGTGGGGCTGCGCCTCTAGGGGTCCCCCTTTCACCCAAGAAGAAATGACGAAGCTTATTAAGGCCCAGGGCCGGACCTCTCAAATACGGGCCGTCCTGAGGGCACGCGCGAGGGCCGTCAGATTTCACCCAACGGTAACCGAGTGGGCCTAGCCGGATGACGTAGAGTTTACTTGCGCCTGTTGCGTATCCAATAAAGTTGTCTCGCTCACTCATATCCGGATGTTAGGTAGACACCGTGATGTCTGAAGGGAGTTTCAACGTCAGATTGTGTTTTATTGGAGGAAGAGCGCGCCCTTTCCAGGTGTATTTTGAAACGAATTGCAAATTCCTTGGTCGTGCGGTCCAATAACATTTATCTGACATGTTCACAGAAGCCTCCACGGCTGATCGGCAGCGTTTTCTTGCTATGTTCAAATAGTGCTGCAGAGCCCCTTTAAGAGAGCACTGCAGGATGGTGGTAGAAGTCGTAGTCATGAGCATGACTCAGGGAAAAGGTCAATGACTTACCTAAAGAAGGTTACCATTCCGAAACTATTGAAATGGGTTTGAATATGTGCAATAAATGATGGAGACTCTAAAGCGTGGTGACAGAAATGATAATCTTGTTGACTCAGCAGGGATGCCAATGATACAGAAAAAAAGGTTTAGACTGAAACCGACAGAGTGCATTCGGACCCTTCCATGGATATGTTCGGGGATTCAACCCCCTAGGTCTCGAATTCTACTACCAAAAGTCTTGGCTTTCGCCTTTTTGTCTTCTAAATCATAGCTAAGGACCTTAGGAATTCCCATTTCTTTAAATAGGAGGGAGCAGGGGGGAGTTGAAATTGGGTGCTATTTTGTCGGATTGTTTGTGAAACCATCCCGAAATGCGGGTCCTTTCGGGTTCCCATTTCAAATGCAAAGTCCCGAATGAGAGACGTGTAAAGTGCACAGTGCTTTTACGCAGCTTGTGGAATGAAGTGGCGTTCACTTAAGCCAACAGAATTTAACTTATTGCCCCGAAGTGGGGTAGCTCGCGTGCGTGCCCCGCAAGCTCCGTGCGGCGGGAAAAAAAGTCACAGTTTCGCCATAACGGCGAACCAATGAATGCGACAGAGTGCATGATATAATATACGAAGTAAGACTACCAGCTAAGTCATGTTTGATTTCTTCTGGCAGTCGATTCACACCGCGCGACCGCGCTAAGCTGCGTTAACATTGCGCACTTCGTGCCCTCGAGAAACTTGGCCCAGCACACAGCGACATCATGCGATGATTGTGGTTCGTTTAAAGAAAAGACGCTGCTTTCTGCAGCCCATGTTGGGAGCACGGCTAAGCTTCCGTGGTGGTATGGGAAAAAGATAGAAATGAGAGAAAAGCCGTAGTGGAGGGCTCTGGAAATTTTGAGCACCTGGGGTTCTTTAACGTGCACTGACAACGCACAGTACAATTGGCATCGTGCGTTTTCGCCTCCATCGCAAATGCGACGAATAAATGAGTTGCGTAAGTGACCCTGTTCTTCCACTTGCACTGACATTTGACTACGAGCACGCGTCGCCGTCGAATGTCTATTCCGGCAAGCGTGATCGTGTGCGGCAACGAAGGGTCGCCCCTTGATAAGGACGCTGGCTTGCCGTCGCTCGGCGATATGCGAGTGGAAGAAGTACGTAACTCAGGCCACTACAGAAGGCAGCGGCAGCTGCGCACTTCCGCCCTTCAGTTTCGGTTTCCCGGGCGCAGTTCGCTAGATTTCAGCGACCTATACAAATTACCAGCCTTGCCCTCTTCCAAATATTACAAATGATACAGATTCCCTCCCTGAATAACTTTCATTCAATTTGGTTTGAGTGTCTTAGCTGTTATGGCTTGAAAGTCAATGAGTATACTTTTGTTAAGTACTGTTCAAAATGTCAGTGCTACCGATTTTCCAGTTCGTGCAACCACGAACAAGGCACTTTCACAAAAAGTGTACAACTGACTTCTTTTCTGTGTTTGTATTATGTATGCGCACATGTTATGAAACACATACCAAGTCTAGCACAACGGAGACGGCTCCGATGAAGACCTCGTTCAATGTTCATGTAATTGCTCTCGAAATAAAAACTGGGTTGATGTGTGGGTCTCAGGTTGGTGGGAAAATCATGTTTAACCTGATTTTCAGGAGGCATGTTCGGGGTCTTAGAGCGAAAACGAAGGACCCTGCGTTTAAGGAAAGGAAAAGCCGCCCAAAAGGCAGAGAATGCGCGTCGGCAGGTCGTACTTATTCGAACACGAGACCCAACTGTCCACGCCGCGTGTCAGGTGCCTTCCTGTCCACTTTTCCGCTTCCATGCGCAATGCCGTATAAGCAGACGACGCAAACACAACGTTCGAAACCGCCCGCTTGCGGCAAAGTCACTCAGTGGGCAGACGGATTGAAATCATTTTCAAGCGAAGCTTGTATGCAGTACGCCCGCGCTTCTTGTCTTTTGCTCGAGTAATAGGACAGACTGAAAATAACACCTGCTCGTCGGGCAAGGGATTCGATCCACCGACCTCCGTAACACGTGCTTGCGCTCCAGTGCACGCTCGACAAACGAAGAAAGACAACAGACAGACATACTGACACGCAGTGGCTGAATTTTAGTTACCCCCGATTTGCCAATAGGGGAAGGGCTCCCAAATGTTATCTTTCTACCGATGGGGCCATGTGTGGTCGCGCATGTGGAGGAATCTTGTTCGGGTCGCTCGACTGCTCCCTGATGTGACCGTGAATGTACGCCGGCTGGGCAGATAGTGTTACATCATTTTAGTGGTAACACAGACTGTTGTAACCTGACGTTGCTAGCCGGCAATCTTTGTAGCGTGACGTCACCTCACGTGGTTTTCTCTTCCGGAGCCGGCGCTATAAAAAGGCCAGGCTCACACAATAAAGCGTTCAGTATCACTGGGCGATCTTCATACTGTCCTCAGCAGGTGCATCAAACCGGAATCCCGAGCAAGGACGAATGTGGAGCTGGATTCATTCAAATGTTTCTACTCGTTAGGACATATGTTCGCAGCGCAGAGCATCTTCTGGTATGGCGCGCCGCCATGGTGCTCTAGTGGCTATGGCATTCAGCTGCTGATCCGAAAGTCGCGGAATCGAGTGCCGGCTTCGGCGGCTGCATTTCGATGGTGGCTAAATGTTGAGGCCCGTGTGCTGTGCGATGTCGGGGTGCACGTTAAAGAACCCCTGGTGGTCGAAATTTCCGGAGACCTCCACTACGGCGTGTCTCATAATCATATCCTGGTTTTGGCACGTGAAAACCCAGATATCAATCAAGTTTTCAATTACGCGAGTTCATGTTAACTGTCGCGTCTTGCTCGTATCCGCATCCATATCCAAAGAGGTATCAGGCGCACGTAATTTCTCCCTTTTTCTTGCTTCTTCCATCTATGCGTGGCTCGTGACCGCGTATCAAATGCGGGTATGATTCACGCTTTAGGCAATGCAAGCTTCGCTTGAAATCTTTCTTATTCATTCCTTCTTTCCTTTTCCAGCGCTGTTTCCTTCTTTCTGTTCGAAATTCCTAAGCACGGTGGTCGGAAATCCATAGCATTCATATGGTTCAGGTATATGTTCAGTTCTCCTGATCGTGGTTATGTAATTAAGTGGTTAAGACATTCTTATTTGAAGGGTGGGGTCCCTGCACAGGAAACAATCTTTATTTTGAAAGGTGCCAGGTGATCCGTTTTTGTGGCGTTTTGGCGTGATTACCCCAACTCCAAATACGCCGACACAGGCTTCGCTTCAAAAATTTCCAGGCATCACGTGGAATCAAATTGCGCAGGAAACATCAAAGTGGAGATAGCTGGGAGAGGCCTTCTTCCTGCACTAGACATAATCGAACCAGAAGCCATTCTAGACATAATCTAAACAGAAGCTTCAGTCTCTTTTTCTTCGAACTTCTCAGAGGTCTATGACGTTAACTTCTCGTAATGCAGTCAGTAGCCAGGTTACTCACTATAAATCAATCACACTGCTATTCTTACATTCTTTTGCAATCTTACGATGTCGGTTTTTGCATCGCCATCCTGCGGTATTCAAGCGTACCATTGCTTCGGAGAACCGCATTTCTTGAGCAAGCACAATCGCAGTGTTGAGCTGCCAACGTTTTACTTGCAAGCGCATTTACTCGATCGCAGGCATAACCGATAAGTTACAACCAATCATCTGCCATTCGCTTATTGAATCAATATTAGTGGAAATTCGCTATACTTTCATGATTATTGCTTTCCTTGTTATTTCAGGACACGCTGTATCCTTTCGGCAGAAGACCAGGTGAGTACAAGAACTGCGCCACGGGATTATCTATGTCCACTGTGATTTGCGGGGTGATTTTAACCCGTTCAACGATAAAGCGTGTTTCTTGAATTCCTTTCACATAAGAGCTGAAATTTACTTGTATTTCTCAGATACGTATTCTGCAACAGTAATGTGCAGGCGGGATACTGCATGCGTAGTGTGAATGAATGATAACTCTTCTCAGACTTTTGCTGGCATTGCTTAACCAGGCGACTATAGCGTTACGCTCGCCTACATTCGACACATTGGGCTGTTCTTATGTTTGCAAGCATAAAGCGGCTAATTTCCATTAGCTTTAACATGCTATATTCTGTTTCATTACTATAATTGCTTCGTTTCGTTGATATTTTGTTATTACTTCCCTTATTTTTAGCTTTCGCTGACATGCATTCGTGCCAACCCACCGAAATGATAGTAGTTGAGAACTCTTGTTAGACACAAAGGCACTGCTATTTCTTCTGACATCCAGATCCTAGTGAGCTGCCTTAGCCAGCTAGCAACGATTTGAATGATAACGAAGTCCATTAACTTAGAAATCCCTAAAATTATTCGCAGAGTCCAGGATGGCCATGCTGTCTGGGAGCAGGAGACCCTCGGCGTCTTCGTCCATTGAGGAAATCGAGGTTCGATCCATCTCACATGTCCTCCTTGCGATTTTTTCTTTTTAAAACATCGTATCTCGTATAGCCTCGCCAGGTTCTTGTGGACGTCCGAAGCATTGAGAAGAAGTGGGGGGAGTGTGAAATGAGGAGAGGAAGTGCAGATGGAGAAAGATGCACAGCGATTGAGAGAAATACAGAATGGCATAAAACAAAATTTCTTGGCGAGGCGGGACTAGAAGCCAGGTACCCACGGTCCGTAGGGGAGAATCATAACCACTATAGGCATTGCACCCACTCTTGCGGAACGTTCATTTATGGAAACAGTATGACTGCATTGTACCCACGATTGTATCGACGACAAAGAGAGAGAGAGAAGGAGGAAAAGGAAGGGGGGGGGGGGGACGTAGTAGATTAGGAGGAGATATAAAACGAAAGAAAGAACGCGATAAAGAAGATAATAGAATGAGTGAAGGTGATGATTAGCCTGGTGAGGACGACATAGATGCCTAATTTTTATCTAAAATGATTCTTTAATGATTTCTCTGCGTCCGTGTGGCCTGCATAGCACAAAGAAGGTTAGGTGTGGCTGTGCTAAAAATTCGCTTCTCCTTTCCTTAACTTTGCAATGATTTGCTGAGCTACGCTGGTCATTGGTGTTTCCGACAGCTGAGGCACGACCACTCTTTCACCTATAGGAACAGACGCAAATATACGGGCAGGCCAGGAACAAACATAGACAAGCCGCGTTCTTCTGCTAGCTGTGCTACACGGAAAAAGCTGCGTAAACAACACACCAGCAAGCCAAACTTCTACACTAATTCATATTTATGTTCGCGTCTCCTCTATGCTTCCGCACATTATTTTTTAAAATCTTTTATTTATGTTAGCTTGCGTACAGAACGAAAGAACCAATTGACCGCGAAGGTTAATTAGCTGCCCGACGCTATGTAATAGAAGTCTAAGGGAGTCGAAGCTCGAAAAGAGTTATTAAAGAAGGCAGTCAAACAAACAAAACGAGGCGATGCACTACTGACCTTATTCCGTGGCAGCGGTCCCTCGGTCGCTGTTTACTTTTTTGATCAGCGCGTTGTTTGAGGTGACATGATGTATAAGTACATTCTCCTATGATAAATATATCGAGACGGCTGCACGAAATCTGGAACAACACTATCGAACTGACTGGCATAACAGGAGTCAGCACAGCATGGCAGCCACCAAACAGCGCAAACGAATTCCTGGTTTTGCTGGACTATTCATGCATTCTCTTTGTGAGTGCAGCAGTGTTTCAATGCAATCTCCCCATCGACATGTTGCCTTTTCGTTCACGGGTGAAACATTGTCACCTTTTGATTTACTGCGCGTTTGTTTGGTCAATGTGTATCGAGTAGAAAGCACCTTGGTGACGCAATTTCTCAGCGGCGAACTTAAGGTTTCAAACATAAAATTGTTCACCCCGCAGCTCCTGTGACAAATCTCTTGAAAGTAAAAATACGCGCACAGGATGTGTTGCGTCGTTATGTGGTGCTTTTCTGTTCATATATTTACAAAACTTAGGGTGCATGCGTCCTTTTTTACAGCTGTGCCGATGGTCCGGCATGATAACAAAACGTAGAACCACAGAAGGTTGAACTAGATAAGGATTCATTGTGGAGGAGCGCGTGCGCACACAGCGAGAGAAGCAAACGCAAACGTCGACTATCAACTGAGCGGGAGCGCCGTGGCAGAAAAGAAAGTGTATAGGCGTAAAATCTATCTACGCATGCTCAATAGTACCATCCCTCAATCAGGTACACGTGTGTGTCTAGGTGAGAGATGTCTGATCAAACAGGTCATTTCTTATTTCTGCAAGCCAAGCCAAGGCGGAATGACGCATGCGATTGCACGGCTCGATATATCAAGCCCCAAACGTTAGACGGGTTTCTTCGTTGTTGAGTCTGCACGAGGCGCCCCGCCACGGTGGTCTAGTGGTTATGGCGCTCGGCTGCTGATCCGAAGGTCGCGGGATCGAATCCCGGCCGAGGCGGCTCCATTTCGATGGAGGCGAAATGTTGGGGCCCTTGTGATGTGTGATGTCAGTGCACGTTAAAGAACCCCAGGTGGTCGAAATTTCCGGAGACCTCCACTACGGCGTCTCTCAGAGCTGGCTTTGGGACGTTAAGCCCCACGAAATCAATCAATCAGTCAATCAATCTGCTCGAGGTCGCACATTCGCCAGCTCTCGACGTGCGTTTGCAATCTTGGCAGTACAAAAGAAAGATTATATGGCAATCCTCCTCGGGTTTAAGAACCTTCTCGGCTCCATTAATCTGTAGTGCGACTGCCTGTGCTCCCTTCATATACAAAAGAAGTAAATAAGTGCACAGCCTTTTTTGTATACGAAGAATGGACGGTCAGTCGACTTTTAGAGACTATAATAAAGTTTGTCCACCACCATTACGGTGTGGCACGAGTCCTAATACAATCTCTAATTGCACCAGTACCGTGCAATTAGACATTAGTTATTGTACCACACCACTAGGGCAACTTTTGTTGCACAAAGCACATTTATGTTCTCAGTTCTGTCTTTTAGCTGCTCCTTCTTCCTCTGCGTGGTGGCGAACATGTTGCCTTGCTTATTAAATGCCGTAAAAAACAGCTATTACAGCTGCGTTTGTGTTGTCGGGCTATTTCTGCGCCTTATGCGTGACTGCACGCCTTACCGTCGTTCATAATCTCTTGCGTATATTCGCGGACTCTACATTAAAATTTCTGCTTTGACAGCGTCGCTAAGATAACAAAATACCTTTATATGAACTCGAGCAGCACAGCTCGGTACTTACAATAATCATAAAACTTCTTGCTATTGATTTCAACCTACTAACGCATTGCAAACAACCTGACACCTAGGTATCGATGATACGTGGCGGCAGCCGTCGGAAACATAGTGCAGAGGGGAACGCTGTTCTAACAACTGTTGGCACTCCGGCCGTGCGTTTGTGTGCACACAGTGCAGGACTTGGCGTTTCACCATGCAGTTGTGTGAAGAAAAAATAATGAAACAAAAAGAAACGAATCGCTTCATGTTACTGCTACAACTACCGCGTCTTATCGAATATTGTACGATACCGTGTCATAGATGAAATGGCGTAGGTTGCCGCTTTGTGGAGTGCGAACACGTAGCTAAAGAGCGCCCTCCTTCCCACTTGGTTTTTCACAGCGCCATCCATGTATCTCTCCGAGTCGATTTCGAGGCTGTTTGCCACGCGTTGCTGCAGTGTTCCTTTTCATATTGCTCACGATAGTACCTACGAGTGATTTTTGTCATTCGCACGTCACAATGTCGTTAACTACGCATATCTGTGAACGTTGTCTTCTGTGGATTTCTTTTGTGTGTGTATGTGCGTGGGACGTCTGAACTATCAGCCAGAAAAAAAAAAAAAAGGCGGATCACGGCTTAGGCGGCCGGAGCGCCTGCACGGCCACAACGCCGCGCTCGATCTATATCTCGCTCCGAGTGCTGAGGCCGAGAGTGTGCCCTTGTTGTGAAACTTTGCCCTTGTTGTGGGTCCCGCATCCGCTGCGGCAGCCTAAGGTGTAGTCCCTTTCTTTCCTTTCTCTTGGCCGATAGTACATTGCCTCCACTGTCAAATGGCCCAGCAATTTTAAGCAGCTAGTCGGCGTTCCATGTAGTGAATGTATCCTACACATCAGTGCTTTAAGAAAAAAGTTACGACGACGCAACGCTTATATTCATAGTCGTTTTCTATAAATATGCATTTCATTCTTTGCACACTCCGACGTTTTTCACTGATTACGCATCGTTGATTGATTGATTGATTTATTTGTGGGGTTTAACGTCCCAAAACCAGCTCTGATTATGAGAGACGCCGTAGTGGAGGTCTCCGGAAATTTCGACCACCCTGGAGTTCTTTAACGTGCACTGACATCGCACAGCACACGGGCCTCAACTTTTCGCCTCCATCGAAATGCAGCCCCCACGGCCGGGATGATGATTACGCTTCATGTTAAGCATTCTGGAAAGTTGCTGTGATTTTTGTAATGTTTGTCTGTTACTCATTTCTGAGCATTCGTTTCTTTCCTCACACGTGCTTTGCTTTCGGATGTACTACGTGGAATTTTCTACGGAAAAGGTCGGGTTATCCAATGACAGTGAGTACTTGGTAAAATGTGAGTGAGTGAGTGAGTGAGTGAGTGAGTGAGTGAGTGAGTGAGTGAGTGAGTGAGTGAGTGAGTGAGTGAGTGAGTGAGTGAGTGAGTGAGTGAGTGACGTAATTTCATTTTGAATCAAAATTTATCCATGTCCGGCGGGTCAGTGGATCGGGCCACCCGCCGAGGTCTGTACTGTATAGTTGAATTACATTAAATGGGCGAAGTATTATCGTTTTCGCACTACTGCATGCGTGTTTGTCCAGTCGGTACAGAGTTGAAAGAATCCTTGTGCCGCGGACTTCCGAGCTGCCAACTTAAAATTAGAGCTATAAAACTGTTAACCGCACAGCGTACCTAAGCAGGAAAAGACGCATGTCAACCACACCGCGGCAAAAGACAAAGTAAAAATACATATACAGGATGCGTCGCATTGTTGTACGGTATTCTTCTGTTCATCTATTTTCAAAACTACGCTATAGCACGCTTGTCCTGCACGGCCAGCTAGCTCGAGTTACACATTAGTGAAGCCGAGACCAGTGAAGATTAAGCGCTCATTAGACCGTCAACATTTCAGCACTACATCACTGTCATGATGATGACGATAAGGGGGTGCTCTTTGAGGCAGGCTAGCGGCATCATGTCGCGAACTTTATCGTGTAATAACAAGTAATAGTATAGCTACTTGTACTGCACCTTTTACTGACAGATATTTGGCTGTGTTTACTTGACAGGTGTTCTGGCTGTCGCTTAGCAGCTGGTCGACTCTGAAGATTCATGTCGGTTCCTTGATATGCAGCGCTACAGTCCGTGGGGCAAGGGAGTCGGCAATCCTTCACCCAACCAGAACTTCAGGCGGCGGTCGCGGGAGCGGACTATCGCAGAGGAGGCCGACTCTACGGTACACGGCGATTTGAACGTCACATAACGGAATTCTCTCTTTCTTCCTCAAGCTGCGCAGCGAAGAACCTGCAACACTGAAAAAATTTTATAATATAAATGTTGCGGGAGGGTTTGTCGTCGTGTTTTAGACAAAAAAGTGAAATGGAAATTCGCCTATGGCAGAATAACATTTATCCTTGATCTTGGTTTCTCCGCATATTAGGCATCATGTGCACGAAAAGCCAAAATTCAGTAAAGGATAATTAGCGAGCTCTTATTAATATCTTTCGGTTATTTTTCTGCGACGCATATTGCTAGTGACAAACGCAGGAGGTGAATTAGCAAGACATATTGACTTGCAATTAAATCTGAATGTGGCGTGAACTTTTAGATATGCCCTGTCAAACTTCCTTTAAGAACGAGCTTTTCATGTACGTTTGTAGCGAAAAGTTGTTTTGTGTACTGACACAGAGAACTCGAGTGACCGTGTACATCGTGGAACGCTTTGAAAGTGATTATCTCGAAAGTGGCGTAAACCTGAAAACTCGTTCAAAGTGCGTAATCCATTAGAAGTGACATGACACGAAAAATGCAGAAAATATAGTCCTGTCGTAGGGTCTCATTGTTATAGGGGCCCTGAAACACTTTTTGAACATAGTAAACTGTACCGATCTGCCGCGGAGGCCACTGTGAACATGTGAGCTAAATATTGTAGAAGTGCACGTATAAGGGCCTTTGGAATTCGGTTTATTCATTTATCTTGCATCCGTGGATCGTAAGCTTGAAGCATCTGTTTCACAACTAGGTGTGCTACGAATTGTTAGGTATGTAGATGACTACCTATTGATTGTTAGTGCCAATAATGACGTCAATTTTGACCAGAAAGTGTCTGTTATTATTGATATGTTCTATGGTGCTTCTCATGGTCTCAAATTTACGTTTGAGAAGCCTGTTAACGATACCCTCCAGTTCCTGGATTTGTGTTTATTTTTTACAAGTGGCCACGTGTGCTGGATGTATAGACCTAGAAAAAGCAAATCTCTGCTTCCGTACAATAGCGCCCATTCCAAGCTAACAAAAAGGGCAATTGTGTTACTGTGTTGTCGCTCAGCACTGGAGAAGTCGTGCCAACATATGATAAGTGAAAGCCTTGCGCTGCAGGTGGAGCGCTTGAACAAAGCTGGATACCCCTCGGATGTAATAAGAAGCTCGTGTGAACGACTTCTGCAGAATCTGAAGGGGAGTAAGAAACAAATGCAGCAGGTAGACAAAAACAGGCCACTGCATGTTATGCCCTACATTCACCGCGTATCACACAATATGAAAAAAAGTCGCCAACCGTTTCGGTGTAAGAACGGTCTTTACGGCTCCGTGCAAGTTGGCAAAGGTTTGTGCTTTGATGCACAAAACAAGGGCCACGACTTGTAAGAAGCACGTCGATCCCTCCACTAAGTGTATAAAAGGTGTGGTATACAAAATACCCTTGTCCTGTGGTAGGTTTTACATAGGCCAGACGGGGCGTTGTTTTAACGAAAGGGCACGGGAGCATAGTCTGGCTGTGCGTTCCAACACAGGTGGCCACCTAGATTTTCATTGTCGGCAATGTAAGTGTATTCCGAAATTGAAAGAAACCGTCTTCCTGCACAGGTCAAAAAACAAACTGGAAAGGGAAGTAGTGGAAGCGTATTTTATTGCTAAGTGTGCTGACAAATGCGTAAGCATGCCTTCCTTGACATTGCTTGCTAAGGAGCAGCAGTTTTTAGAAGGGTTTGTAATCACACCAAGTGATACATTGTGTTAGCGCATCTTACGGGTTCGCATTGCCCACATGCCGGTTGCCGATAAATGCCTACTCCATTTATCTTTTTTTCATTTTTCATTTTCTTTCATTTCTTTTATACACTGGTTATTTGTTGACTTTTTCATTTCTTCATTTATGCTCTGTTGATTTGTTGTTCACTTGTCATCCTTTTTTCGCGCATGCATCAGATTTAATCGGCAGATTCTCACGTATTTGGTTTTGATAGCGGTATCATGGAGAACCTTAGATTTTGTATCGTTCCTGATGGGGCGTGTTCAAAGGGTGTGCATTTACATATAGACCCGCTTTGGCATTCCGAAATATAGTTGGAAGTTTGCGCCTGTCTGTGTTTCCTTCTTTTCTTCGTCCGTGTTTTTTTTTTTTTTTTTTTTTTTTGCGCTACCGAGTTTGTGTCAAGCGTATTCCATGATCGCGAAAAGGCAATCATGCTCTACTCAGTTCGTTGCGAATTCAACAAATAAAGAGTACGGGCGTACCGCTCTTGAAAGAGCAACGAAAAAGGTCAAGTGACGCAGTCGGTGCTCCCATTGACGTCACTTGTCGGAAGAAGCGGGCGTTCTCCGCTGTGTTTTAAAGCAAATTGCGAATTGCGAACATTTTGCACACATGTTCACAGGAGCCTACACGACTAATCGATGCCATTTGCTACGTTTAAAAACTGATGCATGGCCCCTTTAAAGAAGGCAAAGCGCGCAAACGTGGACAAAAGCGAATGCGTTTTGTGTAGTCTGCATGATTCTCTGATCTCGTGTCGCACACACGTGGTTGAATGTTCGCCTTTGCGGCATATGTTGGATTGAACTCACATGATGCAAAGTGAATATGGAGATCGATCATATTGTTGTTATGTGGGGTTTAACGTCCCAAAACCAGCTCTGATTATGAGAGACGCCGTAGTGGAGGGCTCCGGAAATTTTGACCACCTGGGGTTCTTTAACGTGAGAGATCGATCAAAGCAATTGACGTCAAAGAATCTTGATAGACAAAGCGGAATGGGTTTCACTGTCAAGTCGTCCTAGGAAATGGTAAGGGAACAGGGAAGCTTAGCACCTAAAACTTAGCTTCTCGGTAAACGTTGATTATCCAAAAAGATAATACGTGCCAACACGGGCACGAGAGATAATAGTGGAAGGTGTTTTAGGTGCCAAAACTAGTTATGGGGCACGCCCCGTATATAGTAGTAGGCCAGGCAGTATACTTCTGACCACCTGGGTTTGCGTAACGGGCGCCCAAATCTACAAGTACACTGGTGTTCTTTTTCATTTTTTTTTCTTTTCTTTCTTTCGAAACGTCGCCGCCTTGACTGGTGTTCGATCCCTTAACCTCCAGCTCAGCTCTAGTTAACACGTAGCGGCTAAGCCACCACGGCGGGTCAGGCACACGTATAGAAAGCTGCTCCTGTTGTTTACGTCTTTTCTCGTGTGTCCCGTGTCCGCACGTCTTGCCTTTTTGTATTTCGGACCAAAAGTTGTATAATGCCAGCACCGCGAGAGAAAGTTATTATGATAGAAAAGATGATGTATGGAGCGGTAGCTGCTTATGTCACTCTTTCCCGTTATAATTTCTTCTCTCATTCCTCATATTAAAAAAAAGAAATAACTTAACGAGAGAGGGAGAGAGCAACCAATTTTCAATAACAAATGTTGTTAAGTAATTCCCGATCAAACAGGAAAAACGTAAGAACAATATTTTGCATATTTGTTCACTTGAGAAATAAATAAACGTACTAAAACTGTATGCGCAGTCATGCACACTGCTCAGCGATTGAAACGCCACACTCGGACCGCGTGACAGGCGGCGAATTTCATTCATTCATTTCATTTTTATTTCCTTAAAGACCCCCGAGCGGGTATTACATAAGGGGTGGGTTATTATACAATGGAAAACGTTGTCGCAATGATCAATGCATGAAGCTTGATGAGCAGTGGATTGTGGTGGTATCGTTGGAAAGGCCGTTCCAGTCTTTTCTCTGTGAAAGAAAAGAAGCAGAAAATGTTTTAGTACGGGCACGTGAGACAGAAAACTTGTAGTGCGTGGACAGTGCGGTGAGATATGTGAGCTGCAGGGATAATGTAAGGGAGAGCGACTAAGTGGCGAGTGAAAAAAACTGAAATGATGAGAGGACTTGGAATGCGTCGGCGACAAGACAAAGGTGGATAAGTTGCACTCTGCTTTGAGGGATGAGACACTGATCTCATGAATGAATCTAGCTGCACGATTTTGAATGGTTTCTAGAGAATTTTTGAGATCAATTCCAGACGGGTTCCAGGTGGGAGATGCATATTCCAACTCTGACCTGACTTTTACATAAGCAAGTACTTTTACGTTACTCGGAACGTTGCGTAAATGCCGTTTTAAGAAGCCCGTAGTTCAAGCCATCATCTAAAGATGATGATGTGTTTTGCTGCTGGAGTGGGGATGGGCAACAACTAGAGGCCAATTTGAATCACAAAGCTTCAATAATTCTCTCGCCTTCATCAAAACGTATCATGCTCGTTGTCTCGATCGCTAAGCCATGACGCAGAAAGCATCGGCAGCCGTGCGCTTCGAGCATCGCGTTTCACTTGCTGAGCACTGTACATGTGTGCATCAGTGTTGTTGCTGCTCTGATGTGTGATTCAACGAAACAAAAATGTGGCTATGATTTACGGGGTTCACTACTGGACGTTTTTCAACCACTGATTATACAGCGAAGCGCTTTGTTCTTGTAAATATTGTCGCAGGACCAACCGTTCTTTATTGGTGGACACTCGTCTGCGCGACTCCAGAACAGAGCCAGGAGCCGAGGCCTGAGTGACGTCACCCTACAAGAGGGTAAGCGTTGACGTTTTGCTTTCAATGCATTCTGTGCCGTCGACGCACGTGGCATACTGCTATACATAAGCTTGTGTCACCAAAAAGAAGTGTAAGCAGGCCGACTTGGAACTCTAAACAAGGTGCACGTCTAAGAAGCCATGACATCGACGACGAGCGCCACGTGTCAGCGGCGGCTGATTGGCGTGTATCACTCAATGGGAAATGGTTTTCAGACAATTACTACACCGCAACGACTCCGTATTCGCTTAAAATCGTTTCGTGTATATAAAATCTGGGGGCCATTATCTGAACAAACGCGAAATTTGCTTTTGTTCTGCAAGAAATCCTAGTTTATAAAACGGAATCTTTTGTGCCGTTGTTAACGCCGTAGAGGAGTGTTTTACATTTTAGGAAACAGAAATGCGCCTTCAGCCGCTTTAATCACCGAGGTGACATAATGTCGCTAACTCAATCTTTGTGCCTGCGAAGTTCGCCTTATGTCGGTAAAAGTTCCTATGTACGCCAGGAACTCTTGTAAAAGTGCGCTGTAGTGAAACCACCGTATACGGACAGGCGCATTTGACTATGTCTTTATATGCCCTTACAAAAATTTCTAGTAGCATTATATTGAATGTCTACAGACAATTGCTGCTAGAACATACCAACAACTAACAGACTGTCTAGCAACAGTCTACATACTTCTCTACCAACTTCCTGTGGGCACCCTGCCTGCAATTGGCCACCAACTTTCAACAGACACCTGTTTCTAAGGTGTCTGCTGACTTCATATTAACGTCCTATAATCCTTTTTCTTTTGACACCCTAGAAACATATCTAAAGACAATTGTTACTAGAACCTACCAACAACCTACAGGGTGTCTAGCAAAGGTCTGTGTACTTCTTCACTGACTGCTTGTTGGCGTTCCGGAAACAATTGGCCACCAACAGTACATAGACGCGTGTTCATAGGCTGTGTGCTTACTTTCTACCAGTGCCCTATGAACATTTGTCTTTTGACGCCCTAGGAACATACTGCCAAAATGTTTGTAGACTTTCTGTGGATCATCTACAAACATTTGTCTCAGTATACCCTTTTAACAATTGGTTAATATATCTAGTGAGGCATGTTCATGGACACACTGTTCACATTCTCAGAATGGTCTATACCGACATATGTTACCCCGTGACAGCTTCTGTCGATATGTGTGAACGACTTGTACAACCAAGCGTAAGCAAAATACGACACGAAGAAGTAGCAAAATAAATAATTTATTATCCTTAATTGGTACACAGCAGAAAGAACAATAGACAAGAGCATCAGGTAGTAAACATTAAAATAGGCAACGTAAAGCAGCCTCTCCTTAGCACAAGGCGGCTAGATAAATAGATTATTAAAATAAGCAAATCTGATTTAGCCTCACAAACACATTCGCATAGAAGTATTATTTGTTCACGAGTTTCAACTATAAGAAAGTTCATTAATTGATAAAAAGGAAATAAGAAAAGACAGTGTCATTTAACTTGAAAATTCATTCCAGTAGTAATTTACTACCAACCGCAGACACGTGGCATTGTATCATAAGCAATATGTGCTGTCAGATAGGCTTCGCACATATAAATCAGCATTCCGAGGTACACGCGTGCACACTGCTAGGCTGAAGGTATATCAACGAAGAGAATTATACGAATAATTATGCAGGAAAACTTACCACATAAGCCTCTTCGATCGACAACAAATAGAAATGTGTGAGCAAAAGAAAATATTCAAGCGCATCACACTAACAGAATATACAAGACTGGAAATAGTTCACGACTGGTCAGAAGATATAACAAAAGTCCAACGAGACGCAGAAGTAGTTACTACTTGGCCTTGTCTTTGCTGTATGCAGGTTGCGACGATCTTGGCTTAAAACAGTGGAGGGCTTGTACCGGGTGTCCGTTTTCTTGCCTAAAGCACATCCTAACAGCTTCGCCCTTCGGCAACACCACATAGTTTTGGGCCACTCATATCCAAGCACTCACACATATCGAAGAATATATCCAGGAGCTCACACATGTCGAAAAACTCAACGGCTTGGGCTGGCATCCCCGACACACGGCATGTCCAAGCAAAACTGCCAGACCGGTGACACAGCACGTGCACGCCGTTCTCCCTCTCTCAACACCCCTTTCCTCGCTGTGCGCCAACAGGGGACGGAGAGCTTTGGCACAATGGATATTCGAGGAACCGCATCGGGGGAAGGGGGGGGGGGGGGGGGGGGGGGGACTGTCGGGCTTGCTCCTCCTTGCAAACTAGTAGTACTGGTTCAGGAATTTTGTTCACGCAGCATGTGCCAGCGTGGCGTGCCTTTCGGCACGGTTTGGAAGGTCGTTTTGAACGACCTTGGTTTTACCATTGCTGAGTAAAACTGACATCCGCGAAGTCTTCGATGCGCGTTTTTTTTTCTTTTGCTTCACATGCAGTATTACTGCTACTGCTGCTATCACTATAATTCCGCCTGGTCAAACTTTGAGAAGGCAGAATTATTTGACATCTTCGAAACAAGTGTGCTTGCCACGCTTGACGGCTACACGCATGTGTTCATACTTACGCGCACACACAAGGAAAGCAGCTAGCCGTGTATTTTATGAGCGTGCGAGCCACAAAGCAAATGCTTGGGGAAAAAATGAGCCGGCACAAAGCTTTAAACATAATATCCACAAGGGCTTTTATGTGGCAGATTGTTATGAAAAGGGAATCTGCGGGAATTAGAGAAATATGAAAGCCGCGCAATTAACTCATTATGAGATTGTACCAGCTTATGTGCGATAGCAATTCACTGCTCCGTGCTGGTAGCAAGATGAGCTATTGTTGCTGTTTTACGTTGTTTTTCTTTTTTTTTTTTGCCAGCGAGCAAAGCACATATTAAACGTTAACAGCTGCCACAAATCTGTCTGGTTAAGCAATATAATGTTATTGTTGAAACGAGATGACACCAGCGTAGGCCCCTGCTTCGTTTCTTTTTTTTTTTTACCTGAAACGCAAAAAACCGAACGTTTCGGGGTCAGCTCGGACCCTTTTGGTGTGAGTGCTGGTCTTTGAATCTTTGTGCAAGGCGGCCGTATCAAAGAAGTGTGTCATCTGTTAGTTTGAACTGCAGAAAAAAGAGAGTATACGTGAAAGTGAAAGTCTGGAAAGACGTTAGAAGTGCCCACTAGAACAGAGCTTGCGGGCTGTCTCAATTATACTAGTTATCTTGACAAATGGAAAATTGATTAACATCTCTCATGTTATTTTTAAGTGCAAAAGCAGCTTACACTACGCGTGGCGAACAAGTTAGCTCTGGTGCACTTGTAGGCGACATATACTTTGTGTTCAGGCAAGTGCAGCTGCAATCATCAACATGTCCTGCGGGAAATATCAAAGAATCGCTCAGTGTACAGGTTAAACGTTCTACGACTTCTCACTTTTAGATAAACAAAGTTCTTTATGCGAAATTCCGAAGGAAGTAATTTGATGGTGTGCTTAAATTATTTGTACAATAATAAGACTGAAGCAATTTGACGGTGCATTTAAAATAGTCCTTATATAGAAGTAAGAACGAAGCCATTTGACGATGTATTTAAAACGTTCTTTATACAGAATTAAGAGGGAAGTATTTATATGTGATGACTAAAAAATTCTTTATGCAAAAGTAAGTAGGGAGCCTTTCGACAGTGTAGTTAGAATATTCTTTATACAGAAGTAAGAGAGAAGTCCTTAGACGTTCTAGCTAAAAAATTCTTTATACAGAAGTAAGTAGTAGGCCTTTAGACCTTCTACGAACAAGTGTTACTACAGTGTAAACGTCTGTAGACTGTCAGTACAGTCAATAGAAAGTTCATAGGTGGTCTACTCAATGTCAACAGGCATTTTTATAAGGGTGATTTCCCAAAACGCTTTGACAATTGCGCAGCTTTTAAATGCAAAGCATTTGCTGACGAACGAGAGGTACTGTGATATTTTCAGTCCGTCTGTCTTTTCTCGAACTTCTTTTTTTTTTTTACTAGCAGCGCCGTCTTCATTTATTTTTAATTCGCCAGTCTGCAATACTCGAGGGCAGTGGGCGGGGAGTAAATATTTATGTTCATTTTGTAGCTGGTCCTCGCCCAACACCTGTGGTTGTGTTCTTTCGGCCGTCCACTAAATTGTTTTTCTCTGTCTGTCTGTCTGTCTGTCTTCATAGAGCATAATACGTAGAATGTATACATAAATAACGAAAGTGAGGACACCGAGGTGCCGCAAGCAGTACGGGATAATAATGTCGTTAGTGTATCGTTATTGGCGAGACATTAGCCGGAAAATGCAGTCTCACGGCGCTCTCCGGTGCCATTACGGTGACGTGACGGAGAGTTTCACAGCAGAAATCGGCGTGGAAGAGGCTTCTTTGTCTCCCGTTGCTACAGCAACCAGCGCTTCGTGGCAAAATACGAAATGATTAGGCTGCGGGTGAAGTTCTTGTGAAGAACGGCGCCCCGCATTTCATGTAAACACGAAGACTCGTCCGACGTGCCCATTTCTCGCGCGCTAACCTGTCATTAAAAGTTCGTATTTAGCACTGGCAATATTTTGCGCGGCGTGGCATCTTCAAGGGATGTGTATACACATCCCTTGACGAGACCTTATAAGGTTCGACGAGACCTTATAAGGTCTCGTCGAACCATAGAAAACTTTCATTTTCGCCATTTTTTAATGTTAGAACCGAACCACATTGTCCTTAACTGATTTGCGCATTATAGGAGAATTACTAAAGCGCACCTGGAAGAACTACTGTTGATTTTCTATATGCAGCTACGACGTCAACGAACCATAGCCAAGGCAGTGAAGTATATACCTATTCTATCTAGACAATAATTTCAAGCGGAACACATCTACAAATAAAAATGATTGGACTTGTACCATAGCTACTGGTACAGTAGAGAATCTTCAAGCAAGAAACAGCAATGCATCAAATTTATTTGAAAGCTGTGCCGCCTGCATGCTCCCTAGCTAAGATATTTAGCGGCGAAGCACCTTAGGACCTAGCTCTGTCGTCGACTCTCGCTGTCACGGTGTATATAAATTGTGTGGGCCCACCCCGGAGACAGTGCAGTCGGAGAGTGTGTGCATGTGTGGGGCGATCCTGAAGGCAGTGCACCCAGACAGTGTATGTGCAGGGCTGTCGTGTGAGAAGCGAATTCTAACGAGTTTCTGCTAATGCGTCCGGGCTGTCGGCGTCTAACGTCGCCGTCGTGGCTACGCTAAAGCAAGCCCATCAGCAGCGACTGACGTTTCCTGTGGGGAACACCGGCGCATCATCGCATGCTTCGCACCTTCGCAGCTTTCACGTTAGTGGAGATGTTATGATTTTTGAGGCCCAGCCTGGGTCCCCAAGAAAAATCCTCCTTCAGCAAGTAGCCATTGAAGAAGCTGAGGAGGCCCTGTTACGCTCAGCTCTTGACGACGTCCTTGAAGTCCTCCTTGACCTCGGACGCTTTCCTCCGCGCCTTAAGGATGAGTGATTGCGTGCATGGCGGCGCTGTTTATAGCAACTCCTAGTGATTGTGCTCATAGCCGTGGAACTGCTGCTTGAGAAGCGACGGTCCCTTCGCTCGGCTGACTTCGGACGAAATGGTTGATCTTGCATGCCGGGAGCCCCACCGCTTGTGGCCTCCGCGGGCACTGCTCGATGAATACCGCGATCGACGACGACTCCTGCTTATCTTGGCACGAGCGCTGCTGCTGCCTCGGCCGAGACTGGCTTCGTGCCCTATGCTCACGCGTCAATGTCTTGGAGTCGGCAGGGTGGCCGTCATTGGGCGACGGATGCGCCCGCGCGCATCGCCCAAGCGACCAGTTAAAGTACGCATCCAGTGATATCTAGCTAGCCCTCGTGGAGCCTCTTTCCCATGGGCCCCATGTATTTGTGCTACCTCCATTTGCAACGTTGTATTACTGTAGAGAGTAAGAAAACCTTGAACTATGAGTTGCTATATTTATAGCTTTTGAAATAAAATACTAGAATAATAAAAAATCAAGCCGTTCCGAACCGTGAAAGCTACCAAAATGCGAAGCTCTTATTTCTCTTCGAAAGTGATTTAGCTTGGCGAGCGTGAAGTTATTTACGTTATCTTCACCATGCCATATTTATTTATTTATTTATTTATTTATTTATTTATTTATTTATTTATTTGCGTACACGCTGTGGAAATGCAACCGTGGTTTCAGGGAACGAACCCGCAACTTCGAGCTAGGCCTTCCCTGCACTTTATCGCGCAACCGCTACCGTGTAGTAGTGAGCCGAGCGACAGCATGAGTGGGTCGCCTTTTCCCTCTTGAGTAACGCCATCGACTTCGTCGAAAGGTTGACTAAGAATAGCTTTATTGTCAAAACAGCTTGCTGGAGCTCTCTGTACACGGACTTCCAAAACCCACACAGTCAGTCACCAGATGGCTGCGGGCGCTTAAAGACAGCTTGGGTAGGCGCGTGCTACAACTCGATGTTTTCTGTCATTGTGTTATCTTCGTCTTTGTGTTAGGGCTAGGTCTTTTGTTCCTTGTCATGCGAGAACGTGCGATGAGGATGCGCACGGGAGTTGTGAGTATAGCGAGCTCCGTTTGCGAAAGAGGCAGCGCCAGTGTAATTTGATTTAGCTCGTTATTATCGGCTCAGTGCATTTCAAACGCACCCACTGCTTCCGTTCCTCAAACTTGGACTTGCTCAATAAATCGGGATGCAGCCTTACTTCCTCTTCGACGCACATGTCTATATGGTCACTTTCTTTTTCTGCTGCGCATTATTTTCCCTTCAACGAGTTTATGCTGACTTCCTACTCGCGTGTCTTCCGCCAGAGGGCGACGCCGAGGACACCTTCCCATGGGCGAGACACAGGGTCCATCCACGGGAGAGGCACGGAGCCCTCGCTGGAATGTCATTTAACGAAAAGATGGTGAGTCATGAGATTTGGGGATTGTTAAAAAACAAAAGAACAAGGTCGGCACGGAGAAACGTCCGTAGCTGAATATACTTAGCCTAGTGGAACCTAAAGGCTATCTAAGAATCGGGTTACTGGGCGGGTTGGTTGTGCATGACACAACTGTAAGGACACAAGAAAGAGCACACACACGCACGCACACACACACACACACACACACACACACACACACACACACACACACACACACACACACACACACACACACACACACACACATATATATATATATATATATATATATATATAGCATCGGACGCGACATCCGAAGGTCGTGGGTTTGGTGCCCACCGAAGGCAGGTTTGTCATTTCGTTCCATTTAATTCCTTTCAACTTACTATGCTTTCCTAGGCTTCATTGTCTGTTTGCTCACTAAGTTGTTTCTAACAAATAAAAACGAGCTCTTGACCCCCTTCCTTTCGTTATTTCAACTACTCGAGTAATAGGGCACACCAAACACAGACGGAGAAAAACGAAGGAGACGGAACTTGAATAGATGCTTTGCCATCTGGCCCACCAGTCTATCCTTTTGTATGTCTTCACTTTCTCCCTCGTCTTCTAAGTCTCGCTGTCCAAGTATATTCAGCTATGTACCAAATAGCTTCATTGGGCGCCGTTCTTATATGGCCGTACTTGGGCAATTATAGCGCTCAAGAGGTGCACTACGCCGTTACGATTTAAGAGAAAGTGCTTCACGACAGCGAGATCTCGCAGTTTTAGGCTGCGCACATTGAACTTGTTTTCTCTCGCTCTCTCTATACTGTTGAGCGAGCGAGTTCTGTCGGCAAATATGTCAACGCCCGTTCAGGCGGATCCCACCCATTGTGAGAATCAATGTCATTCTGAGCAGTCGGCGAGTAGCTGCCTGTGCCAAATTGTTTAGCTTCGAGCAAAGCCTTGCCAAATTTGCCCGAATGAACTCACAGAGAAAGAACTTCGCCTTCGTGACTCTCAAAGTGACATAAGATGTGTTTTGCTGTGATTGATCTAATAAAGTTGCCACTGACTTTGTGGGAATGTTGACATCCCCTGATGAGTTTCTATCGCGTGGCGCTCGCGTTTCCTCAAAGCTCCTCTAAGGTGGCTTTCCCGCGGGACACGAGACGTGATGTCATCGTCATGTGCACCGCTGCGCTGGGTATGGCGCTGGTGTTCCCGCGGTAGCGCTACCTGGCAGCGAGGATTCGCGGGCCCACGGACGGGGAGCGATCCTTGCCCTCTTGGCCTTGGGACGTCGTCGCGCGTGGTCGATGCTCGTGCGCGCGGTGGCGATGAGCTCCGCTCGGACGAACCCGCGGATGCCTCTCCCGATAGCCGATTGAGCCTCTGTTCGCGCGACTTATCTCGCGAGCAATATAGGCTTACGGTTCCAGCATGGGTGAAAACTACTTCGCTCGGTATCCTGCTGCGGTGAGTCGAATGTCATCGATTACGCGCGGGGTATTGCATTAGCATGCCTGGTTTGTATAGTTCGGCTAGCGGGCTTACTATGTGTAGAAGGTGCAAATAAAATGCCCTACTGTTGGTTTGCGCTGTGGTGAACTGTGTCCTGTGTTCCTAGAGCGTGGGAGAACCCCGTGGCCAACCCCACAACTTGCAACAGTGCTTGTGCAAACACATTTTACAAACACAACTGTAGGTTCCCCTCGGCCGTAGTCCGATCATTGCCATTTCATTTCAACAGTGAAAGCACTCGGGCATTTCTGTTACTGCTCCTGTGCATATTTCCTTCCGTTCACCGACAGTGCATGATGTGTAAACAACGTTATTTTAGTAACGTTGCCTTCTTTCCCGCAGGGTTGGTCGACATCTGACCACAACCCAAGGAAAACCAAGGAGGAGATGCGGGATTACCTGGAATCCCTCAGTAAGTATACAGGCCTACGGTATAGGGAAATTTCACATGCGTACCTGTCGACGCCGCGTGAATCGCGAGCCCCGCCACATGATAAGGCCACGTTTCTAGCCGCGTGTTACGGTGTGGCTGTGCCTGATACCGATCCCTCGGCAACAAAAACAGCAGTGTTGCGCGGCGGCAGTGGGCAACGGACGGGCAGCAAGTGCGTTCGGGAAAGTTGTTGTTGTTGTTGTTGTTGTTGTTGTTGTTGTTGTTGTTGTTGTTGTTGTTGTTGTTGTTGTTGTTGTTGCCTTTATAATTGGGGGAAAAAAAGTACGCGTGCGTGTTGCACGTGCCCCGTGAGGGCGAAAGTTCGTGGACGAGTGTCGTGGCCCTTAATTTTCTATGTTGTATTGCTTGCCAAACATTCTCTTTGGTTCATCGGTTGCTGCAGCTAAAGGATCTAGGCATCTTTTTTTTTTCTTTTTTTAAAGCGCGAAATCTAGGTACTTTAGGTAGAGAGATTCCTTGAACGAGATGGTCCGAACTCTTCGATGTCTTTTACACGTGCTGCTGCTCGGCAGAAGCTGCGCTTATATATATTAGTACCAAGGAGGGCTTTTCTTTTTTTCAAGAACCTCCTTGATTAGTACCACGTCGAATATTCTCGACGCTTCTAATCACATATCATGCGCCACGCGAATGGTCTTGTACATTCTGGAACAGACACTGTATCACTAACGATTCTTCATGTATATGCGCGATTATGTGCGCGCGTACGAAGTCACCGTATATTCGCACCATCAGCACGTATTTATCATAGATGAGGTTTTCAGCTACTGTTCATGCCACTGTTGTTCCATCGTGAGTGCTTTTTTTCATATTCCCAAAGGTTTCAGAACTTCGGTTGAGAAGAGAATGCTGCAAGGCGTTGGCGCTCGTGCGTCGCCAAGAGTTCAAATCATCATTCTCCCGCTGAATAATCGGTTGCCGCACTGTCCACTGTCACACAAAGTTACAAAACCATGTAGCCGCAGTTGTTGCTGTTTTGAGCGTAGCGTTTGCGTTTGAGAATTTTGTTTCCCTTTCATTCGTATACACGCATCTTTTCGTATGAGTGCCTTATGTGACTAATATAGCTGTGTACACAGCCTTTGAGAAATGGGGCTACGAACACCTGGACGACAACAGATTAGATTAAATACCCGAGGCCACTAACCCTACAATACTTCTTCAATGTATTTATCTCTCGAAGATATGCCTCTAGCGACAACTTAAATATTTTATTATAATTCGTTGCCTCTGCTCTGCTCTGCTCTCTCATCATTTATTTAATTATAGACAAATTGTCTTATGTTGTTCTTTTTTTCTTCAAAGGAGTCTATAACGGAGCTCGTTTAGAGGAAAGTAACAAATCGTCGCCGTGTGGTTCTCTTTACTATCGTCCGCCTGCTCTATTAGGATCCCATTGTTCGTTGGAGGAATGCTGGTTCCCAAGAAACACAAGCTAACAGCGTTTCCATCTTAACGATTCTCGATCCTTAATGATGACCGTTAGCTTCTTGAACTCTGTATCCAGGAGTATGCGGCATGCACGCTTTGCTAAGACCAAACGTGCTTGTAGCCGCTGCGCAGTCTCACTGATCCTGCTTTTTCCAAAACTGGGGCGGTCGGGATTGTACTTTCTGAACGGGACACGGGTGACAGCTACTACCCCCATTCAATCAAACTGTTGGGCCATTCAGTAGATCTTGCCTTGGAGCTATATGGAAGTGGCCGCTCTCCAATAATACCTATCAAAATCTTCTTCCTTTATGTACGGCAAGTGTCCGGTGGAAACTTTGCAAAGTCACGTTCAGCCTCAACCACTTCGTGATGCTAGATTAAGAATGCTTATAAGTAGTGCGCCTGACTTTCACCAGTGCTGGACAATTTTAATATTGTAGAGCCTTAACCCGTGAATATTTGAATAGTGTCGCGCCCACAGAGACATTATATAGACACTCAAAGGGTCGTGAGTTATACCGAGCTCAGCCGCCGTGTGTCGCACCGCGAAACAGGACGGGTGAGCTTGGCGGTCATGGTAGCAAGACGACCGCGAGCGACGTTACTGAAACTGAGGTCCCCTGGTACCGTGATGGAGATGTGCGCCGCACGAAACGGTGCGCTTGGGTGAGCTGTTTTCATGCTCCATATTATTCTACGGCAATACGAATTGGACTGGACTCGCCAGTTAGGTTTCGGCATCTTCATTACGCTTCAATATTTAGTGCAGCTGGGCAGAAAATATTGCCTCGATGGTTTCATCTAAGCAAACGGATTACCTTAAGCCGAAATTTAGCTAGTAGGTTTAGCCATGCTGTGCATCACTGGGCAACCAGCGTCACTTTTTTGCAGTGTGCTGTGGGAACCGCTGGAGTCCCTAAGAAAAACAACATTCCATGTGCTAAATTTTCCATTCCACGTGTTTCGGAGCAATATAAACGGCTGCTATCTCAGTGAAACTTCATGAGAATAGATGCGGTCAGAACACACTGGTCTGTGACCTGTCGAAGGCCAAAAGAAACCTGTAGATTTACCTCAGGAGTCGCTGTGTGCAGGTGTATCGGTATAAACTCCACATCTTTCAGATAAGTGTGACTAGGCATATATTAAGAAAGCAGAAACAGGCTCTTCATGCTTTCCAGGTACAGACGGAATTGAAAGATAAACCGTGAAACAGACATTCATTGTGTTCTTTTGCATTTGTACCTACCACCGACTTTTCCCTTTAGAGAAATTATTGGCGCACGGACAAGTGTAGTGAAAAAGCGGGCTTCAGTGGCACTATAATGTTTTATGAAGACGCGTGTTTTTCTTGCTGTATGCTAAAAGTGTTGCAGCTTTATTTCCGCTGTCACAGTAATTTTATTTGTGTATTTATCTATTCATTCATTCCTTTATTCATTCATTCTCAATACTACAGGCCCTCCTCCTCGGGCTCATGCAGGAGTGGGTGCAATGTCAGTACAGTTCGTAAATGAAAGGAAAGAAACCATATTTGACAAACAAAGAACACGATCACGCACAACATTATCAACAAGTACACACATTCTTGTTCAATGAAATCGGAAAAGCAATTTTCACGGTACATACACTGCAGGCGAGAGTTAGTACTACCACTTGAATTTTTAATTCCAAATGCTGGTAATGAATGAGTTGACGAATCAGCAGTTAGCAGTGTCAGTGGGTTACATGGTTCAATGGCAACTGGCATGCGGAAATAAAGAGTGCGCACTTATAAGTTATTTTATGATTTTTGGGGTTTAACGTCCCAAAACTACATATAATTATGAGGGACGCCACTGCGGAGGGCTCCGGAAACTTTTACTACCTCGGATTCTCTAAAGAGGCCCCGCAAAACTGGTCTAACATATTCTGAAAACGATGCCCGTGTGTCGCGGAGACTAGGCCCGTGCACACTGGCGGAAAAATGCACGCGGCGCGCCGCAGGCGGCAAAACGCGAGCCTCCGAGGCTGCCGCGCGGCAGGGATTCTCTTGCCGCGAGCCGATCGGTCTGTGCACGATTTTACGCGGCACGCCGCGTGCCGCCGGGGAGGAGACCAATCAGAGCGTCCCCGTCCGTGACGTACGTGCTCCATCGCGGAGTCATGCGGACACGCCCGGAGGCTCGTTTCGTACCCGTACGGTGGCTCGCTTGCTTCTCGCGCCCGTTCGCTCGGATGAGGGGGGATTTCGCGGCGCTGCCGCCGCGAACAGTGTGGCCGTGTCGCCGCCGAAGCGTTTTTCCGCCAGTGTGCACGGGCCTTTAGTGCGCTGAATGAGCCAAGAAATTCGCAATTTAGTTTCAAATATACATGGAAATTGTCTGCTCTCCTTTCAACACATGGCGTCACAAAAACATTGACTCCGTCGCTTGCTGCAGTACTAGCATTAGTGATTCAATAATCGCACAAATGTCGCAGAAGAAGCAGCGGCTTGTTGGTTCATGTTAGAGGATTATTTCAGCGCGAATAGGCGAAGACGAAGAAGGCACACGAATGAACACGAATGACCTACACGAATTCTAGAACTTCGCCGCCTTTCAAGAAAATTTCTAGTCTTCTCAAGGACAATAGTTTGGCTGCGCTGCAAGCGGACAAGGAAAGTTGCTTTACTGTCGTGACACAAGGATGTTTTAGGGAAAAAGCTGGCTTTGCAATACAGAAGAATTTCAAGGAAATCGATTTAAACCCCCGGGAACAAAATAAGGCAGCGTTGGCATTAATTCAGTCACTTCAATTCCACGGTTTGAGGCAAACAGTAAACAAGACAAAGAAAAACACCTTGGAGTCATTTTTCACGTGCAAGACGCACAAACTTCACTTTACACTACGTCTAATTGTGTTGGAACGAGACTCCTGGCAGTTTTTATTGGGGAGATTTCTTCAAAGCAATTTAAGGCGAATTGTGCTTGACGACCCTTTTATTGTGAAAATTCCGTTGAATTTGTACAGATCAGAGTAAGGGCAGTGGAAGAACGTAACCGGTTTTTCCGTCGACATTGAAGAACTTTACTACTCTGTGCCTCATCCGAGTTTGTTCAGTGCAGTACGCGAAAAAATTGAAGACGGTGAAGTGAATTTTCAACATTCCTCTGGTATGAAGTCTGATAATTTATTGTCGCTACTACAATTTTATCCGCAGTCGACAATTATTTGCTTTAATGGTGAATACACCCAGAGGTCTGGTATATGTATCGATTGTTACGTCGCGCCCATTTTGTTGGATATTTTTATATCTCTAATAGATAAACGAGTCCAGGAGAACCTTGATGATTCAAATGTTGTTGATGCTTTCAGGTTTGTTGATGATTTTTTTATCATTGTTCGTGAACCTCAAGAGTTGCTTTCTAATAATGCAAAAAGCATCCTTCATGTTTTTACCAATTCTTCGGAAGGTTTGAAATCTGTATGGGAATTGCCAAAATATAAATGCATCCTGTTTGTAACATTAGGCTTGTTTTTTCTGCCGATTTTGTTTGTTTCCAGTATATGCCCAGGTCGGGGCAAAAATAATTTGCCTTACGAGAGTGCACATTCAAAAGTTATAAAAAGAACTGTTGCGACAAACTGTTTGAAGTCCACCTTAACAAAATCATGTGAACAGTTCAAGTCTGACAGCTTTAATCAGCAAGTGAAGCGGTTGGAGCGTGCTGGTTTTCCCCATGACCTGATTCTAATTTGTGATATCTAATTTGTGTGAGAATCTTAGCAGACGTTTAAAAGAACAAAAGCTGGCGAGGAAGGTTGACAGAACAAATTTCAGTCAATTCCCTATGTTCATCGAATATCTCACAACATAAAGAAAATTGGAAGAAAATATGGATAAATGTTGCTTTGAACGCAGCTTTCACACTGTCCCGTGTTTGCGACACAACTGAAAAAACCTTGCAAAAGGACTGAGATATCCAACATGTTTTGCCATCCACTAGGTGTGCTGGTCGCGACGTGTATAAGACACCATTAACCTGTGGAAGGTGTTATATTGTCCAAATAAAAAGGTGTTTTAATGACCGTGCGCGTGAGCACTAATTGGATGTTCCTAAGAAATCAGGTGACTATCTTCCTTATCATTGTAAAAAGTGCAAATGCACCCACATTTTTCAGGGCACCACGTTTCTAAAACGTGCGCATGTTATGCTGGAACGCGAAATCATCGAGGCCTATTTTATCATTCGAGAAGACAAGTCTGTCAGCGTCCCATCCATTACACCGCTAGAAAAAAAAGTTCGATTTCTGAAAGTTTTTTTGTGATTTTTGACGATGTGCGCGCACATATGCATTTGTCATTTCCCGTCAAAAAAATCAGTTGAAAGTCAGCGCCTGTCCTGTTCATTCGTGTGCCTTCTTCGCCTTCGTCCATTCGCGCTGATATAATCTCCCGCATAAGTGTCTTCGGTAAATATTTATTAAGTTTATTTGTTTGTTTTCAGTTCAACGAATAAGAAAAACAACGTAAGTTTTTTTTGTTTCTTTTTTCATTTAAGAACAGCAAAAAGATGTGAAATGACGTAGTCGGTGCTACTTATGACGTCATTTGTTGAAAGCATAGCCAGCGATTTCCAGCTATATTCGAAACCAAACTGCGGGTCCACTGGCGCATGCAGAGCATGTAATATTTGGACCACGTGTTCACAGGAGTCTCCACGGCTGGCCGACGTGTCTTTCAGACTCTGTTCAAAAAGTACGTAGCTTGTGCTAGGTCGCACAAGGCAAGATAACGGCTAAGTTGGCTGGCAGTTCACTAAAACAGGTCATGTGATAGCCAGGTAAAATTTTGGCAGGAAAATGCCACGTGACATTTTGTTACGTGATTTTGGCGGGAACGTGTCCCGTGGTCACCCAAAATCACCTAACGCAATGTCACGTGTCATGCCCCCCCCCCCCCCAAATTAAGTAACTAAACGTAACGTGACATGGTCCTGCTCAAATAACGTAACGAAATGTCACGTGACATATTCCCGCCAAAATTACGTAATTAAACGTCACGTGACATGTTCCGGCCATAATCACGTAAGGAAATGTCAAGTGACATTTTTCCGATAAAATCACGTAGCGCAATGTCACGCGGTATTGCATGATGCCTGATGAAACTCTGTCGTGCCGTTTTTAACAGCAACAGTTTTTACGGTTAACTTAAGCAGCTTCGCTACTAAAAAGTGTTCCAGGACCGCTTTAACCGTGCGCTGTCATCGAAGAAGTACACGGACCTCTAGCATTTCAGCTCCATCGAAATTTGGCCGCCGCGGCCAATATTTGACCCCGCGAACTTCAGGTCGGCAGTGAAGTGTCATGACCACTAGACATCTGCACCGGGTCTACTCGACCTCTCTGTGAATATGATATGCGATATTATTGTCCTTTGCGTCGTGGTCTGCTGTGATATTGTGAATTGTGGTCTGCTGCGACCTCAGTGATCGCAGATTCTATGTGGGACTTTGACTACCAGGGATGAAAACGTCGTTACTGTTATACATAATGCAAAGAATAGGCGTGCAAACCGCGGACAGATAGGAAGTCAAGTGGACAACACGCGCCGGCTATCAACTGAAGCGAAGCACAGAGGCGAAAAAGAAAGAATCTTGACACACAGCTTATCTTCATGGACGCAGTGCAAAAAACCGTGTCCGTGCGGTATTTTCAACGCCTGTTCTTTGCTTTGAATCCTTACGAACTCGCTCAGCTGTCTGTCCTCTTGTTGTTGTTATAGTTTTAGGGGCGAAGCTCCTCTTAGTCTAACCTTGTCACGCGTCAGGCGTCAGTCGTCAGAAGTCAGGCGTAACCCGCGTGCCGGGAGGCACGCGCTCGCCCTCGGCGCGTGCCTCTCTCTCTCTCCCGGCGCGTGCCTCTGCTGTCTTGTGAGAGAGAGAGAGAGAGAGAGACAGAGAGAGCGAAAGGCGCACGTTGGCACGGAGAAAGAAGTATTTGCACGTTGGCTATGGAAGCGCTCTTTCTTACAGGTCCGCCGCGGTGGTGTAGTGGTTACGGTACTGCTGCCACCCAAAATACGCGGGTTCGATCCCGGCCGCGGCGGTCGCATTTTCGATGGAGGCGAAAATGCCAGAGGCCCGTGTACTGTGCGTTGTCAGTGCACGTTAAAGAACCCCAGGTGGTCTAAATTTCCGGAGCCCTCCACTACGGCCTTTCTCTCCTCTCTATCTCTTTCACTCCCTTTTCCCCACCCCCACGGACGCTTAGCCGTGCTCCCTACATGGGCTGCAGAAATTAGCGTCCTTTCCTAACCGAAACACAATCAATCAATCAATCTTACAGGAACGCTACCAGCCCGCAAAGAAGGAGAACGCGCCCTCACGCGCGAGAGACAACGTTGGCGCAAGCAGCGTCTCCTAGCGCTTGTCCCTGTACCCCACTTTGTGATTGTCTTTCTTCGCGCAACCTTTTTGTTTCGAATAAGTCTCCTAGCGAGTTTCTTGATTGAGAAATACCGACTGCTCGCGTTGGAGAAGCGTTCACCGGCAACCCATATATATATATATATATATATATATATATATATATATATATATATATATATATATATATATATATATATATATATATATATATATATATATATATATATATATATATATATAGGCGCTGGATCTTGACTTGCAATGAAGTGCCGGTGAGAGATTTCACTTGTGCATAGTTGAACCATGAGGATTCGTAGCGTGCGCGTTTACTAAATTAATCCGGAACTCGGCACGATCTACGATGAACCTCCCGAGCTTCGCCCACTCATCATCATTCATTCCGTGGATATGCTGTAATTTTTTTAACAGACCACTAACTTTTTTCAGAGGACGAAATGGACCAACGGAGGAACAGGATCCGGGACGAAAGCATTCTGGAAGCGAGCTCTCACGTAAGATCATACGTCATTGTTGTTGTAACAAAATATTCATTTTGGTTATATTGTTTTCTACACCTTTGACTCTGCCACATTAGCAAGAACTCTCTCTCGTTCCTTTCTGTATCTACTTTTCTATTTTCTTTCGCAGTTGAAACAAATCTTTCACGGTCTGGCTAGGAGAAGACCAGTAATTTATTTATCCATTCATACAAGTCAGGTCAAGTCAAGTCGAGTTTATTACATACTTCAGTTGAAATTCACGGTTAGCATATTACAGAAGGGGGTCCCAAAGTTTCAGAGAAACTGACAGGGGAACCTGGGGACCTCCTGTGGCTACATGAATTGGGTTGTTACAAAAATGCAGCAAGAGCATACGGACGCGTGAGCAATAAGGAACATGCTTGACTAACAATATCAACAGGTCAATAGATAATATAAAGGTCACACTCACTATTGAAAATAAAAATGTCACGGAAATAATCGAAAGCAAGTGCCGTAACAAGAATAACAGAGGAAGAGTAATGAACAGCTCTGTATGACAAACGCAGCTCGTTTCATTATCAGAGGTACCACTTATACCAAAGCAAATGTTAAATGCGAAAATAGCACGTAAAAGTTGAGAGCTTTTAACAGTTAACTGCACAATTCTGATTACTTGATCAATCCCTGAACAAAATATTTCTTGCTGCGCGAGGTGAAAACATGAATGTTATGTGATGATTTTAAATCGAAAGGCAATGAATTCCAAATAGCTATGCTAATAAATAGGGTTGTGAATTTGCCGTAGGTTGTCCCTACGGCCATTCATTCATTCATTCATTCATTCATTCATTCATTCATTCGCCTTTTGTCTGTCTCTCTCTCTCTCTCTCTTTCTATAAATATATATATAGCTCAGAGATAAGCTTTCCCTGAGCCCGAATAAAAATATTTTCAATAAAACAGATTTGATTCTAGCCAGTAGAGTGTCAATAAATCAGTTTTTTTTCCTTATCCTTTCTGCAGTGGTGATTACCATTCTTGCAGTGGGTAGTGACTGTATAGTTGCATTACATACAGGTAGTAGAATCCCTCGGGGTTGTAAGTGTGCCGCGTTGCTGTTAATTGAGAGGCTATGGTGTCGCATCGTGACTCGCCGCAGCCGATGACATGCTCTGTCCAGGCAGACTTCACAGCCATTCCATGCGCTGACATGCGCCTTCGTAGCCCACTCTCTCCCCTTCCTGTATCCTTAAAAGGAAGGTGCTCTGCAACACCATTTTACTCTGATGAAGGCCGGTACACCGGCCGGAACGTCAGTAAAGCTATATTGCTTTGTTAATCGTGTGAATGTGTTTTATTGAATAGATAGATAGATAGATAGATAGATAGATAGATAGATAGATAGATAGATAGATAGATAGATAGATAGATAGATAGATAGATAGATAGATAGATAGATAGATAGATAGATAGATAGATAGATAGATCTCAATTTCTAGTTCTCTTGCCATTAGCAAGTTGTGTTGCAATCGTCAATATAACGCAATCCCATAAATGCATGTTCGGCAAGCGTACGTGGCTAGCCTAGTTCTCTCTCTCTCTCTCTCTCTGGCTCACGTTATTATCAAACTATTATCAAAGAGCAAAAAACTATTATCGTTGATTTTGCTTAGTACCGCAAGTATGTATCATTCATTACTCTGCTCGAAACATGCGAACAGCAATGATGTCAATTCTTCTTGTCTAACTGCAGCGATTGTGTTGTTTTGTTTTTCTTCAGACGAGCGACCTGGCCACAGCGATGCACGAATCCTTGGTCGGCAAGCCTCCGATAAGCACGGCACTTCGGCGGCGAACGAGGCACCTGATGTGAACGTTCCCGGAGGCCGAATTTTCGTTAGCCACTACGACGCCTTATTGTGTAATACGCCGAAGGCACAGTCCTGATCGCTTTCTTGTTAATACAAGCAATGCTGGAGTTTTGCTTATAATTGGATGATTACCTTTGCCGGGAATCAGAACCGCCGTTAAACGAAAAAGAAAAGGGGGGTGGGGCTTAGTTTCTCTCTCTTTTTTTTTTTACGTACTGCATTGAAATCACGAAAAGAAAGACAATTTCATAATAAAGTGCTGACGTGATGAGTGAAAACTGTACATGAATTGAAACACTCTGTACAGAGCGCCAAAATGAAACGTTTAGTGGCCAGTTGGTAGAAGCCAACGTTTGGAAATTATTGCTGATGCTGCAGCAACAACTCGTTATGTCCTGTCGCGTCCCGTCGTCGTCTTCGCTGGTGCACCTTGTTTTGTCGCAGAATTTCCAACTATTATCACCGACGAGAAGTTGGTCAATTTTGAAAAATATCTTCGTGATCATTTTGCGAATAGTTTGTCCATGTAGCATGCCGTAAAACTGCTGTTCCTTGCGTGCGTATATTTTACTTTTGTTATCTGAAAACATCGTGATATGGAAGAGTAAGTACATGAAAATTTCAAGAAGAAATACATAGCTCTCGCTAGATCGCAAAGCCTGATCACAGCGAAGCTGACCGATAGCCTACAGAAACAGGTAACTTGATAGTCGCGTGATATTTCGGCGGGAGCATGCCACGTGACATTGAGTTACGTGATTTCGGCGGAAACCTGCCACGTGACATTTTATTAAGTGATTCTGATGGGAACATGTACTGTGATAGCCCAAACTCACGCAACGAAACATCACGTGACATGAACGTAAGGCAATGTCCAAATAACGTAACGCAATGTCACGTGACATGTTTCTGCCAGAAACCACGTAACGCAATGTCACGAGACATGTTCTCGCCAAAATAACGTTACGCATGTGTCGCGCGACATGTTTGCGGCGGCATGGTAAGATCACTCGACACAACATGGGAAGATCAAAGTTAATTCGCGGGTTTCACCGAGTCGGCTTTGAAGAAATTTGCCAGGCTAGGTCGTAGTCATTGTAAAAAAAGTCACAGTTCCGCCAGAAGGGCGAAGCACTAAAAGCGATAGAAATGCATGATCATTATAATAAATATTATTATTATATGATATGATATGCGAAGTAACACAAGCAGCTTTAAGGTAATCTGAATTGTAGCGAACGTTGGCTTACTAAGTAAGCATGCAGGTGCTATAGGCGTGACTAGATTCGCACGAAGGGAATGATGAAGACGACATGCCACTCGCAACAAAGAGGTCCCTGCAACAAAGTACGTGGTCCGGACAGTGCTAAGCTGTAGAAAGATATGTAGAAACACTGTAGCCGACCCACGCGATGTAGTCGGCTAGCCGGAGAGAGCACCACCCGCTCTCCGGCGAATCTACGTATAAGCACGGGCCACTTTGGCGGAAGGCAGCTGGGGAACAGGTCACGTGACATTGCGTTACGTGATCATGGAGGAATCGTGTCGCGTGTCATTGAGTTACGTGATTTTAGCGGCAACATATCACGTGACATTTCGCTGCGTGATTTTGCCGGAAACATGTTGCGTGACATTGCGCTAAGTCATTTTGGGTGATCATGTGATACGTTCCTCCAAAGTCACATAAAATGTCAGGTGAAATGTTCCCTCCAAAATCAGGTAATGTCACGGGACATGTTTGCGCCAACGTCACGTCACGCAGTGTCGCGTGATATGTTCCCTAAAAATCACGTAACGCGATATCACGTGACATGTTCCCCCAAAATCACATAATGCAGTGTCACGTGACATGTTTCCACCAACACCACGTAAGCAATGTCGCGTGACGAGTTTCCGTCTTATCACGGAACACAATGTCACGTGACATGCTTCCGGCAACATAACGTAACGCAGCGTCACGTAACGTGTTCCCTCAACATCACGTAACCCCATGTCACGTGACATGCTACCGCCAAAATCACGCAACGCAATCACGAGACATGTACCCCTAAATTAACGCGATGCACTGTCACGTGACATGTCTGCCAACATCACCTTATGCAATGATATGCTACCCGGAAATCACGTCACGAAATGTCACTTGAGACGTTCCTTCCAACATAACGTAACACTATGACATGTGACATGTCGCCGCCCTTACACGCAACACAGTCACATGACATTTTTCGGCCAAAATCACGTAACGCAATGTCAGTGACATGTTTGCCCCAAAATCACTTAACGCAGTGTCGCGTAACATCACGTAACGCAATGTCACGTGACACTCTTCCGCTAAAATCACGTAAGGCAATGTCGCGTGACATATTCCAACAAAATCACGTAACCCAAGTCACGTGACATGTTCCCGAAAAAGCACGTAACGCAATGTCAAATGAGATTCTTAGATATTTCAACTTGTAAATAGTATATACATACTTGTATACATACGGGACATGACGGCGATGGCGAAGGTGACGGCAAAAACCCGCCGAGACTGTCCATATAATTGCTATCGCAATAAAACAGCGCAACAAAAATAGAGATACAGGCTAGATCTCTCACTCCTACATTCAGAGACCAGCTGTTAACCTACAACGAGACCACCAAGCACTATTACAAAGGGCGCAAGGCATTCCCCCTGTCACATTATAAATTCAATAGGCCATAGGCGGTTACATTAAGACTTCTGCAGACACGGACGTACGTTAACCAGGTCGTCATGAATAAGATTAATCCGGCCTGCGGGGTTTCAGTCTATTGTAGCTAGTGGGGGGGGTTTCCTCGATTTTAGACCACATGCTCCTACGCTGCTCTTTGCTGGCCGATGATGGTTCTCAAGGTGAACTGTGTGGCAGCGTATGCTGCACAGTGAAGTGCTGGCGGACCAACTAAGGGCTGCCCAGAGCGCCCGTGTAGTGGCAGAGGGGCTCGGCCTCTCTGTCCCGACGTGGGAGCAGCCCGTATCAGTCCCCATAATGATCCCTCAGGACCGAATAAAGTTTTTCATACCATACAGGAAAAAAAAAAAAAAACGCGTGCACAGAGTGGGAGCCTCTAAAAGGCCAACTGCTTTAATAATCATTTTCCCGCTCCCTTTCTCAGTGAAGAATTGTTATACCGATAGCCTACAAGAAAAATTTTATTTTGTGAACTATATTTCCTTTGCCTTCGCTCCTAACGTGACGCATTTATTTGTGTCGCTTGTCAAGCTTTGGCTTACGCTTTTCCTCTCAAACACAATATGCGGAGAATCCAATACTGCCGTGGACAGAGTACAATACTTCTGTCAACCAGGTGACGTGCAGTGATTTCACAAAGAAAGTCGCCGGATGCATATCGTCATGTTTACCATGCTTCCGTTCAGCCCCTATGTATCGTCTTCAAACGCATATATGGCAAAAATAAGGTCAATTTATAGCGCTTTACATGCTCGCACTGAAAACGGTGTTGCGCTGTCGCGCAACGACGTCTTCTCGACATCGCGGAACGCTCGTAGCGAGGTAGCCCAGAAAGCCATCGCCCCATGTAAAAAATATATATTTGTGGGCAGAGTGGCCTTCTCCTCCTTCTTTACTTATTATTACCTTCACTTCCGTTTCGCACCTTGTCGCTGTACCATACTATACACGGTTATACTACGCTTTGGCCTCTCCGCTCCTCGTTTCCCTCCTCCTCACTCTTCCTCAAGCTAGAACTGCTTCGCTGTTAAAAGCAGCAGACTTGTGGCGTGCGAATTTGTATTCTCGGTAACAGTGAAAACTACTGCCATGGAGCATAACTCCCTGTGACTTGAGCGCACGCTAGTCTAAGTGGTTTTGGTGGCATCGTGTGTGCGATTAGCGCAGCAAGCCTTCGCGTCTGTCGGCTGTCTGTAGAAGGCTGAGAGAAACCAGGCCGGCGGGAGCCGGTGTTATCGAGTCGCGCAGTCTTTCTCCCTTTCGTGGTGAACACGAAAGTGTCCACCACGATCTCATACGCCCCTACCGTAACCGATCGTCATCACCTACGCCCACTGTAGGGCAAAGGCCTCTCCCATAGATCTTCAGTTATCCCTGTCCTGTGCTAACTGGGCCCAATTCCCGCAAACTTCCTGGTCTCATCTGCCAACCTAACTTTCTGACACCCCCTGCCACGCTTGCCTTAATCTACCCTGTTACCCTTAATGACAAACGGTTGTCTTCGTATTACATGGCCGCCCACGCATATTTCTTCTTAATTCCGTAACGGATATGATGCAGTAAAATAAACATGTAAGAACAAGAAGGACAAGCGCTCAGAAAAACTCCTTTTCATGCGCTGGGAATCGAACTCACAGCCCCTCGCTCCACGACGAGAGGTGGCCGGTGCTCTACCGCTGCGCTGACGCCGCTTTTTTTTTTTCTTTTCTTTATTACCGGACACAGTAAACAACGGTCACTTGACTACAAAACTAAGTACAAAGGTGAACAAAAATCGAGTCTCACTTGACGCGATCACTTTTATGTCTTACACGAGATGAATTCGTCCCGCGCACTTTCATTCAAAACTCCTTTAAAGCAGTTAGAGGTTCGATCTGGCTAAGCCACTCAGGCACACACTCTTGCTGCTTCAATTCCTCAATGTATCGTGCCATGCACCGTCGAAAATATATACGTGCTGGCTGGGCATCAGGATCGCAATGGTACCCAGCCATTCTGGAGCGCCATAAGCAGTGGAGGCCCGTAAGCATTATTAGGTCGTAGGGTAATCCATCATCACTTTTTATCGCCAAGTACCGTATACCATGGGGATCAATTGGAAATTCCTTTTTCAGTGTTCTTTGAAGGACATCCCAAAAATACACACCTTCCCAGCAATGAATGAAAACGTGGTCTATATCTTCCGGCTTTTTACAGATTAGACAGTCAGTGCCCCATGGTAAGAAAAGTCCTCGCTCTTCCATAAGAGTTTTAACCGATAACGTGCCAGTATGGAGCTTGAAGAAGAACGTTTTTGTTGCAGGTTGGATTGGCATCTTTTTCACACGCTTCAATACGTCAAGACCAGGGCCTCCACTGAAAATGGCCCTGTACATTGGAACAGGCAAGATAGTGTCACGTACATCATTATACAGCTTTTTGCGCCCAATACTCCACAGGTACTCATTCGAAAAACGAACGCTCAAAAAGCGCACACTATCAATAACCTCCTTAAAGAACCCACGTACTGAACCCGGCATGCTCTCTATTCCGACTACAAACTGAGGAAGTGCGTGTCGGAGCCGTAACTGGCACATCGTGCGTAAGAAGGGATCTTCCACATCTCGAAAAAATAAAAACCTGTTGACAATCTGCCTTATGAAAAGGTGCGCCAGGCCTATTCCACCGTCTTTCACACGTCTGAAAAGATTAGTCCGGCTGCACCGTTCCCAGCTTGAGCCCCACGCGAAAACCGCAAATACTCTGTGTAACTTTTGCACATTTGCACGGGAGCAATGGAGGACTTGCATGACATACCATACCTTAGCAACCAAGAAAATGTTACATATTGTGGCCCTAGCAAATATTGAATGGTGACCTGCATTCCATCTTGCGGCTTTTTCCTTCGCCTCCTTAGTCTGCTGCATCCAGTACTCGTCATTCTGCTTATAAGCATCAAGCGGCACGCCTAGATACTTCACAGGGGTAGTCACCCATTTGACATTAGCGAACAAGTCTGGTGCAGACGGCCACTGGCCGTGCCAAAACCCTAGGCACTTCCGCCAATTAACGAAGCTGTTCGTAACGTCCCCAAATTTAGCCACTATTTTCACAGTATTCTCGACGCTTGTCTTATCCTTGCAGCATACAGCCACATCGTCTGCATAAGCCAGCAGTTTCACCTCGGACGACTGTACTTTAAAGCCTCTGACAGCTTCGCTTTCAATGATAGCCAGGCACAACGTTTCTATATATATACCAAATAAAAGAGGGCTGAGGGGACAGCCCTGACGCACGGAACGCATGATCGTAATTGGAGCGCCCAATATCTGATTGATTACCAGCCTGGTAGAGCAATTCTTGTACGCCATGGCCACCCCGTCAGTGATCACGCGGCCGAAGTTGATATATTGGAGCACGGACAATAAAAGCTCATGTGAGACGCAATCAAAAGCTTTTTCAAGGTCTAACTGCATTACCGCAACACCTTCTTGTAACGCATCGGAGCACTCCAAAACGCACCTCATCTTATGAATATTGGTAAATATAGTTCTTCCACGAATACCGCAGATCTGATGGGGTCCAACAACGTCTTGAATTACAGACTGAACTCGACAAGCCAAAACTTTCATAAGTATTTTATAGTCGCAGTTAGTTAATGAGATAGGTCTATAAGATGAGACTTGCTTCAGTTTTTCTTTTTCCTCCGTTTTCGGAATAAGTATGGTGTGAGAACGACCGAATGATGGCGGTAGAATCTTTAGTTCATAAGCTTCATTATATATAGCTGCAAGTACTGGTGACAGGTAATTTTTAAAGGTCTTGTACCAAGCAGCACAAAGACCGTCTGGTCCAGGCGACTTTCCCGAACTTAGGCTGTCGATTGCACAACTAACCTCGTCTTCTGATATTGGTTGCTCTAATGAAGCCTTTACTTCTTCCGACAGCCGGGGCATACGACTGAGGTCGCTGCGCTGACGCCGCACATGCCTGGAGCGTTGCTTGGAGCTATACGAACGCGCCTTATGTTTCTCCTTATCCCGTTTCGTTCGTTCTTTGACGCTCTCGCCCGACTCGGCGCGCGTGCATCCAGCATATTGACTGGAACGGTTCCGCCATCCAGGAGAAGCACAGCGAATCAGTGCAGCTTTTCTTCGCCTCTCCTAGATGGCGGCATCATTCCAGGCGCGTTCCAAAGTCCGCCTCGATGCACGCGTGAGGATCCGCCCCGGCATCGCAAAGAAGCGTGATAAGAAAGAACATAGCCGCATTCGTACAGCTTCGAGCCTACGTGGTAGAGCACCGTTCACCTTTTGTCGTGGGTAGCGTTCCCCCGCCGACGACTCTTCGAGCGTGATGGCAACAAGCACACAGCTGTGTAACGATGTCGACGGGTCAATGTGGCGTAAGTAAATATGATGGATACCGTTGTCGCGAGACATTTATGATCGAATGTGTCCAGTTATTACGTAAACTACTTCAGTTATTACCACAAGGCGTTTGTCCTTGGATGTTATGGAGGTGATACGTGAACGTGGGTTCGTCCACGTCAAACAGTGCCGTGCCAGCGAAACACCGATAGCAATGGCCAAGTTCACCTCGATGTAACAATAACTATTCAGCTGCTCATGCGAAGACACATTTCACTTTCGTGTTATACCGATTCCGTTGACAGAGGGAATTTATTAGGGGCGAAGCTCCTCTTAGTCAAACCTTGTCACGCGTCAGGCGTAACCCGCGTGCTGGGAGGCACGCGCTCGCCCTCGGCGTTCGCCTCGGCGCGTGCCTCCCGGCGTGTGCCTCTCTCTCTCTCTCCCGGCGCTGCCTCCCGACGCGTGCCTCTGCTGTCTTGTGTGAGAGAGAGACAGAGAGAGAGCGAAAGGCGCGTGTTGGCTATGGGAACGCTCTTTCTTAGAGGAACGCTGTACCAGCTCGCAAAGAAGGAGAACGCGCCTTCACCCGCGACATTCAACGTTGGCGCAGGCAGCGTCTCCTAGCGAGTTTCTTGATTGAGAAATACCGACTGCTCGCGTTGGAGAAGCGTTCACCGGCAACCCATATATATGTATATATATAGGCACTGGATCTTGACTTGCAATGAAGTGCCGGTGGGAGATTTCACTTGTGCATAGTTGAACCATGAGGATTCGTAGCGTGCGCGTTAACTAAATTAATACAGAACTCGGCACGATCTACGATGAACCTCCCGAGCTTCGCCCACTCACCATCATTCACTCCGTGGATATGCTGTAATTTTTTTTCTTCTTTCTCCATCGCACCAATTAAGAGGCAGGCTATATATATTTTGGGGTGGAGCGGCAAATGAAAACGTTGTGAGTGTGGCAATCTGTAATCGCGCCCCGATTCCCCAAGTGGCGAATCGAGTGAAACAGCGGTACGTAAAGCGCGGCGGATCGCCGTGAAAGTCAGTCAGTCGTCGCTCGGTCAACATGGCATTCAAGCAGATCAACGAGTATCCCGTTTAGAAGCTTTTTGCCAGCTGGCCACCCAAACATAGCCGTTCGTCTAGTTGAGACGCGTCCTACAGCCTACAACCTCGTCATCGGGGATCCAGTCTCAAGGTAGCTCAATCTTATGAAATCGCCTTCAATAACTGACTCCCGGAAACAGCGTTCAAGCTTCCGACGTTGCGGCCGCGCCAGAACGTTCTGTGACTTCTCGCTTCCCGATCGACGGGGACTCAACAGTTCCGGTCATCTCACATATGCCTTCATCTGTTCCTATCTTCTAATTTTCACGTAGTTAATTGCTATAAGTTACATTTTTGTCTAGCTTTGATTTACTGCCTGTTTTACTTTTTTTTACTTGTGTGTTAATCATGTACGTGCCTCTTGCAAACATTTCAATTCATATTATGCGCACGTTTGTTAGTTGTCTGTGATTCTGTCCATTATCACTAGGTTAGAGTTGTTTCATTCTCCAAACATTCTGCTTCATTCATTCTGCTTCGGTTTCATAGACGACGAGGACGAAAAAAAGAGGCCGAGGTGGGCAGAGAGGACAACGAAGACGTTTGAACGAGCGGGAGACGACGAAGGACAAGACATGACGAGGATGCGGTATTCGGGATTCGGACGCGGGTATCCACGGTTCGAAGGTCGTCGCCGTACCACAGGCCATCCAGTCCCGCTTGCATAAATGCATATATGGAAATGCAATGATTGCGTTGAACCGACGGTTGTAAGACAACTTGCTGTGGGAGAGAGAAACCGAAAATGAGAATGAAATAGAGTGAAAAAAAAATAAAGAAACAAAGTGAGACGCAAACAGGGGGAGAGTGAGAGAGAGAGAGAGTAAGGAAGAAAGAGAGGGAAAGAAAACAAAGAAGAAAGAGAGGCAGAGTTGGAAAAAAGCAAACTTTCTTGGCGAGGGGGGGCTTCAACCCGAGTGCTCATGGTCCAAATGCGAGCATCATACACACTACGCTATGCACCCACGGTTGCTCAGCTGCCCTGTTTCATCATATTTCACAAGTGGGAACTACGTTAGTTAAATGTAAATCATTTCTTGGCGAACTTGAGTCACTTTGACCGTATCTGTCTATCTATCTAACCGCCTACGTCTCGATACTCTCTTGATCGTCTCGTTCACATGGTATACCCACGTTTGGAGGGTATGGCATAAGTGTATGACGGACATGGATGACGGATTTTTGCATCACTAACAAGATATACACGTTACGCAGGTCATAATTTACGTGTGACTTTACGTTGCGTGTGGCCCGTAGTGGTCGGCCCGTGGCATTCGGGTATTCGCCACTGGTGTTTGGACTTCATAGACACTGTATTAATCAACGACCAACTAAAACAGACATTTAACATATCTTTAGAAAACACTTAAAAGAAAGGCATACCTTTCGTCGTATAGCTTGCGATTGAAGTGTACACTCTTAGCACGGTAACCTTTAGTTTATTTTATAGGTACACAAAAATGTGAAAATATGCTCCTTTATTAAAGGTTAAAGCTCTTTAACCTTTAGTAAAGGAGCATATTTTTACATTCTTGTGTAGCTATAAAATAAACTAAAGGTTACCGTGCTAAGAGTGTAGGCATAACAAGCACAGAGACACACAGCCTACCAAGCCGTGGGTGGCTATCGAACGTGCGCCTTCGAGGTGCCGAGCAAGCACGCTACCACTGCGCAATTGCGGCTCCATCCACACGGTAGCAAATAGACCTCAATAGGAGCGGGTGGCACCGCTCCTATTGAGCTCGGTTCAAATCAACACAGGCAGTATTCTTTTTATTTATTTAACAGCGGAGCTGATCAAAGTCGACCCTTCGCCGTCTGTCGTGGGTCCCGCAGGAGGGAAAAGCGGACTCGCTCTTGCACTCAACCCACAGCCCATAGTGGGCCAGTCCCCATTCGTATGAACACCACAGCCGTACTATACGTGTCAGCGGAGCGCTACACGTACCAGCCAGTGGTAGTTGCTCCATTCTCCTCTTCTATTGTACATATCCATCATCGTCTTTTACACTTTTCTTTTTTTTCCTTAGTTTGTTAATCCATCTCACGCTCCAAATCTTTTCCTTCCTCATTCTGCTCCACTTCCTCCTCCTCCTCCTTCTTCCATCCTACTCCTCTTCAACTTCCGCTACATCTGGCCTTTTCGTCTTCCTTCTTCCTTTCTTCCTCCTCCTGCGCCATTTTGTTGTTGTTGTTGTTGTTGTTGTTGTTGTTGTTGTTGTTGTTGTTGTTGTTGTTGTTGTTGTTGTTGTTGTTGTTGTTGTTGTCCTCAAATCTGGCACATACCCACCCTGGGGGATTGGCCAAGATGTGAAAAGTTGAAAGAGTTTATTTATTTATTTACTTACTTATTTATTTATTTATAAATACTACAATCCCCGGTTGGGATTTTGGTAGGGTGCGAAGATGAACAATACATGACATGATACAACGAAATTTGTGGAACAAGTGCTAGGCGCAACTAGGTTATATAATTCGCGCTTAGGCGCTTCAAGGTATACTCGAACTAAATACACATATATACGTGTACACAAAACATACATGAACACACCAGAAATAAAACTTGCCAACGAAGGCTGCAACACTTGCTCATTTGTTAATAAATTCCAGTCATTGACGGTTCTGGGAAAAAAATGAATATTTAAATGAATTATTTCGCGTTTGATGCGGTGTTAGTGTTCTATCATGCCGTTGTCTTGTGCTATATCTGGAGGTGAGTGGCATAACAGAGTATGCATCGACCTTAACATGTCCCATTAATATTTGGTAGAGAAACTTCAAACGTGAATGAAGGTTTCTAGTGGATAGAGGTTGCAGATGAGCTCTGGTCAACAGGTCTGTTACCGATGTACGGTCATAGCGATTATATATAAAGCGAACTGCTCTTTTTTTAATCAATTCCAGTTTATGAATATTCGTTTTAGTATATGGGTCCCAAATAACAGCAGCGTAGTCTAATCTGGGCAGAATAACAGATTTGTACGCAAGGAGACGTACTGTGGGGGTGGATAGTTTCAGTGCTCTGCGAAGAAAAATTCACAGCATATTTACGGAGTGAATGATGATGAGTGGGCGAAGCTCCGGAGGTTCATCGTAGATCGTGGCGAGTTCCGGATTAATTTAGTTAACGCGCACGCTACGAATCCTAATGGTTCAACTACGCACAAGTGAAATCTCCCGTCGGCACTTCATTGCAAGTGAAGATCCAGTGCCCATATATATAAAAATATGGGTGGCCGGTGAACGGTTCTCCAGCGCGAGCTGTCGGTATTTCTCAATCAAGAAACTCGCTAGAAGACGTTGCCTGCGCCAACGTTGTCTCTCGCGGGTGAGGGCGCGTTCTCCTTCTTTGCGAGCTGGTACAGCGTTCATCGAAGAAAGAGCGTTTCCATAGTCAACGCGCGCCTTTCGCTCTCTCTCTCTCTCTGTCTCACAAGACAGCCGATGGAAGAGTGAGAGAGCTCGCGCGCCGGGAGGCACGCGCCGGGGGCGAGCGCGAGCCTCCCGGCGGCGCGAGGTGGCTACATACATACATACATACATACATACATACATACATACATACATACATACATACATACATACTACTACTACTACTACTACTACTACTACTACTACTACTACTACTACTACAGAGGAGGGAACGACCCACACACTAAGGAGCTTCGCCCCTAAAAATGGTTAGCGTTGTGTATGAGCTATGACTTGGTCGATGTGTTTATTCCACCGGAGATCATTTGCTATTAAAAGTCCTAAGTACTTGTACTCGGTTACCTCGGTAAGATAATTGTTGTAGCCGTAATAATAAGATAAGGGCGTTTTTTTTTTCATAAGTTAAGTCATCAGTTAAGTCATAAGTAGCGTGAAATGCCAATAAGAATCGAATAATCAGGACGGAATTAACGGTGAAGAGTACGAATTTATGAGCAGAACAGGCATGAATCAATTATGAATTTTTCAACAGTAGAGCATACATCCCCGTGGCAATGTCCTAATGAAGAGGCTCCGAAAGACATTTTTCATCCGCCTACTATCTTCTTCTTCTTCTTGTTCTGTCAGTGCTGTCATCAGAGCCATGGCTACGCCCATGGTACCAAACCCTGTGTTCTTTACCTTCTTCGTCTCATTTTATTGTTGTTATTGCGTCCTCAACTCTGGCACATGCCCGCCCTGGGGGATTGGCCAACATATGAAATATATGAAGAGTTACGTCAGAAGTACTTTGCAATGTCAATTAGAGTAGGATAATCAGGATGAAATAATAGAGATGATTACACATTTATGAACCGAACCGTCCGGAATCAATTATGAATTTTGCGACAGTAGGGCACGCATTCCCGGGACAATGTCCTAATGAGGAGGCTCCCAAAGACAGAATATTGGAGACGGAGAATTCCAACCCATTCCTATGAAGAGAATCTTTCAACGTGTGTTTTCTTAATGAGGATAACCGACTGCGTTTTAAGAAGTAGTGATCGATAGATTCGTCTTCGCCGCAATATGGACACAAGGGATACGAGGCCAAACCAGCTCTGCGCATATAAAAGTTTCGTTTTGGAATGCGACAACCTTATTGCGTAAAGATAACTTCTAGTTTTTTGGAGCTGAATGCACTTCTATGCAAAGGAATTAAGAGGTGTCGATAGTACATTTAAATCAGTTTATCACGAATTACTGGATTTTTGCCTTACAGCTCTCCTTCTAAATTTTGCAGCAGTTATGAGCGGTGATGCTGCAAGTAGTAAGACAATCGGACCACTAAGAGATGATCTTGCCAAGCTGTCCGCCATTTCATTCATTACAATTCCTTTGTGACCAGGCACCCACACCAATCTAATCAGAATTACATCGCTAGGGACAAGCGAATAAAAAGTACGTAACATGCGTGTATCCCTGTTAGCAGTAAGAGCTGTACAGAAAGATAAAGAATCTGTGACAATTACGTCTGATGAGCATGCTGCACTTAATTTTCGTAAGGCCATAACAACAGCCAGAAATTCTCCCAAGAATACCGATAAGAAATCAAAAATTCTTAGGGAATTGTCCAGTTAAACATTTATATTCCTGTTCTTCTTCACCATCTTTTACTTCCTCTTCGTCTTCTTCATTTACTACGTGACCGTCTCCTTGTGATTAATATACGGGTTCGAGAGCGAAACCGAAACTGAGCGACGCTGGCACGCGCGCTCGTGATACAAGCGCGCGTGCCAGCGTTCGAAGCAGCTCAGCGTTCGAGCTCGGCGGTTCTCGGCTGGACGTCCGGTCCGGGGAACCTGGCGACGTCCTCTCGGCGCTGTTCTGTTCCTGCGTTCCGGCTGGGTGACTGGCCCAGGGACCAGGCGAAGGGTCTGGTGTCCTGGCTGCTGTTCCTGACAGCTGACCTACCCACGAACGAGACCTGCGCTCCGGCTGGGTGACTGGCCCAGGGACCAGGCGAGGCACCGCTGTTCCGGCTGCCGTTCCAGGCAGCTGATCCCGTTCGGCTGCCGTGCCGGGTGTCTTAACTCGTGTCCGGGCTGTTGTGCATAGTAGCCGCTGTGCTACCGAGCTGCCGCGGTGGCTCATACCCTGCTGTGGCACGAAGCCGTGCTGTGACGAGGGCTGACGCACGCCGACATCAACGAGCCGGGCATCGCGTCGACTGACCGAAGTCCGCGCCGAGGCGTCGACAATCTGCCCCGCACGCTTCACACGGCGAGAGACTTGATTTATTAAGACTTTGTTGTTTGCTAAGCATTTCATGTTTCTAGATAATTGTAGCCATATCACTGAGTTGTATATGTGCTTAGATTTCTTCCTGTAAATAGAGTTAGTGTTTTGTTTGTGTGTGCACTCGTGGTTCGATTGTGTTCCTTTGCTGAGCGGTCCTGGGACCATACGATCACAACCCCCTCTTTTCCATCACACTCCTGTTCCACCGTTTACTTTTTACCTCGTCATCGTCTTCTTCCTTTCATTCTCTTCCTATACTTCTTCCTCTACCATTAGTTATACATCATCTACTTCGTGGTCCTGTTCATCGTCTTCGTCACTTTCTATCTCTTCTTCTTCTTTTAGTACTCTTTCTCCCCTTCCACAGTGTTATATGTCGGAGTCCACCATGACGTCACACGTCACTTCCAAAAGGAAAGTGACGCTGTAAAACCTGCATGTAAGGATAGCAAAGAAAAATGCAGCAGATCCCACGCGCTGTGGGAATCGATGTCATGCGAAGCTGCCAGCAAGAAAATGGCTGATGCCAAAGTGTTTAGCATTGAACCAGGTGCTGCGGTTAATATAAAGATTATTGTGCAAATTGGGTAGTAGTGTGCATAATGTGGGTTCACAAGGCACCGTGAAAAGTTAGGCTAGTTGGTGATACGTGATGAACAACAGTTGATGTCGGCAGCACGTGGTGACTGAAGGGTAGGGGGCGGCGTCATGTAACGTCGGCACTCACGTTATTACAAAGACGTCTGCTTTCTGCAAGACTAATGCCCACTACGGTGTGCTTACGTGCATATTATGAGCTCCGTTCGTTGGATTATTCCTACGTGGTCGTTCAAAGTTTGACAAAAGCATGTTGAGCGATAGAAGTACGTATGCAACGTTTCTTACATTGCTATCTTAGCGGTTCCACCCTCGAGAGGTGCTTAGACAAGCACCATCGCCCAAACTGTCGAGCCTATAGATATATTCGCTACATAGAACGCGTTCGAGGAGTAGCCATGGACGAGTGGTAGCGTGCTTGCTTGGCACTCCACTGGCCTGGGTTCGATTCTTGCTCACCTACGTTGTCGTCCGTTGCTTTTCTTCATCACAGCGCATTTGTGTGTGGCCGTTTGCTTGCATGTGCGCATTTTTTTTTTCATTTGCATGTTACAACAAATATGGACCGTTTCTCTCCTGTTTAACCAACGCAAAGTCGGTCGTCATCAAAATTTCATTAAGAATTTTGGTCGTTGTTCTTTGATTGAAATAGGATGTGATGTTAACATTCAACCACCTGTGGCTGCAGCGCCACCCACCTGCACTGGGCCGAGCACTATATATGGATATGAGCCGCATGTGATCGAATTTTCTTAATCGATACGTGTGTGACAAGATACGCTGCCGCGTATCTCAGCTAGGGCCGGTTGTGCAAGCGAGAGCTTATGCTATGTTGCTAAGCCGGACTGGGCTGATATAGACAACCGCACGTCTTGCATTGTTTGCATGGTGTGTTGACGGTTTGGTTTTACGGCAGAAAATATTGTTCCGTGGTCGATTTTCGCCGCTGTGAGCGCGCACACAACTTTAGCGGCGACGGAGCTCGGCCAGTCAAGCGCGAACGCACAAACACACACGCCAGCGTGCACACACACACACACGCACGCGCGCGCATACGCACAGCGGCGGAGCGTGCCTAGTCACGCGGTATTTGCTTCAAGGCCAAGCGGAGATACACGGCGAAACTCGCTCGACTAGGCCAGAAAAGCTTTCGCTCTAGCATTTCTGTCGATGCCGGGGGGATCAAACTCACAGACCCCGCTCCACGACGAAAGGTGGCCGGTGTTCTACCACTGCGCTATCGCCGGACATGCTCGAAGTTGCACGAATGCGCCGTATATTCCTTCTTATCTCGCTTCGTTCGTTCTTCCTCGACGCTCTCGTCCGGCTCAGCGCGCGCTCATCCAGGCGCACTTTGCCTGGAACGATGCCGCCATCCAAGAGAGGCGAAGCGAAGCAGTGCAGCTTTACTTCGCCTCTCCTGGAAAGCAGCGCCATTCCAGGCGCCTTCCTAAGTGGACCTCGACGCACGCGAGCTGGTAACGCGGCGCCGGACGAGCGCATCGAGGAAAGAAGCGTGATACGAAAAAAACATAGGCCGCGTTCGTACAGATTTCAGCGTACGTACGCCGGTAGCGCAGTGGCAGTGCACCAGACACTCTTCGTCACGGATGGCGGTTCCCCGCCGACCACGAGTAACGGCAACAAGGAAACTGCTGCGTTAGGAGCCTAAGTACGGCAACGACGTTGACGGGTCAATGTGGCGCGAGTAAATATGACTGATGCCTTTGCCGAGCGGCATTTACTATCGGCTGTTTCCAGTTATTACGTAAATTATTTCAGTTAACACAAGGGGTTGGCCATGGGTGTTATGGAGGCGATGCGTGAACGTGGGTTCGTCGATGTCGAACGGTGCCGTATTATAGTAAGATACAACTAAAAAATCACAGCATATTCACGGGGTGAATGATGATGAGTGAGGCGAAGCTCCGGAAGGAATCATCGGTAAACCGTGAAACTCTTCCGTGCAATTCGCCCCACAATTAAAAGTGAAACACTTGAGTAAATGTCATCAAACTGTTATAACATCTCGCATCTTTCATCATCAACTACAAGTACAGCCATCTAGTTTTATAACATCTCGCGCATGCTACGAATCCTCACGGTTCAACTATGAACAATGCACAAGTGAAATCTCCCACCGGCACTTCATTGCAAGTCAAGATGCAGTGCATATATATATATATATATATGGGTTGTCGGTGAACGCTTCTCCAACGCGAGCAGTCGGTATTTCTCAATCAAGAAACTCGCTAGGAGACGCTGCCTGCGCCAACGTTGTCTCTCGCCCTCGGCGCGTGCGTGCCTCCCGGCAGGCACGCGTCGGTGGCTACCTACTACTACTACTACTACTACTACTACTACTACTACTACTACTACTACATACATCGGGGACGCACGACCCACGCCTTAAGGAGCTTCGCCCCTAAAACAAAAAGCAGCAGTTGGCAACAAGGGCGACGCACCGCGCGCGTCAGTGTCAGTGCTTCCCTCATGAAGTCCAGGAGGGGCTGAGTTGGAAAACTCGGGTGGCAGCGCTTGCGGCGCGCCAGGTTTTTGCATTGCAACCGCTTGCTTTCAGCTCAATGAAGAATGGTCCTTTCCATGTTCAAATCTAGTAAACGAATGAAGACGTAACAATTTATGCACCTATTCATTATTGTTGACACCCTCGCTTTATTTTGGTCACACAAAAAGTTCGAAGAAGGAACTATTTGAAGCTTCGAGGAGATACAGTTGCTGGTGGTTATGAGGGCGTGGCCGCGGCTTCACTGCAGGCTTGAGTTGTATCCGACTATAGAGAAACACCGATAGCAATGGGCAAGTTCCCCTCCACGTACAATAAGCGTTCAACTGCTTATGCGAAGACACATTTCACTTTCGTGTTAGACCGATGCCTCTGAGTGTGAGATCAGCCCCATCTTTTGTTCTTCTTCGTTATCGTCTTTTTCCTCTTTGCATTCTTTCTCTTTTTCTACTAGTTTACTTTCCGTTCTATCGTTATCTTTCTTCTTCTCTGCTATTTATCTTCCTGTTCCATCGCCTTTGTGACGTATTCTTCCTTCTCCTCTTGTTCTTTCTCTACCGGTACTTCACGTCTATCACCGTCTTCTGCTTTTTCATCTCTTCCTCCCACTTCATCGGCCACCTCCATGAATCGATGAGACCCTGGCTGCTGCTGCTGCTGCTGCTGCTGCTGCTGCTGCTGCTGCTGCTGCTGCTGCTGCTGCTGCTGCTGCTGCTACTGATGATGATGATGATGATGAACTTTATTTTATGGCGCTCACCCACTGAGGCGGATAGGCCAAGAATCGGGTGGCAGTAGTCAGTAAATCTAGGGTTGTGTGGAGAAGGACTGAGGAAAGAAGAATAAGAACAAGCAAAAAGAAAAAAAAAAGAACTGAACGGCTGCTTCTCATTTCTCTTCCATTAGTACCTTCTTTATTTTCCACTTTTTCTTCCCTTGGGCGCTGCGCCGGACTCCCTATTCGGTAGCAGAAATAAGCGTCATTTCCGTTATTAAACCACTACAAATATTTCTACTTCACATCTTTGTTCCTCTTCTTCCACCCATCCTTCCCCTCGCCATCTCTTCCTCTTATTTTCCTGCCCTGCTTCGTTATTTTCCTGCTTTCTTCATCATCCTTCTCCTTCTTTTTAGCCCTTCCCCTCCTTGAAGTAATGTCCTCCTGCTCCTTCGCCTTCCCCGATGAAAGCACATCCGACAACTGACAAACATACAATCTTCTCAGATGCCAACTCGAACAGCCTTAGATGAGTGCTCAAAAAGCACTCGCCCAAGGCACTCGCCCAATTACTCCGCAAAAGGCCCTGGGTAAGTGCACAAGTTTCCCAACCAGGCGATGAGACGAGTCGCTCCCAGTGAGCAGTGCTCATTCCCGCGCTGGCGTGGATTTCTTAGCGGCTCCTCAAACAACATTCTACACTAGAGCCCGCGTACAAACCTGGATCGGATCATAGTCTCGTACAGCAGAGGTTTGAAAGGTACGGACACGCGCGACCTACAAAACATTCACAACATTATTACCGGACCTCCTAAGCAAATACACATGTATATTAATTTTATTGCACAATAGAGTCGTTCGGGCACAATTTGGAAAGCGAATGGAGGAACTAATTCATCCCGAGTTGTAGGTGTTTTGGTAAGTCGTGCGCTGTGGTGTTTTGTGTGCCGTGTATAATGTGCATTATATAGTCTGTAAGCATATAATACCACATACGTGTACAACGCCGTTTTTTTTTTTTCTTTTCCCGTCCTTCATTTCTTTTTCACTCAAAACCAGAAAAGACTAGTGTTCTTACTTATTCTTCTTGTACTGTTCCATGCATGTGTGTTTCTTGCGGCTGTATGTTTTGTATATGAAATAGATTGCACTGCTACAGCTGGTGTCTGGGTGACGTAGCCTAGTCAGGCACTTTTCGGGCATTTTCCTAGGGCTCCCAAGACAATTTGTAATTTCTCTTCAATGAATGAATGAATGAATGAATGAATGAATGAATGAATGAATGAATGAATGAATGCTGCGACACAAAATATCAAATATATTGCATAAATTAAACATGCATTTGTCAGGATAGGTCGTTAGTAATGCGAATTCCAAGCCATTTGTCGAACATCAGTTGTTTTACACCTGGGTTATTTGCGATTAGTAACAGTAGGCGATCTGGATTCACTGTTGTTCTATATTTTGCATCATTCGGTTTACTTAACCAAGTGCTCCACGAGCGCCAGTTGTTGAGGCCAAGTTGCACTATATGGGATGATTTTTTTTTCTTTCTTTTTTTTGCCTACATAATCCGCATAATCGCACAACTTCTTTCGTGGGCTAGCAATTTATGGCTGTATCAGATCACATTTCTGCTGAAATAACTGTTATTGCCCTGGAATAATTGCGTTCTCCGTCTTTTGTGCATAGCCGCAATAAGTTACTTTTTGTAGTAATTAACATGTATATGTAACATGTATATATAGATAGGCTAATCCTAATCCACAAGAACGGTGACACAAAGGAGTTAAAAAATTACAGACCAGTTAGCCTACTCCCAGTAATATACAAGCTATTTACGAAAGTAATTTCTGCTAGGATAAGAGGAACTCTACTTTAACCAACCTAGAGAACAAGCTGATTTTAGGAAAGGTTACTCAACAATCGACGACAGCCATGCTATCAACCTAGTAAATGATAAGTGCGCTGAAGATAACAAACCTCTTCATATGGCGTTTACAGACTACGAGAACGCATTTGACTCCATAGAAATACAAGCAGTTCTAGAAGCACTACATCGACAAGGGGTACCTGACGTATACCTGCAAACCATAAGTAAAATCTACAAAGATTGCACAGCCACACTACTCCTACATGAGAGAAGCAGAGAAATCCCGATCAGGAGAGGTGTGAGACAGGGAGATACAATATCCCTGATGCTATTCACTGCATGTTGAGAGGAAGTCTTTAAACGTCTAGACTGGGAAGAAAAGGGAATTCGAATAGACGGAGATTATCCCAGCAATTTAATACTTGCAGACGACATTGTGCTCTTTAGCAATGATGGTGACGAACTACAAATCATCATTGATGACCTAAACCCGGAAAGTATTAAAATTGGACTACAAATGAATAGGCAAAAGACCAAAGTTATGCTCATTAGCCTAGCTAAAGAAGAGGAAGTTAAACTTAATAGTGAACTCTTAGAACGTGTGAGCGAATGCGTATACATGGGACAATTACTAACAGGAACTCCTACCCATGAAAAAGAAATTCTCCGTAGAATAAGCATGGGCTAGGGTGCATTCGGAATGCATTACGAAATCATGACTGGAAACTTGTCGCCGTCACTAAAGAGAAAAATGAGAGGTGTAACGCTAAGAGATGAGAAACGAGCGGAATGGATCAGGGAACAGACAGGAGTAGCTGATATTATTGTATCAATTAAAAGAAAGAAGTGGACCTAGGCAGGGGATGTCATGAGGAGGAAAGATAGCAGGTTGACAGCACGAGCGCCGGAATGGATACCAAGAGAGGGAAAACGCAACAGAGGTAGGCAAAAGGTTAGATGGAGCGATGAAATTAAACAGTTTGCGGGCATAAAGTGTAACCAACTGGATCAGGATAGGATGGATCGGAAATCGTTCGGAGAGGCCTTCGTCCTGCAATAGTCCTAAATAGGATGATGATGATGATGATGATGATGATGAGGACATGTAGGCTTGTCACTAATGTGAAGTCCGTTATCTGATGCGTACGTAGACTTGGGGCTAGTGACAAGTGCTTTCCTGCACGAGATAACGTTTTTCGAAAGCCGAGTTCGTTTTGGAAACGTGCGTGGTAAAAGTGAGTGAGTGAGTGAGTGAGTGAGTGAGTGAGTGAGTGAGTGAGTGAGTGAGTGAGTGAGTGAGTGAGTGAGTGAGTGAGTGAGTGAGTGAGTGAGTGAGTGACGTAACCTTACTTCATATCAAGGCTGGTCCGTGTCCGGCGGTTTAGAGGCTCGGGTCACCCTCTCAGGTCGTGGCCGTCAGTTCTTGTCTTTTGGCGGCTTCCTCGGTTCGCTGCCCAGTGTTGGTCGCTCAGGTCTGAGCTGAGGCGTCTTCAGTTTAGGCCACTGCTGGCAGCGTATATGTGTCACATTGTTTCTTCCATCGCATAATAAAGCCAGTCGTGACAGCGGCATCTTTCTTGCATGCGTGTTTCTAGTAAGCGCCATTAGTCACGCTTAGATTAATTTTACCGTACCGTATTTGCTACTGCATCACCGCGATACTTCAGGACACAGCGTTTACATGCACATGGCCTTTTCGCTGCACAAATGTCTTGAGCTCCAGTCGTAGAAGGTCACAGCTTCGAGACACATAGGACATTTAAAAACCCACTACTTTCGTTCCTGTGTATCTTTAGACATCGCGAGTGATCAGTAGTCAATCAATAATTAACCATGATCCTTAATAATAGTATCGTATACAGGCCTGGCACACTTTGCCTCGTGTCTGGCTTGCCCTGGTTCGGATGATGGCATCGTGCCACTTTTTGTAACGTTCGTGTCGACGCCAATGTCGTCCACGGAGATCTTTTAATGAGACATACGAGCTTTTCTCCTTAACAAGCCAAAACATGTTTCGCTGGTGAGTGGGGTACAGGTATGCATCCGAACCACTTTTTTCTCTTGTCCTAGATGGGATGCGACAACGTTCATCTGCGCCGCGTAAGTCGACTTATCCGTCTTGGATTGGCCTGCCCTGGAGCACTAATACGACTCGCCTTCGACGTATTAAAGGGAGTGTACGTGAATTCGACGCGCTGCAAATGCAGTGCGCCTATACCGTTCGTCTAAAAGGAATCGTATATCGACAACTATCGACAACATAGAGCCCATAAAGCGAGATAATCGCGCTTAGTGTCGGCGCATCGTTAAAGGCCGCTGTAAAGCGCATCCGTGTTTTATCGGTAGGCCTGCAGACAGGGTGTGCTGCGGGAGTGCTTGAAGCAAACGCTAGCGAGCGCTTGCCGCGGAAACACGGGCGTTTAATTTTACGCACCCACTGCTTTCAGGACCATTCATTCGCCATATACTCCAGCGACTAACAACTCCGGAAATTACGGAGTCGTTGTGCGCGCCTGCTTGCACAGCGGTCTGTGCCCTGTTCAGTGAGTCAGCGGCTCGGCGAGAAACTCTGGGCAGCAGCGCCTGCATCTGACAACGCATAAATAACGACGACCGGCCTTATATAAGTTCCATAGAAGAAGAAAAAAAAGGAAAGCGTAGAAAGCGTAGAACTATACGCGTAGAAGCCCTCGTCATAAATAAACTCTATAACACCGAAATTTGCATCGCCGTTGCCTTTGTTTAGCGTATGGCCCGGTGCTTCGACAGCGAACACATTGAGAGAGCGAAATGCGCGGGTTATTGCTTGTGTGCTCTGCGTGGTTGCGGATGTGGGTGTGCGCGCATCAGTGAGGTGCGAGTTTCTGTACAAGTTATTGTTGTTTGCTTGTTTGTTTGTTTGTTTCAGTGAAGTGTGTGCGAAGCACACAGAGAAGGGTAGATACTACAAAAGGGCGAGAGAGAAAGCGCGATGACGTAAGCAGGCGAGTGCGCGGGCGAGGTGTTGTTCTCGGGGCGAATAAAGTGAACGATTGTGGACCGCATCGAATAAGCGTCCGTTCTGGGAAACCAGTACGATCGCAGAATGGAACGGAAACGATAAAATCGAATGACTAACGGAAAGTGTGACCTGTGGCGGCTTTTATTATTGTGCGAATGTTGACCCGGGGAGGGTCCACCACTCACTTTCACTCACCGCTCCTGGCTGCTTTTGCGTTGCCATGACGTTCACTCTCGCGTGCATGTGCGGGTATGCGTGTATTTTATTTTTCTCCGCGGTGGAATCGGACCTTTGAATGGAACTGTACCTATAGTCACGCATTTCATGTAGTTTATATTCCAAGGAGAAAACGGCAAAGAGAGGAAAAGAAGTGAAGACTGTAATGGTGGAAAACAAGAATGCCTACGTCCATAGGCGAAATTTCTGGCGCCATTGCTTTGGCGCTTTCGTTGAAGGCGGCTTATGTGCACAAAACTCTTTCCTACGGGGGGCCGATAAAGCGTTCGCTCCCTTTCTTTTCGTTTCTTTTTTTTTCTTTTTTGCTTGTTTGCCTCCCTGTCAAAGGAGATCTGCTCCAAAGCCGAAGGCGGTCTATTTTCTGCATCTTCGAGAACTCTGAAAGGATTGCTCCCGCGTCGCAATTTTGAGGAGTCTTCCAAAAAACGAAGTGTTTTTTTTTTTTAAATAAGCACACACACACACACACACACACGCACGCACGCACTGATATAAAGAGAGACGTAAGCGGCGATGACGGGACAAGAAAGGATAGAAAGCACCTTCATGGAAGAAGAAATGAAAAACGCAAATATAGGGACGCGAGTTCGCGCAGGAACGGCCTCGAATATTGCACGCACGAGCCTCCATAGTCGTGCATTCCATGCTTGTGCGCCTGTATGTATCGAACGAAGAAAACAGAACTCTTTCCGGGGGTCTCTCGACTGGTCGTCTTTTTATTTTTGTTCCCCTCGAAAGAAATGTCGGAGGAGGATTTATTGAGGATTCCGCAACATATTTGGAAGAACTATAGCCGCGCGCCTATAATCAAATCCCGAAATTCGTGCTGCTTTGGTGTTGTTTCCTTTTCGCGATCGCCGAAGAGTTTGTGCAATACGGGGCTCAAAATAACGGGTCTACACGAAGCCCTCGACCGCGGCCGCCACGCACTGGACGGGGTCCGGCTTAGATGTACGGCTCAGCTGGGCTTGGCATTCTTACTTTTTTTTTTCTTTCCTTTCCCTACGCGAAATTGCTCTGCTCGGCCATTGGTCATGTCAGAATGGATGCTATGTTTAAATTCCTCTCAACCTCCACGCGCGGAGTCTGGGCTCGTTGCGGAAAAAGAGGCAACGGCTATATAGGAACGGAAACAGGAGACCCACTTCTTTCTTCGCGGAGAACAAGCGGAAGGGGAAGCCGCCATTGTGCGCCTGGGATGCATCGGTTGCTGTCTTTGTTTCTCATCTCCCTTGGCAGCATCGCCGTGGTTTTTCTATCTCTTTGGCGCCGTCGCCTTTTGTTAGAAATTCAAACTGGTCATCCGATGGGAAGTAGCGCGTATACCACAAAACGGTCATCCGATGGGAAGTAGCGCGTATACCACAAAGGGCAGCTCGTGTTAGTCTTCAAAACAAGAGGTTCGTCGTCGAAGTAGAATTCGTCCGCTCAGGGAATCGCAAACACGGACTAAAGCTTTTAGGGAGCGGCATCTCCAGCTCCACAACATCCAAAGTAGCCTAGTAAGGCACGTTAAGGGCCTTTTGCTACGTCTCCTATAAGACCATTGTAAATTGTCCTGAATAAAGCCCCAATCAACAAATAAGAGGGTCGAGAGGTGAGGCGTGCGTCCGCATGACTGCAAACGGTGCTATTTGAAAGCCATATCGTTAAAGGGCAATTCCGTGCGATTTTCTCAGTCTCCACTGGCCTCAACGAAATTTTTCAGTACATGTTCTCCAGGGTGCTGTAATAACACATGACAATCCATGTGGTTGGAAGTTATTTAGCTTTCCTGAAAATGCATTTTAGAATTTTTTAGCGGATGCCCACGCGGTCCACCGTGTGTTCGTTTACGTCCTGTTGGGATCCTGGTGGGGATGCAGGAGTCGGGCCGCCGGTCCTTGGATCCACCGCTATCAGGACGACGTTTGACCCATCCCGACTCCAAGGGAAGGTTGCCGGAGTGCGAAGTTGACACGGAGACGATGACGAGTCAGAAGAGGAAGCTAGAGATGATTTTTATTTTACATGATGATGAGGAGCTGATCGAGCGCGTCTATGTTCTTATTTTATACAATACTATGTACAATAGGGACCAATCCCAAGGTCGTCTCCGCCTTCGAGGAGAGGGGGTCACGCCCCGCCTTCGTTGCTTCTCCGCGGCAAGGGATGACGTGGCCCAAGTGGCAGCCGATGCTGATCCCCGGAGAAGAGGCTTGCTGAAAAACAACAACAGCACAAATAAAAGCGCTCCTCCCGGCCTCGTCCTTTTGACGACACACCGCCGCGTTCTCACAATGGGGCCGCCGTAGGGCCACCGGCTTGCAGCAGCCCTGAGTCCGGTGTGCTGCTGTACCGCTCCCGCTGCGATGATGCTGCCCAGAAGTTCATATTTCCAGAAGCGGCACAAACACGCACACCGCACGACACACCGCCGGTCTAGGCGTTCCGGGAACCTCACGCGGGCCGGTCGAAAGCTCGAGGCAAGCGGTGAACAAGGCCGCTGCGGCAGTGTCCAAACAATGCCCTTGTCTCTCGGAGACGGCAGCCCAACGAAGTACATTCGTGGGAAAGCAGGCACGCGCGCTCCCCACGGTCATCTTCCTTGAAAAGTAGATCCAGCGGCCACCGCCAGCAGCCTCCCTCCACCACATCCATGGGGGGCCCACGCCAATCTTAACAGTCCGTACCTTCAACGTGCATACCCAAGCAGGCGTTCAGGAAAAAGCAAAACAGGTATACCTCAGCGCTCAAATCGTTGCTGTCAAGTTCAGAATAAGAGCTGGCGAAACTCAATAAATCATCGGATGACTTTCATTTTTCTGGTAACAACAGCGCCGTATTTCTGAAAGCGGCGAGGCTGTGACATCACCGCATACGGTGCGCGAAGCGTCTATCCCTTTCGGTTTGAACACATCGCTCATTTTGTCGTTTAATATTATCGATGAGTCTCTGAGCCAACTGAACCACCTTGACCGCTACAGGACCATCAGCGCCATCGGAGAACCGCGGTATCAGAATACGGCGAAAAAAACCGCCGAAGTTTCTCTTTAAGGACCTCGCGTCGTACAAAACCCGGTGTCGGCGTAGGCGTCCAAGACTGAAATAATCTCGAGTTACCGCCATGTGTCTCGCAGCACCCGACCACTCAAGGTCTGCGCCGTATGCCACAGGTGTGTTAATGAACCATATTCCATTCCTCGAAGTGAAGTCCACCATAAGAACCAAGCACAGCTTAACACCTACACATCTTCCGCGCACCTACACACATTCCGCGGGTTAATTTGAGTGTATGAGAAAACAGAATTGCCTTACAAGGAGGCCACGCGAATGGGGCGCAATGACGCTATTGCATTCCACTCTTAAAGACGAAGCTTAAGGCTGCTCCAAACTATTTTTTTTCGTTTTTATTTCGGATCGCACGGGGAAGAATAGTCGACAAAACAGTACGCTCTAGTGTAGTGCCTGGGAACTATACCTCTAACAGAAACAGATAGAAAGACAAAAAAAAAAAAAAGAATGACAGGAAGGTTACAAGGCAACATCGGCGAGTTTTCGATGTCCACTGATCTGGACAAAATATTCACTATATGTTCTCTTTGGTACTCCAACAGTATGTGCACAATTTTGCTACTACAGTTCATCTATTTTTCCTGAAAATAAATTTTAAAGATTCTCAGCGTTTCTCCGAATCATGACGCCGTATGCTGGCCACCCTGTGTCTGTGACGTAGCAGCCTGTACGCCCTATACTAGCTATCGCAACCCTGCGTCCACTAGCAGACGAAATCGTGATTTTGATGGTGGCAATCCGCAATGTCTAATAATGTGTACTTGAATTGAGAACTGAGGAGCCTTATTTATTCACAATGTGCGTGGCAGGCTATAGTTGGTGCGAATCTACAAAATTCTTTGAGGCAATCTCTTAGCTGCCTACAGACAGAATAGGATGAAGTTAAAGAGGAAACATGGGACTATCTCCGGAAGGAACTGAGGTTTTGCTGCGCATTAAAAAATGGCGTCTGCGCCGTGCAGCTACTAAGTGTAGTTTCATTACATTCTATAGCATGAAACGACGTCCACAAGAAAAGAGGCAGGACAAGGCGCTACCGCATTGCCCTATCGTGTCTCTTATGTCCTTCGTTTTGCGCTAACGAGTAGTATTTATTCACGCCTTTAACACTCCCGCTCTCGTATGAGACTGCCATAAAAGTAACCTGCATTTCAGACGTTTTGCGTAGGTGCACTCAAAGGGACTGCCAACCAATTTTTAAGGTACGTGTGGTTTTTATATTATTATTATTATTATTATTATTATTATTATTATTATTATTATTATTATTATTATTATTATTATTATTATTATTACTCCAACTTAGTGGTGACAGTGTGTAATCACGCAATGGCAACGGAAAGAAACCGAAGAGTTCGGGTCCCCTGAGAGGAGCTGTGCGCTCTTGCCGCGAAGGCAACGCGGCTTCTCGGCGTCGACTCCTTTTACTGCGTAGAAAGGAAACAGTAGGGCGGAATGCGCTTCGTAGTTTCTAAATGCGAAGCGCTACTGGCTCATAAATTGTGTGGCGTGTCACAGAGCTATCGCCATCATTAGTTCAGGTCCACGAGAGTGCGCGTGCACGTCTTCTATGCAATGCCCAATGTGCGGCATTCGAACGCGCACTTCTTTCTTTCTTGTGCTCATCTCGTCAGCCCAAACACTGGTTCCGCTGCGGTGGTGCAATAGTTATGGTTCTCGGCTGCCACCCGAAAAACATGGTTTCGATCCCGGCCAAGCCGGTCGCATTTTCGATGGAGGCGAAAATACCAGACGCCCGCGTACTGTGCGCCATCAGAGCACGTTAAAGAACCACAGGTGGTCAAAATCTCTCGAGCCTCCCAATACGGCTTTTCCCTCCTTCATCATCTCTTTCATTTCATTTCCCCTTCACCCACGGACGCGGAGCCGTGCTCCCTACGTGTACTGCAGAAATCAGTGTCCTTTACATAATCGAACCACAATCACTGGCAAAACTGCGGCTGGCGCGCGCACGTGTTCAAGCAGAAGAAAACGAAGACAAAGACAGTGTGCATCAATTTGTCCAATATTCTATCTTTGGGATCCTCATTAGGAGATTCCCACGGGGATGTATGCTCTATTGTTGAAAATCCATAATTGACTCAGGTTGGTTCTGTTCATAAATTCGTACTCTTCACCGTTAATTCCATCCTGATTATTCGATTCTGAATGGTACTTATGACTTAACTCTTTCAACTTCTCACATCTTGACCAATCCCCCTCGGTGGGTATGAGCCACAATTGATGAGAAGAAGAAGAAGAAGAAGAACAACAACAACAACAACAACAACAACAACAACAACAACAACGACGACGACGACAACAACAACGACAACAACAACGACGACAACAACAACAACAACAACAACAACAACAACAACAACAACAACGCTGTGCGGCGCACAGCGTCTCGCAAGGCTATGCGCTTGTGCATAGCGAAGTATAGCAAATGGGTGGGACGGCGTCAAGTCGAGGTCTCGCGTACCGCGTCTGCCACCGTCTGTGGTTCGGCGCGAACGTCTTTACGCTGAGCTCTGTGCGAAATGCGACACCTTGAAAAGCGTTCGCTGGGCCTCGCAGTGCTTGGCGAGGCGTTTCGCGCAGTCAGACGGCCAGCACAGAGCTGGGTATCCCTCTTCTCACATACGACGACGTCACACAGCATTGCATAAGCCTGTGGTGACGACACCAACACTCCCGCGGGAGCTTCACACGAGAGCAGGCTGTCGCACTTCGACAGCTGGAAATTGAAACTTTCCCCAAAAAATTGGCAGATTCCACGTGCAGTGCGAATCAAGGAAATGCGAAGCGCGCATCAGGAACGTAAAATGGATTTGCATTGTTCTCTCGCTATACCGAGTTTGGTACATATGAAGTTAACGAAACGGCCGCAAGAGCACCATGACTGTGGCATGTAAACCGTGCCGCTCATCATATGGATGTCACGATTTTCATGTTATGACCTGTCATTTATGATCCTCCTGCAGTCTTCTTGTGCCATAATAATTTTCGTATGCATCCCATTAACGAAACGGCAGTATAGCGCCAGGACTGTGGCATGTCAATCATGCTGCTCATGACATGCATGTCATGATTTTCATGTTATGACCTGTCATTTATGATAGTCATGCAGTCGTGTTGTGCCACAGCAATTTTGGTATACATCCCATTAACGAAACGCGTGGCATGTAAATCACGCCGGGTATAACATACATGTCATGCTTTTCATAGTATAACCTGTCATTTATGTTCGTCATGCAGTCATGTTGTGGCATACCAATTTTCGTAAAAATCCCATTAGCGAAACGGCCAGCAGAACACAATATCGTAGGCGGCTAGATAGATAGATAGATAGATAGATAGATAGATAGATAGATAGATAGATAGATAGATAGATAGATATAGATAGATAGATAGATAGATAGATAGATAGATAGATAGATAGATAGATAGATAGATAGATAGATAGATAGATAGGCAGGCTCAAAGTCGCCGAAGTTCGCTATGAAATGCTTCGTATTTAATATACACTTCATTCACAAACTGTACCCGACTTGCTGTGCCGGCACCGGCCCCGGCTGTAGCTCCATTCATTGATTTGCGGGGTTTAACGTCCCAAAACCAGCTCTGATTAAAAGAGACGCCGTAGTGGAGGGCTCCGGAAATTTTGACCACCTGGGGTTCTTTGACGTGCACTGACACAGCACACGGGCCTTAGGTGGCGGCATCCCCACAACATTCCCCGTCACTGTAGAGTGCGCCGCTGCCCTGCTTCCCTCCCCTCCCATCCGTACCTCAGAGCAGTGGGAAGGCACCCTTCGTGACGTCGTCCCCGAGGTCTGTCGCGGGCGCTCGTCCGCTGGGCCCGGGCTATCGCAGAGGTTGTCGTAGAAGTCCCGGAATACGGACCTTCCCCGTTCGTTTTCTTCAATAAAAGTGTTTCCATCATCATCATTTCAAAGTCTCGCACCACGACGAAATGCGGGTGTGCGGAGACAAACTTGGGACAGCCAGGATGTGGGGGATCGAGGCTCTTTCCAACTTCATTCCAAACAAGAGTACAAACATCCTGGTGCGTGCACTGCGATAATATTCCGCTCACATCTTCACATGAGCCTACACGGCTGACCAGCATCGAACTGTCAATCGACACACGAACGATAGTTGCTGTTTCTGTAAGGTTCACGTTCCCATCGCGTGGCGGGTGTTTTAGGGGCGGAGCACCTTACGGTCTAGTCCTGTTTGTCCGCGTTGTCCGTCCGTCACGGCACAGCACCGTTGCTATACTGGGTGGGTGTGGGCCCATGCTGGAGGCAGTGAAGTCGCGTGTGTGTGCATGCGTGGGCCGATCCTGGAGGCAGCGCACCCATGCAGTGTATATGTAGGGCCTCAATCCTGACAGCTGTGGCTGAAACTTTATTTAGGCGAATGACAAAAAAGAAAACAGTGTCAGCAGAATCTTCGAAAAGAAAAAAGGTCGTAGTAATGCCGTATTTGCATGGCTTGTCGCACAACCTTAAGCGTGTGGCCACGAAGAACGGATTAGCCCTAGTGTTCTCAGCGCCCAGCAAACTGGCAAAGCTATGCAGGCGGATCACTGCATGGAGAGAGGAAAGTTCCAAGCAGCGACTGTGGAAAAAAATCACACGAAACGGTGCACTTTTACCAATTGTGCAACATCCGTAATTTATCAGATTCCTCTTTCGCGCGGTGGCTCCTGCGTGGGCCAGAATGGGCGGTGCATTAATGAGCGCATGAGTGAGCATCGCAATCTGCTCCCAACAGGTACCGGGGGAATTTACCTTTGCGTAGCAAAAGGTGCTGGTGTGAAGCAGATTTTCAGGATGTATTGATAGTGGGGAGAGAACGCGGCAAATTGGAAAGGAAGATAGGCGAAACTCTCCATATCAGGAAATGGGGTGCCGATTCATGTGTCAGTGAACCTTCGGTACATCTCAGTGATAAGGAAATGAAATTTCTGACGAACCACTAAGGATGCTATGCAGAGCATGTCTCAAAATCATTTAAAAGTAGGCGGTGACATGTTGTTCTCCGTGTGTTTTGTATCATTTTTTGTATTCTGTATGGTGTGTTATCTGTTGTCTTGCAACATCTGGTGCTCGCGCATGTGCGGTGGAGTTTCACTAGAACAAAAATGTTCCAATAAACTTCAGTCGTAAGTCCAGCCTCAGTCATGTGCGTTCCTTCTTCTCTGTGCTCGCGTCGTTTCCAGCTGGAATTTTTTACGCCATGAACCAACACGCCCAGCAAGCTACCCTGCTCATATGCAGGGTTGTCGGGTCAGAAACCATTCTAACGAGTTTCTGCCAATGCGCCCGGGCTGTCCGCTTCTAACGCCGTCATCATAGCCTCGGTAAAGCAAGCCCATTAGCAGCGGCTGAAGTTTCCTGTGGGAAATACCGCACCACCTCAGTACCTAGCTTTGCCGTCGACTCTCGCTGTCACGGTGTATAGAAAACCGTTGCTATACTCGAAGCATATGTATGCATGTGAATCCAGTACTCAAGACGATATACGAATTATAACAGGAGGATTAAAATGCAACAACATTAAAGAGGAACTAAATAAATACATTTGTGTATATATATCTACACTTTATGCCACTCATTTCACATTCGCAGTGGCAACGCACGGGTGACGTACGGTGACATACCGGTACGATACTCGGTGCTTCGCCACTCGTCATGATTCGCATTAGTGGAGATTCGGTGGTTTTTTAAAGAGAGTGCAACCTCAAAGGTTGAAGAGCACGTGCAGGGTAGTGAAGCGTGCCGCGATGGCTTGAACATCAGAAACCACGCGCGCACAATTGAAAGAAAACAGGTCTGCTTGATCCTTGCGTGGCTTAGATGCATTCTGTCTGGTGCTTTGAGCAATGGCGACGCGAGCGTTGAAGTCGCTCCCCTGAGAGTACCGCTTCGATGAGTTAGAGCAACAAACGCAAACTAATTAGAAGCAACAAACGCAAACTAATTTGCGTTTGTTGCTTTTAATTGCATGTTTATAATGGCTGGTTATCTTCGAAACTGTACTTTTCAGAAGTGCATTTAATAGTTTCATACATGTGTACACGAATTTATGCCTTTGATCTATGTTTTCTTTCTGGAAAAAGATAAGCTTACTAAAAGCCACCATATTCTTGACTATTTCACTGTGCATTATTCATTTTTTTTTTTCATAGCTCCAAAGCCACTGGATTTAAGATTGTAATCCTTGATATGGAGAGTTCCAAGTAATATTGAAACAGTGCGTATATTTGTAAACTTTCTAGAAAGAAATTTTTGCCGGAGATATTATTCCTTGTGGAAAATCTCTTTTTTTCGGAATTTCGAAGTTCTTTCTTTATTCGCGACGTTTGTAAGACAACAAGTTCTTTCTCGATTGCATTAAAAAGAACGCCATTCGAAAGCACACTTATTGCCCTTCATTTTGATATATCGTATTTCCATGTAAACCCAGCACGTATACCGCAGGAAGCATTCCTGACTTAAACCAAGGTCATTCTTTGTGTTGACCGACGATGGCCCGACTACGCGACGCTTTACTAGCAGGGGCGTTCCTCAAGGCGGAGTTCTCAGTCCGACGTTATTCAACCTCGCGCTTATTGGGCTCGCTGAATACCTGCCAACTACTATCAAAATTTCGATATACGCAGACGACATCTGTGTCTGGACTTCGGCAGTCACACGTCCTCAAATACGTGCGCGGCTTCAAAGAGCAGCAACGTTAACATCCAGCTACTTGTGCAAACAAGGTCTGAACATATCACCAGAAAAATGCGCACTTGTGGCATTCACTCGCAAACTAATGACGCCTTACGTCATATCAATCAATGGGCGGACTATTCCCTATCTCAGAACCCACCGGTTTCTGGGGATCATCATTGACAGAGATCTCTGCTGGAGCCCCCATGTGTCGCACATGAAAAAACGCCTCACCGCAATTTCCCAAATCTTCAAATTCTTGGCTGGAAAAACTTGGGGCATGTCGACAGGAGCCATGGTGGAACTATACAGAGCACTTTTCCTCGGTTTCTTGAGATATAGCCTGCCCGTACTTTCCAACACTTGTAAGACAAATCTTCGCACTCTTCAGGCCACACAAGCTCAGGCACTGAGAACTTGCCTTGGTTTGCCGAGGAGTACATTATCAGAGGCAACTATAGCGATTGCTCGGGACCAACCAATACAAACGCACGTTGCGGTGGAAGTATTGAGAACCCACATCAGGCATTTCGCCCGTGCCTGCTGTCATCACCTCGCAACATTACCGTCAGACAAGCGGAACGCGTCATTCGGCAAAATGGTCTCCAGGTACTCTGCCAAACTTCCGGTAGGCTTCACCGCCGCCGCCAAACCATTGATTCCCCCTTGGTGTCTCATTCAACCTACAGTACACCTTGGTGTGCCAGGAATCAGAAAAAAAGCTGAGCTGTCATCAGTTGCTCTGCAACAATTATCCCTACTTCTTCTACACGAGAGGTATGCCGACAAAGTGCATATTTATACGGATGGGTCTTCGAACCTCCAGTGTTCGTCCGGAGCGGTGGTTGTACCAGCGAAAGCTTCCACCATCAGTTTTAAGACCGACCACCCGACGACATCGACAGCTGCGGAACTTGCTGCTCTGCGTGCTGCCCTTTGTGTAGTAAATGAGGAACCACCCCGACAATGGTCAATCTTTAGCGACTCAAAGGCGGCCTTACAGTCCTTGCTGGCAGCCCTGCGGCGCGGACCATACGAGCAACTGGTGTTGGAGATCAGATCTCTTCTCCATGCATCACATGAGAAGGGACACCACGTGACGTTTCAGTGGCTCCCCAGTCACTGCGGCGTCATTGGAAATGAATATGCTGACAAGGCCGCCAAGTCCGCACTTGAAGGCACAAAAGTTGAGCCCATACCTCTCTCAAGGTCCGACGCTGCCAGGCAACTTCAAGCGATTGCACAGGAGATTACGCTGTCGGTGTGGAGTGCCTCAAGCAGCCAAACAACTCAGAACAGTCGACAACACCACCTTCCGTCTTTGCGACATTTTCGATTGCCACCAAAACTCCGCCGAGCAGAGGCCACCCTGCTTTATCGTTTGTGGTTAAGAGTGGCTTTTACGAACTCTTATTCTTTTATGATCGGAATGGCCGACAGCCCTCTTTGTGACACCTGTCGACGTGAAGAGACGCTTCAACACATCATATGCGACTGTCCTCGCTATGACACACAGAGGCAAACATTGGCGTCCACTCTTGCTCCCCTTGGCCTGCGACGGATGTCGGTTGATGCCATTCTGCAGTGTCGGCCACACAAGACATTGCAACTAAAGGTGACAAAGGCGCTGCTGCAGTTTTTAAAGACGACGGACTTGCACAAACGACTTTAACAGCGATGTGTGATGTCACGTACCATGCAGGTGCCACTGACTCTGACAATGTGCTATATGTGCACCCTCTCTCTCTCTTCCTCTTTCCTTTCACCTTTCAATCTCCCCCGTCCCCTTCCCCTCGTGCAGGGTAGCATACCGGTTGTCCTACACTGGTTAACCTCCCTGCCTTTCCCTCTCTATTTTTTCCTTCCTTCCTTCCTGACTTAAACATACAAAAGAAAAAAAAAACAAGATGGCCTATTTCCCCCGGTAATGCTAATGCAATGCTTTCTTTTTTTTTTTTTTTTCGGCTGTGATTTGGGCTCCGTGGTTTGACGATGACGCTAGCGACAGCTGTCGCGCAAGCTATGAAAGAGACGGCAGTTTGTCGGGCACGCACCTGCAGTTTCCGACACCGGTCGCGGAGACCTCAATACGTCGAACAGCGACCGAGAGATTGAGCTACATACGGTGCGGCAACAACTTGTGATAAAGTGCGTACAGTCTAGCGCTGATATATCGAGTCTGAGCATGATCACAAAAGCGTAAAACAAAAATGAGTAAAATAAAAATTTCAGAGGGAAACTTTCAATGGGATTTTGCAAATGTTTCCGATTATGCACAATAATTCGTTGTTACATGAGGGTTCGGTACATCCGCGTTCGACCTTATATGGATGAGCGTACCCCGCGCGCGCCCGTCAAAGATGAGAACCGAGAACACCACGATCTCTCCTCTAGCCTTCTCTCGTGTCCCGTGTTTCTTTGCGCTCAATGACTAAGGGCGAAGAGCACGCGTACATTTCAATCAAGTTGATTTTTGCTCGACAGCGGCTGCTGACAACACGTATCTGAAGCAACGAGGTTATAACTATGTCAGGAATTGCAGCTGTCACATGGCATATTGGCGTTAAGTGGTGTTGACACCTGGTTCGTTTATTTATTTATTTATTTATTTATTTATTTATTTATTTATTTACTGCGATACGTAGTACTTTAAGTCATAAGAGAGAATAAAAATAGAATTATCAGTGAAATTTTATTGATACAGCACAAACCTAAGCACCGCTGCAATACACTGCACAATCCTGCCCAAAAATAAATAAATTCAGTGTGTGTAAGAGAGAGAAGAAAGAAACCGAAAATGTAAAGCAAACACTGTAATATAGCAAACGCCGCACAAAAGCCGCAGCCGCCTATTTGAGCGCTATTATTAGGCAATAATGGCGACGAACTGCACAGGATAATTGAAGATTTAAACCGAGAAAGCGCTAAAGTAGGATTAAGGATGAGCGTGCAGAAAGCAAGAATGATGCTTGGTGTCAAGGCGAAAAAACGAATCTTCGCGATTGAAAAGCAGAGATTTGAAGTTGTACAACAATACACGTACCTATGATAGCTACTGACCGGGGGCCTACTCATGTTAACGAAATCAAGCGTAGAATAATTTCATTCATTTCATTTCATTGAATAATGTCATTGAATTGAATTGAATAATTTCATTGAATAATGTCATTCAAGCGTCAGCGGCGCGAAGTCGGCGATGGGAACGACGGCAGTTTCGGTCCTTCCGTACACAAGCAGACACAGTGAAAGCATCGTAGTCGTGTTTGGGGAAACCTTTCGAACCGTCGTGTGAAAGCGTCCAATTATAATCCCTCCTTTCATCTAAAGTGACGAGCAATCCCCCTGTGTTTATTTTCAAACACTGCTCGACCGGCTCACGCTACTACTCTCACTTAGCGTAATCTTTAATTGCAGCCACTGCAATGTTGACCGTAAGCTTTTGTGTTGTTGGCGGCCACTCGGCGCCGTTGTAGGCAACATAACGCGCAGCGCAGACAGAGCTTTAGTACTGCAGGCAAAGCGAGGCCCCAGCGTCTCCCTCAGTTGGGACCTGTCAATCAAGTAAGATCAAGAAAGCTGCCGACTCGAGGCGGCCATGGAAAAGTATTTGGCCGTCTCACCTGTGCACTAATTGGAGGGGTATGTTTTAGGCCGAAGCCAAAAAATGCAAAGCGTGAGTAATTGGTCTGTAGGCACGCCCCGATTCCCCAGACAGCGAATCGGGGGAAACAAGAGCGTATTTAGTAAGTACCGAGGATTGATGGGCACAGCAGCCTAGTCGCCTGACATGACATAGGAGCCGATCATCACGGATCACTTCTAGAAGTTGGTAGCGCGGCTTTGTACCGGCTGGCCACCTAGCCGTAGCAATTTCGTGTAGTTGAGACGCGTTCTCACCGTCTGCAACGTATAGGCATGCGAGAGACATTCCCAAATCATAAAGGGAAAATTACCATTATCACTCAATCGGAAATTATATAACTGCCGCATTTTCCCAGTACTGACATATGGGGCAGAAACTTGGAGAATAAAATGGAGTTCAAGAAACAGCTAAGAACCACACAGGGGTTGGTGGAACGAAAAATGATAGTCGTTACATTAAGAGATAGGAAGACAGCCGAGTGGGTCAGGAAACGGACAGGGGTAGGCGACATAATAACCGACGTTAAAGAAGAAAAAAAATGGACATGGGCAGACAACGTGATGAGAAGGCTAGATAACCGATGGACATTTAGAACGACGGAATGCATACCTAGAGAGGGGAAGCGTAGCCGCGTGGACGACAGAGAGATAAGATAAGGTGAAGAAATTAAGAAATTCGCAGGCATCAGATGGAACCATCTGGTGCAGGACAGGAAAGGATGGAGCGCATTGGGAGAGGCTTTCCTGCAGTGGACATAAGAGATGATGATGATGATGATGATGATGATGATGATGATGATGATGATGATGATGATGATGCAGGAGGAGTAGGAGAAAAAGAAGAAGAAGCGTTGTTATAAATATACGTTTTCGCACACGTGTAAGAAAAAGACCCGTTACGTACGGCTACCGCTCTGCGAATGCATTTTTCATAAAAGCAGGGCTTGTACTAGCTAGATAAGAACATGAAAGGGCGGAGATTATGAGCGAGTTGTACACGACTAACTCATCACGTCCTATACAACTTTAGTGGAGCCGCACTCCTGACCGACATTTATTATATCCGGCATAATGTTGAAACCATAGTTATCGATTGCATGTGCTTCCTTGTGTTTTATGAGCTAGGTCGCATTCGAACGGAGCTAAACTCCTGTGTATACAGATTTGTAGGTCCACGTACCGTGCGCCCAAGTCTCACTGATGAGTCAATTCGACTTCGGCTGGCTAAAATAGTACCATAACAGTGAAGCTGGGTCTCTGTCGGGGAGGTCTGAATGAGCAAATTTTTGTGATATTGAGTCTGAGTGAGCCGGTTCAAGGAGCGAGCCCTGGGTCTGAGAGCTAAATGTAGCTAAATGTCGTTGATGCTGAGTCCGTGTGGGCCCAGCCTATAGCAAAGTTTTAGCGAGTGCAAGTAGGAGTGCGGCCACCCGAACAGAAACTTCTTAAGTCTGAGCTAGAGTGAGCCCGAAAAACTCAAGTCGACGCGGCGGAAACCGCGCGAGCAGCGAAGCTGTGCTTGTGTGATTAATCATGAGGTAACTGGCAAGGTTGTAAAGTGAGCTATCGCTACCATGTGTCACTACCTCTGAGATGAGGCAGTGGTGGGCAGTGGGTTGAGGGCAAGACGAGGTTCGCTTTTTCCTTCTCTTTAACTCGAGAGAATAGACGGTCGACGAGGTTATCTATCTATCTATCTATCTATCTATCTATCTATCTATCTATCTATCTATCTATCTATCTATCTATCTATCTATCTATCTATCTATCTATCTGCTGTGTTGCTTCATTTGTACATATTTGTTTAATTCTCTTTATTCTTCTATCTTTCATGTTGCTTTCTTTTTCTCTATTTCGACAAGGGAAAAAGAAAGATGCTTAAGAAAATTCTATGCATGCGCGGCCACCCGGGCGTTACATAAGTCCATTTACGACTGATCGCTCTGGAAATTGAGATGAATGGCAAGAGCGAGCGACTGCGCGGAGCAGAGTGCAGCTTCAACTGCCCGAAGTAATGCATCGCGCATGTATACACGAGCAGAGCACACGCAGACGCAAGCTTTTCGCTGTGACATCTGAATCTCCCAAACGGGCACCTCTCAACTTACAACGTAAAAGTAAAGCGATCCTCTCAGGTGTGTTTTAGTCGTTAATTTCTTCCTCTTTATTTTTTCATTTCTTTTCTTTCAAAGGCGGCGTGTCTCCTTGCTCCATCAGTCGCGAGGGGAACCTCCAGGGGGTCGCCATTGCTCGGGTGATTCGTCAGGGGAGCTCGGTGCTTCGTTGTACGCCGGCGCTTGTAAAACGACCGCAAGCCGTGTAGCGGGTGCCTAATTGCCCGCTAAGTTTCTCTTGTACGATCTCCTCCGCAGGCGCACACTAATTTTCGTGCTTGCTTCGTGAAAAAAAAAATGATAAAAGAGACAAAATATCATAATAAAGCTGAGGAAAAAAAGAGGCGGCAGCTCGGGCCTTGTATTTGCGATCATTAATGTTCATTACTCCCTGGAGGTTCTCTGAGAGTCATTGCGCTAACGAAGTCATTACCTGGTCGTTATTTAATACTTGCTCATGTTTCTCGCGGTCTCTCTCCCGTTGTATGTAGTAATGCGCGTTCCATTTGTGCCATTTTGACGCCTCGATCAGTCATTTGGCCCGCACGCGGATTCCATTCTTGCAACGTGAGCCGGGCACAGTCGCACGTTGTGATGCTGCCCTCACGAACTCAACGTTGCTACATGATGAAATCAAGAGTATGACCAAGGCTCGTCTGGTAGGGAGTACCCATATTAGACGAAAGAAAAGAATGTGTCGGCATGCGTCTTCCTTGCGAATACGTTGTGAACATCGCTCCACTAGGAACGCTGTGATCAGTTTGGCGAGTAAGCACAAAAGTGGCAAGTATAGGTACGTAGGGTTGCGGCACTGCACCACTCATAACTTCCTTGACAGATTAAAGAGACATTAAAGTGAAAAACTGTTTTACTCACATTAGTGTCATAACTTCCTCGACACTGCCCCGCCACGGTGGTCTAGTGGCTATGGCACTCGGCTGCTGATCCGAGGGTCGCGGGATCGAATCCCTGCTGCGGCGGCTGCATTTCGATGGAGGCGAAATGTCGAGGCCCGTGTGCTGTGCGATGACAGTGCACGTTAAAGAACCCCAGGTGGTGGGAATTTCCGGAGCCCTCCACTACGGCGTCTCTCATAAACAGAGCGGGTTTTGGGACGTTAAACCCCACAAATCAATCAACTTCCTTGACACTCTAAAGGTACGCTAAAGTGAGAAATGATTGCCAACATTGCCAAAAAGCGCTACTCTTGCGCGAAGGTAATGCAATTGGTAAGATAGAAAAATAAACAGAAAATGCGAGTGGCTACGCCTGCTCCGAGGTTCCCGTACTAATAAGCGTTACGTGTTAATCTTTTACACCGTATGGCAAGGTCTATATAATTATTTATGGGTAAAAGAGATGTACATCGGGTTCAAAGGAAGCCAGAGATATATCATGGTACGTTCCGAACAATATGAGTGCGCCTGCTAGGCGAGACTACGGAAAAAGAAATGAATGGCGCTCATGAAGTCATCTCCTCAACCTTTCGGCTCGAAATTCAAAGGGGAGACTTTGACCTAGATTTCCTCCTCTAACATGGAACATAAAATGACAAAATTTGCAAAAATAGATTTGCCGAACAACAGTCAGCGTAACCAGCTTTGATGTTTCACTTCAGCGTCCCTTCAATTAGTGTAGCTAAGGGTGAAGCGGCCAGTCGCAGTTATTCGGTCACAATTCTATCTGCTCATTCCCATTACTTGGAATTAAAGATTACTTGCGCGCAAACTTGACGAGGACACAGAAAAAGAGACTCCGACCAGCGCAAACTTCCAACTAACTTTATTTTTCGTCGCTGTCGATATATACATAAGCACGTTCACTCACGTGGCCACAAAGGTAATCACATTGTCCCTGCAGATCACAACAGGCGGCGCAAGAAATTCATTTCACTGTGCAGTAAAACTATTGAAGTCTGGCTTACACAGGCATCCCCTCTCAACGCGTATACTATATTGACAGCGACGACAAATAAAGTTAGTTGGAAGTTTGCACTTGTCCGTGTCTCTTTTTCTGTGTCTTCGTCAAGTTTGCGCGCAAGTCATTTTTAATTCCAAGTATGTACGAACCCGCCCACCAGAAAGTCTTATTAAACTGCATTCCAATTAACTGCGTGTCTTGTAGAGGACTGAAAACGCAGACTATTATATCCTTCCCGTGCATAGATGTGCATAGAGAGAGAGAGAGAGAGAGAGAGAGCTCTTTATTGAAAGGCAGAGAATTTAGCCGGCGTTGAAACATCGCTGACATGCTACTCTGCGTGGGGAGGGGGTTCGGGGAGAGAAAGACGAGTAGACAGAAGTGCAAGAGACAGTGAAAAAGAAATGAGAAAGGAAAATTGGGCTTTGTGTTTCTGACTATGATGCCTAATTGCGTCCAAAGATACTTTGCGTATTGCGTCCAAAGAACCCGCAGTGAGGTGATGGGATGTGTTGCATGATGGGTGAGTGATGGTGACGACGGAGATAAAGTCAAAGTCTATCAAGTTGGCCTATACTTTTTAAATATGTAAACAAAAAGTCCATCGCACGTCTCTGTTGTGTGGGGTAAGCTAGAGGGCCCAAAAACACACTGCGGTGATAAAGGTATCTGTGTGAGTGAGTGCATACAATGTTCATAGAGCGCACGCTCATCGTTGTACGCTCGGCACTCAAACAAAATATGCTCTAAGATTTCAGTAGAGCCACAGTTGCTGCAGTGGGGGCTTGTCTCCTGATGGAAGCGGTATAGATGTGCATAAGAAAATGTGGGACTGTATAGGTATACTCATATTTCGAATGAAATATCTCATTTATGAGCGAAGGTGCGGTCAGACCCTGTCTCTCTCCCCCTGTTACATCTCCCAAGTTCAGCAGCTGCGACGACTGAGGGCCACTTTCGTTTGAATTGGACAACATGAGCCGAGTGTATCCCACACAGTAAAGCCTATTTATTCATTCACATAAATGTTTTTCTCGTCTTCTTCCTCCTCGCCGACTGCCTCTTCTTTGAAAGCAATACTGCGTAATCTTCCCAATTTTGAACACAACCATGACAGAGTAGTCTTGTGCAGCCTCGTCAATGGCGTAAGTGCGCAATCGCTGTTGTGTGTTGTGGATTGTTGGCATACTGTTCTTGTTTTGTTTTTCCTCGTTTTGTGTGCGCAACGGAGTGTGTGTAACGGTGAGAATGGGGGAGGGCGTTGTACAACATACTGCAAGGAACGTAAAATAAAACTACTATATACTCCACCCATGGCGCGTTCGCATCCGGCGGCCTTGCCTCAACGATCGCTTTCCTCAACCCTTAGCGGTCAGTAACTTCGGCATAGCAACCTTTCGGGAAATTGGGACGTTAGTAACTTTTGTGCAGATGATGTATGAACTTACGCGTATTAAATAATGCGTTGCAGCTCACTTGTAGACGGGAGGTCGTAACTGCGAGAAGGGGTTTCGCCAGGAATTCTACAGGAACTTAAAAATTAGGAGATGTGTCTATATGTCAAGGAAAGAGGGGGTGGGGGGTGCCTTCACTAACAGGAGGTGTTATGAAGTACACCCCCCCCCCCCTCTTTCCCTCTGCTTTTGTGAAGAGACACGTAGAGAAATCTTCGAGTGAGGCTGAACAAGAAGCTTAATTTGATCAGTTTCAATTATATAAGCACTTGTGAATCTGTCGATAAGAGTTTCCGCAGTAAACATGAAGTTTTCTTTTGGAATAAAACTAAATACTTAAGGTCTAGCGATTGCAACGTGTCTTTCTTTATGGGCGACATCAATTTCTTTGTTACAAACGTTAATAACGATAGTGTGAGCACCAATATCTCAACGCTGCAAAAAAGAACAATGTAATAGTTATGCAAATTGCGCATATTACGACATTTGAAGGGGACGATATCGACGGAAGTTACAGCGCCCTCACGTGCACAAAAAAAAATTCGAGTGTGTTTTTTGTTCTCCAGTTTTGTAGTAAACATAAGCAAAATCTCGTGTAAGCTGTAAGCTCAGGCAACAAATTTCTCCATTACAGCATGACAGCCGGTCTCTGAACTGCGATATCCGTTCCGACTCCAGAACAATGGATTTTAAGCTTCAGGCTTCAGTTCCTTTCTTTCTTTCTTTCTTTCTTTCTTTCTTTCTTTCTTTCTTTCTTTCTTTCTTTCTTTCTTTCTTTCTTTCTTTCTTTCTTTCTTTCTTTCCAGAGAACAGAAATGGAGAAGGTGAGCGATGAACGGTCGTCATATAGCTAGGGTCAGAAACGTCCCACGTGCTTCGACTCTGCAGTCAGCTTTTAACTGTCGGCTCTCCCGCTTCCGCTCAATAAAGAGCTTTACGGGCTTATCTTTTGCTAATAATGAAAATAGTACGTGTTCCCCTACAGAAATTTTGACTTTCTATGTTTCCTGAAATGTATCGTTTTCTCACAAATGTAACAGATTACGGGGCATATGTAATAAAATCTTGGCTGGCCGGTGTGAGCAGAGCAACGGACGAACCAGTCACCCCCTGAGGAAGGAACTGGTCTCGAAACATCGCCCAGTCTCGGAAAAATGTGGCTGGTGCCGTCTTAGCTTAACTGAACGACGTGACATAACGTTAGACATATGAGAGCAGAGGAAGTAACAGACATAGGGCCAACAGAGACCTTTGGTCCTTTCTTGAGCACGGAACCAACTTTCTCAGCAGCTAGCCGAACACAGCACTTTGTTAAGCCATCTTAGCTTCAAAATAATTCTCAAACCCAGCCAGACAGATTTCTGTCGGAATGCTTACATTCACATCGATGGAATAGGAGAACTCCGATTGTTCAAGAAATCTCTAGTTGCCCCCTAGCGGTCGATCACTGTCCCAGGGTTCCTTCGAGATTTGGTCCAGCACCGGGAGTTAAATGAGCCATCCAGGAAAACATTTAATCGGTGTGTTCAGGAGTAACCGCAGGAAGTGATTTAGTGTGTGTGTCTAAACGTCAAGGTGGCAGATATTTTGTAATGTGTTACAAATTCCTGCAAAATAAAGGGGCGCCTTTAGAAAAACAAGGGGGTGTGTACAGCCCCCCTCCCCTTCTTCCCTAGGGGCTGTCTGGGGAAACGTGTGGGACCGTCTCCACTCCTGTACTCGTAAACTGTCTGTCCAGGTTCTTTAATTCATTTCCTAGTTAAGAACATGGAAAAAAGAGCACATTCGGACAAAATTTCGTTAAAAAAAAAGAAAAGGAAGGACGAAACACATGTATACTTATGCACATCCATTATTATACACATCCGTGGCCGATCAGCAGTCCCTCTCAAAGACGAAATCTTTGAAGTATATAATCATGCATTGCTCTATTAAGACGATCTCCGCGGGCTGTTACAGTTCCCCGTCGGGGATGCTTAAAACGGGAAGGAAGTAAAGCGGTAGGACACATTAAGAGAAGCTCCGTCGTTCCCGCTGGCATCGGATGTCGGATGTCGTCCGTCAACTGCGCTTACTTCGCGCCATTTGCCACCTTCGCTGGCACTCCATATATGGCCCACGACAGGAGCCGGGCTGTCATTGCGCGTGACAGGTCACAGTAGGGGACCGAGCAGCACGCTTGCCTTACTGGACACAGAGACGCCGGCCGTTGAGCACATTCTACAGTCTCCCTTACTTTTTACGTTTATCTTTTTTTTTTTTTTTTTTGTATCGACCTTCTTGTCTTCACGCACCCGAAGTTATGAAAACGGGGAGGACGACAGTCGGCGGTAATTTACTGCACTCGCACATCGCGGAACCTTCGAGCGTGAAACGGAGGCACCGCTGAAAGAGAAGCCGAACGTCACACGGCTCTGCACAAAGGCACGGGGGCAGTATTACGAGTCCACCACTCTTCTTTTGTCGGCGTGCGGCCGCGGCCGTTTCAAAGAAGGACCGATCTGGCGCAGTTCAATCAGAGCCTCCCCTCGGCGACATCGAATGGATCCTCCCGGGGCCTTCCCGGCGTGCGTCGCTCCGCCGCGGCCGCTGGCGCGTGCTCTCCGCCGCTGATGTCGGCGGCGCTGACTCGCTTCGCAGTGAACTGCTCGCTCGTCGACGATCCGTCTTGTGCCGCGCGCGCGCGACTGGCTGGCACGAGCGAAGGCCATGGTCGTGTTGTGTCTGCGTCGGGTGCCCGGACAAGTACCCTAGCGCGCCGTTGTCGCGCCTCGCGCAGTGCTGTCAAAGGCGGGAACGCGCGTGAGTTGCCGCTCTGCGGAAATCGGCTCGGACAGCGCGGCGTGCCCGCTGGTGTCGCGCGTCCTGCAGTCGTGCTCGGTGCGCTTGACAAGTCGAATTGCGAGGCGAACGCCCCTCTTTTGTTGTGACAGTTTTGTGCACGTCCAGACGTCCTCGCCGACGACTGTATCGTGCCCACACCGACCACACTGCGTCGTCGGTGTTTCGACAGCCAAAAGGCGACGGGAGAGCGAAAGGTGAGCTATTGTTTCTGTTTTGCATTCGCGCGCCGCGAGCGTTGCGCCGAAATGGCCATCGCGGCACTTATGACAAATGCGCGCCCTCGAAATGACACACGATGACATGTTATGTCATTTCTTACTGTTGATATCGATGACCGTATCTTGGGAATGCGGGCGTGCGTTGTCTTCGTAATCGCCCAGCGGCGGTCGATTTCTCACGTTGTACAGCTGCCTCGTTCGCGAAAAAAATTCCTCTTTATGTTTTAGAAGGTTCGCTTATTATTTTCCTTTGTCAATTCTTTGCAACTGCCTGCGCCAGTGACAGCGGCCATAAATCGCCAAGTTTCCAAATTCCGCTGGCCTTATTTTTTAGCCGTTCTATTTTTCTGCTGAGACATTCGTTCAGATTTCGTTATCGGGCGATCGTTGGCGCGTCACTTTTTGCGGTGGAGGCCATTGATCCCGCAAGTCTGACTGACCCTCAGATAAATATTGTAGTAGTGGAAGCCGCCGAGTTTTCTGAATTTACGATAAGGTAATCCATCTCCATACCCCCCCTCCTCGTTCGGTTTTGATGTGTGATGTAGCATTTGAGCGCTATATTTCACTACCTTCTTATGTAACTAAGCTTGTGGATTTTGTACAAAACACGCACCTTAATTGTCTTTGTTTTCCTGTACACCGCGTGGGCGTGGTTGGCTACCCAACGTCTAGTGGCTGTGAAACGTAAATGAAGGTTTGTCTGTATTATTTTTTTTTATTTTTATAACTTTGTTTTGAAGTTACCGCATAATAAAACTTGTGGACCAGTTTCAGGAGTGGCTGTGCTGAACTGTAACCTGACCTAAATTATCTTTCGTTCATTAAACTCTCGTGCTGTGAAACTAATAGCCGCGCGACTCTGTTAAGAATTCGGATTCAACGACGATGGATGACGAGGAGCTGTACGAACCCCAGGTAAAACATAATATTAACTTTGGTCTAACTAGTGCGTCAGTATCAGGCCTTAATTTGAGAGAACTGGGACGTTATCGTGGTGTAGAAATTTAAGTATGCGATTTCTGTCATTAATTACATAATCCAACGTGTCATGCACTACATGTATGCCAGCGTAAAGTTATGAATGGACAGCGTGTAATGCCGAATTATTAAGGAATGTTTTCGCTAGCACTTATGCGCCGAACTGCCCTGATGACTTCCGTTAACTTTGAAAGTGTTTCGGAAGTCATCGCACCTGTTCAGTGTGAGGCTGCTGAACAGTAACATCATGCGTGTTAAGAATTGCATCATAAACCACGCATGCATCAGCAAAGAGCTGAATGTAAAATTAATGCTTGCTATTCACTCATATATGCAAAAAAAAAGAAAATAAATAAAGCCAGCGGATCTCAAGGCGATCGCTGCGACAGACTGAAGTGACGCGAACGGTACATGAATCATAATCAGCGTGTACAGATTGCAGCAGTTAGAAAGCGCCTAAGCCATTCCATGATATTATATATTCTTGTTGAGCTTGGTTATATCTGGAAGTAGTTAGTGCAATATAGGATTATAGGCAGTAGCGAAATCTGAAATTATGCATTCGTTCAATTGCGTTTCTTTGCCGAAAGCTAGCAAGAAATTGTTAGGAAAATAAACCAATGTCACGATGAAAGTGGTTTTCTGAAACCGTACTGGCTGGAGGAATTGGCAAGTATTGACAAGAGGCAAGATGAATTGCCTCCAAGGTCAACAAACGTTCATTCATTGATTCATAATTTGAGAGCATGGCAGGGGCACTGATTAAACATATACTCGTATTTTGGCCGCTATAGTTGAGGATAGAATAAGTGTCTCCTGCATTCCTAGAGAAACCCGCCGCTAGTAGATTAGCAGGCGTGATGTCACATTACTGTAAGTTCGAGGAGGTAGGTTCGATTCCCAGCGGTGGGGGAGGGAGGGGGGGAGGGGCCATTTCTACGGGCGTGATGTGCAAGAACGCCCGTGTACTTAGATTTGAGTGGATTTAAAAAAACTTCAGGCGGCTAGATTTAAGCCCCACGCCACGGAGTGCCCCGTAATCATATTCGCGGTCTTGGCACACAAAACCCCGAAAACTGTTACTGCTTGAAGAGCACTACCACTTCGCCTACCATGCAATCGTGTGTCGAGTTATGGTATACCACTCAGGACTTCAAAGCATCGAAGTGTTCGGCAAGCGTAATGGAGCAGTAAACTTCCGTATTTTTCGGAATATCTCAAATTTACGACGAAGCCTTCGCAAGCTATGCTCGCAGGACTCTTAGTAAGTTGTTTCATTGATTCATTTATTTATTATCATTATCTGCAATGCAAGGCAAGTTCAGCATTTCCGTTCAACTCACACTTCGACCTCATCTGGAGAGGTAAAGGTCATTTCAAGATAAGTGAAACTGTAGCGCCAGAGATTGTTGGGATAGTAAGAGGTGCTTTGTAGTGAAAATTGTTTACCGCATTCCCTGCAGTTATGACTAATAGCGTCGCAGTTGCTGTCCACTGTCTTCCGCTGAATAAATGTTCCTTCATTTGCTGCCTCGGGTCGCACGAAAGTTGTCGTGACCAGATTTACTCGAACACTGAAAATTTTAATTCTAGGTTGCGTAAGCCGAACTTTTCGCTAAGCCCCGCATCCAGTAAACATTTGTGATCAACTGTGTGCAGCATTGTTCAAAAGATTACGTCGGTGAACTGTGGCGTTACACTCGAGAGGGCCCACCCCTGAGACGCGCCGCCGTTCCTGTTGTCGTCGCAGTAAATTCCGTCCGTAATTACTTTTCGTCACCGGTGGAGGTCCCCTTCGATTCGACGAGGTCACGCCGCGAGGCGGGACGCCTCATTAAACAGCGCCGATGCTTCAACACGCGGTGGCGAAAGCTTATCGGCTCCCGTGTGCACCGTAGTCGCGTTCCCCTTTGCCCGAGCCGAGCGGCGGGGCCCCCCTGCTCGGGTTTGGGAGGAGGAGGAGGAAGCCATCCAAGTGCCTGCGGGTCGCGACCGCGCGTATGTCTGGGAAGGGGGGGAATGGGGCGCGAACGTTACCGCACTTTCTTCTTTCTTGATATTGCTATGTTCGCGCGTACTTTCTTTCCTTGCCCCCTCGCGGCCACGCCCTCCGGAGCAGTCAGTCGTAGCACATTCTCGAGCTGTGGGTCTGCTGTCGCGTCGCCCTTCTCTGGAGACCACGTGAGCCTGCTGCTGCCTGCCGGTCCGCTGGCCTCGGCCACTCCATCAAAGCCAGTCTCTCTGGCCGTGTCCCCTCGGAACGTTTGCTGCTGCCGACTTTTCTTGCGCCCTTTCTTCTGTCTCTTCTTCTTGCGTATTCCGTTTGTTTACTGATCATTTGCTCCGTGCCTTGTACACTTTGTTTTTGTTTTGTGTGCGATCGTACTCGTGTTTGCTTCCGTTGGTTTTTCGCCCTTCGTCAGACGTCGTCCACTTTCCGCCCCCCCCCTCCTCCTCCTCCCCTGTGCCTTCCGTACCTTTTGTTTATGGGCTCCCGGGCTTCATCAGTCTCCTCGCTATCTTCTCACGCGAGGTTTCCGTAGTAGGCTCTGTTTTTTCGTTCTCGTCGAGTAAGTTACCCCGCACAGAAAAAGCAGAGGAGAAAAATAACGGAGATACCGTATACACTTTGAGGTTTGAGACGGCGTCGTTTTTGCTCACATGCACGCACGCACGCACGCACGCACGCACTTCACCCAGAGTTGCGTTGGTGCTGCCGCAGTTCGTCTGAGTGGCGGTCAACTCAAAAGGAAAAAAAGCGAGACGACTGGTGACCGAGTCTCGGTGGCATCGTTACTCGGGACGCTCCCACCGCCGCCGAGGAGTAGTGCACGTGATCTCCTTTGTCTTGACTTCGTCTGTCTTGGTCTGTCGGTGGTGTAGACGCACGCCACGACGACGCTAGCTGCTCTGTCGACTGCGCTCTCCGGAAATGCCGCCGAGGCACGCCCTCCCGCTCGCAAATAAGAGTTGTATACCCGTGAGAAGGAGGCGATGGCAGTCCGCGGCGCTCTTCATACGTCGCACGGCTGGGAAGCGTATAGCCGATTTAGCCGACTTGTAGAAACGGCGCATTCGCTCCTTGTCCATTGTGACGATGTTAGCATAATGCACGTAGGAACACATTGGGATCGGGCACATTAGATGCGCTCTCTTCTTAAGGGATTGTCTCTCGTTGAACTGAGTGTTTGCTCTACTCAGCACCTGTTCTTCAGCTTTGAGTCGCTTTGTCTTGATTTTTTTTCTTTTTCGTGGCATCTGTGCCTCAAGTTGTATACTGTCCAAACCATGCGTCCGTTAGTGCATGCCTCGGATAACGTCCGTCTGCACAAGTCTTTCTAGGGGATTTGCCTGTCAACACCCTCAAAGCAACACCGAGTGTTTGAGTGAGGCCGTTACTGGGAGAGCCCTTGCATGCTTAGCCGTTCGCTACAGCAAGTCCTTCAATTCGCGCACAGCGGTTTCTTTGCAGACGGGCACCTTCGCGGCAGCCGCAGTGGGTCACTTGTCAAATCCGCAGTCTATTAGTCGGCTGAATGATCACGTATTCACGCGCAGCGGTTATTTCCCATTTCCAAGATTGTAACGTTGGGGTCGCAGCAGCCTCAGACTGCGTGTGTTTGTCTTGTCATTGACTTTACAGGCGCAGTTCTGTTTCAGTGAACAGCAGGAGAGCGCTCGGACGGAGGGGTTGTTGGGTGGCAGTGATGGCCAAGCGCCGCTTCATCTGTGAAAGGTGGTCAATTCAAAACTGGTTACCACTGTACAACGAATAGTTAAAGCTGATGCATGTTTGGCTGATCACTACATGTTTTCTCAAGGACTTTTGCACACTTAAGGACCTTGCGCTTGTTTCCAAGTCAAGCACGTGAGTACGCAGGCAACGTCTTTGTGCACAACGTCGTATAGTGCCCGGTACACTTTTCTTGCTCATAGTTCCACACTTAAATGAACGTTATGTCAATAATAATAATAATAATAATAATAATAATAATAATAATAATAATAATAATAATAATAATGCGCATCTCATCCATGGCTAGCCGCCGCTCTGTATGACGTGATCTAACCCTTTCGGAATTACTTCGGATCGAGAGAGCAAACATAATGAGCAAGGCGGTATTTGCATCGAACGAACGTTAAGTGAGATTTGGGTCGTCGAAGGACTCCAGCTTACTCGCGAAGACTAGCATATTTCTTGGCACACGCAGCGATCATAGGCCAAGGTTACTCACAAGCCGTAGTTGGTGGCAACTGACAGGCTTCGCAATGAATGTTATATTGTCGAGGTTATTACGCAGCTCGTGACGGTCTTCTCAAGCCCTCTTTTCGCCGGAATTTGAGTTTTTGACGCACCCTTGCGCTTTCGTGTTTACTGGTGTTTTAATGTTATGCTCATCGAAAGTTGATGCAAACAAGAACAGCAGCAATGCTGTCAGTGCGACGTAGCTAGGTCCCTATAAATAAATAAATAAATAAATAAATAAATAAATAAATAAATAAATAAATAAATAAATAAATAAATAAGAACCTACATTCGGAGCATGTAAATTGTGCAGGTTGGGATTCGGAGAAGTAGTTACGCTTCCGATAAATTTCAGGCGTCAGCATGTATACGACGCCGTGTTCACCTGTATGGGTGCCGGCCAAACTACTATGAGGAACGCTGCTATTACAGAGTAGCTTTTCCGCCAATAAACCCCACTGAGCTGAATGAAATACGAATACTGTACAGAGGCTGAGATTCACACTCTAATCCTGTAGTCCGCCTATACCTCTCACGATGGCCCCATACGCAGTGCAATAAAAGCGTGAAATAAAATATGCAGTTGTCAGTGGCGCTCTGTCCTGCTTGTGCTTCGTGTCTTTTGGCGCTTTGAAGCTAAAATGAACGCCTACTAACTAGCTCAGAAAAAAAGATCTGTTAAAATACGCCGTATTTAACGATGGAAGCTATAGTGTTGAATTTCGAGGCCTAGGCGTATTGCGAGAGACGTCTCTCTTTCTCATTGTTTAAAGAAAGTAATACTATGTTGTTATCGTACGCTCTTTAAAAATAATAGTAACTGCACCACCTACACCACCTTTAGAAGTACATGAGTGGTCGTAAATGCTGTCGCTAATACTAAATATCTAACGGGTTGTGAACGTTACTACATGCATTCGTGAGGGACTATACAGCTACCTTGACTGGCAGTTGTACATTTAATTGCGGTAGGCTTGTCCAGAATTTTTGAGAAACTATAAGTGATTGCAATTATGTTGGAATAACAATCGCGTGCGACGTTGTGGCATGCGTATTCGGAAACAGTAAAATGCAAGAGTGTGGATCCATAGCACTGATTGTTTATCTATAAATCCAGGTCTGCTCGCCACTGCAACGTGTACTTCTTAAATTGTGGCCATAAGTGTCGTTAACGTTGCTGTTCGAGTATACGTCGGGTGGTGGCATTGATTTTCTCTGTGTGCTAGTGTGTGCAAGCGTTTCTGGTGTGAACATGTTTCTATATACTGCAGTCATCTAACCATGTCAATGTGCAGGGTATTCTCAGGGCTAATCACATGGAATTGAATAGCGATTGTTGGTGTAACACGGTGAGATTAGTCGGTATCAATCAGTGTCACCGGACAGCGCCGTACCACTTCGTTTTTATTCGATGTTAGTGCTTAGTAATAGAATCAACTTGACATGGCAACGAAAAAAGCACCTACGTATGACCGAATCGGCATAAACCAGATATGGAGTGCCACGGTAGTAAAGTTGCTAACTCTACCATTAGCTGGTGGTAGTAAATGACATGGCAGTAACATTACTACCTTGTCGTTTACTACGTGCAGTTACTACTTATTTAATAGATGTTTTGACAGGAGGTTGCTGCCTGAAAGTTAGCAAGTAGCGGTATATTTTTTAAAGATAGCAGTAATTTTGCATTACTATATTCCTCTTACTATATACTGCGATAGCTACCATATCACGGCGAAAACGAGGGTTGCCAGTGCGTCATTGCCCTGTCTGTGCGAACAAACGGAAGGGAACCCGCCGTGGGAGCTTCGCTGGTGACCTCCAACTATTCATCGTGGCAGGCACGTCGTTACGTTCTGAAGTGAAACGTCGTTAACGAACAAGTGAGCTGATTAGCGAAAGGCCGCCCGTCGCGCCACGAGTTGGCGACGATGCCTGTGCAATTGCTGCTGCGTCGTAGCCATGTGCAGCTCGGCTTTGGCGTCCTCATCAACAAAAGTTCGGTCGCAAAAACTTCCGCGCTGCTGGCCTTCTGGCCGATATATATATATATATATATATATATATATATATATATATATATATATATATATATATATATATATATATATATATATATATATATATATATATATATTGTGGGCTCGCACTAGTGGTACATGACCTACCCTCTTCCGGCTTCTGCAAGCTCGACGAAGTCACATGATTTCTGATGTGACGAGCTGTTACATGATTTTGCAGGGAACATGTCCCGTGACTAGCCATTACATGATTTTCGCGTGAACATGTCCCGTGACTAGCCATTACATGATTTTCGCGTGAACATGTCACGTGACTAGCCGTGACGGCGTGTTACGTTGTGGGGCAGCTACGCACTAGTGTTTCGAAGACTGAGGAAGCAGCGGAGCTGGTGGGATTCCCTTCCTTCTTTCCCTCCTCCTCAGCCTCAATTCCCTTTCCTCCCTGATTACTATACTGCACTGTATAATAATATGCCTTGCTTTACTCCCTCCCCTCTCCCTCATATTCCTCCTCGCGCTCACATCGCTATCCCGCCTCTTGTACGTGTGCCTATGCTATTCATGAATCGCTTCCCTCTTTTCTTCCCTCCTCCTCATCCTCGCTTCCCTTTCCCGCCCCCTTGCTATACTATACAAGGCTATGATTTACCCTTTCCCTTCTCACCCTCTCCTCACTCTCACTTCCCTTTACCACCCTTCGTATTCGATCGTGGTCTTGGAAGTCAAAGAAGTCAACCGGTCAAGGCTGTTGCATGCTTACCCTCTCCCCTTCTCCTTTACTTCCTCCTCACCATCACTTTACACCTCACTTCCCTTCCCAACCTCCTTTCCGTGCTACAATCTGCACAGCTATGCTATGTTAGGAGTTGCTTGCACACAGCCGCTTTCTGTGCCGCCGTTATGCCATGCTATACCCCATCCCTGCTGCTTTCCCTTCTCCTAGCCGTCATCATTCCCCCTCACCCTCACTTCCCTTTCTATCCCCTTGTTATGCTATACTTTATACGTGCCTATGCTAAGCATCAACCGCTCCTCTCCTCCTTTCCTTTCTCCTCACCCTTGCTAGTCTTTCCCACTGCCTTGCTATACTATGGTCGCCATTATGCAGTAGTGGGACGGGAGCATGAGCGCAAGAAAACAAACACGGACGCGCGCAATGCGTAATAGCCCACGCGCACTCAGTTCGTGACGATAATCTCACCCGGTGAAACAACGGATCAACGAATAGCTTTAACAGCTTCGCCGTTAAAACGAAGAATAAGGAGAAGGGATTGCGAAGCTACATGCACAGCGAGTTACAGTTCGTTCGACAAGGAGATAGCTAAAAATAATTATTGCTCTCTGTTCCTTTTTTTTTTTTTTGTAGGAAAGTACCATGTACTTACTTGGTCATGAGTTTCTTTTTTCAAAACCATTCAACGCACAAACAGACGACCCGTCCCTGTGTGTCTCCTTTTCTTCGTCGTCGTCTGCTTGTGCGCTGAATGGCTTTGAAAGTGGATCGGTTCCAACTAGGCCGACTCGAAAGCTTTACTTACGTTTTCTTCCTTGCTTTCCTTCTTCTTCATTTTTTTCTTTTTCTTTTACGTGGAAGGAATCGCGGCTTACCGCAAGTGCGCTGATTGATTCTTGTGGTTTTACGTCCCAAAACCACGCTATGATTATGAGAGACGCTGTAGTGGGGGGCTCCGGAAATTTCGATCACTTCGGGTTCTTTAACATGCACTGACATCGCACAGCACACGGGCTTCGACATTCCGCCTCCATCGAAATGCAGCCGCCGCGGCCGGGATTCGATCCCGCCACCCTCGGATCTGCAGCCGAGTACCGCAGCCACTAGGCCACCGTGGCGGGGCGCCGCGAGTCTATAACCGCAGCCAATTCTTGTTTTATTGCTCAATATTTTGTTGAAGATGTCCAATTTACGAATTCATGAGACAGTTCGATGCGACAATATTCGCGTTTAGGCAAACGTAACTAGAAGGACGTCAATATTCACTTCGATTTCCTACGCATAGTCCATGTCCGACGGGCAGAATTCCGCCACCGCTTGACAGGACCCCGTGGCCTGCACGCAACAGCACGTGCATTGCGTTTGACACGCAAACTCACACCATATCATAAATAAATTCGGTTATTACTAGAAGGATGTTAAACTGCCCGAAGACTCAAGTAGTCGTAGTTGCGCTGTGTACATTTTCAACGCGTTCGCTGTTACTTCCACAGTTCGCGGCTGCTGTGTACAGCGCATACATTCCCAGAGTCCCGTCTGTAGCAATTACTGCAGGAAACTCAACTTGGGTGGCGAGTTGGATTCGCCGACGCGCCTCACATACGAGAGAACGCGTCGCTATCACGCTCCATCCGGTCGGCAGCCCCTCCATGCACCCGTGTCTGGGCCCCCTGGTTACCGCAAGCGCTGCACGGTATTAAGGTGCGATACACGTGAGCGAGCGGGCCCGCTGCGTGCTATAACGGTCGCATCTTTCTTTTCTCTCGAGGGTCAAGGACGACGTCGACGCGCCCAGTCGCGAGAGTGGCAACCAGCGGCTGCGACTTCTCGCGGAATCGCTCGCTCAAATCTTTTCGGCTATATTTGGAGCAGAGAGTCAACCCCGCGGTGTGTTGAAGCGCGCTTCTTTCAGAGGGGTGCGCTCTGCTGCGCGAGCGTGTGACAAATCGAGTGGACCGCGCAGTCCGTTGCCGCTGGGTCTTCTTCCTGTGTGTGTGTCACAGGGGCGCGGTGAGAATATGTGTACAGCCGAGTCCGCGTAGAACGAATCTGGATAAAACGAGAATCTGGATAAAAGAGCACGCGAGACGGCATGTTACTTGCCAGTAGTCGTATACTTAGGTGAAATTGGCCCCTTAACGACTAACGAGGCGCTGGATTTTAGCCCGCTGCTAAGTGACGATAGCATTGGTGACGAGCCGTCAGGCCAGGCTCGTAGTCAGGGGCGGGGCGAGGGGAGGGGGGTGCGCCCTAGGGGCCGGGCCCCTCCCGAAATTTTGGTTGGGGGGTAGTGTTGATAACATAGTGTAGTGCTAGTAACATAAAATTTAAGCCTATTACAACATTGCATTTAAAGTTAAGTCACTTAATGTACATACTGCGATTTTTGCCGAAAATAAATGACGAAAATATGTTCTCAAATAGTCAAGGCTATCACAGCAAGTGGGCCCCCTCCGAAAAAAATCCTGCCTGCGGGCCTGCGTCAAGCTACGCGGATCTTCTGAGTTTCTGTGGGCCTGCCACTTAGATTAGCTTGTTGTAGATTTTTTTCTACAGTATTTCTTTCTTTTTCGGGCGAACGTCTTATGTCACGAGGAAATCGGACGCGCTTTCTCTTAGTCAAAATCAGGAAAGTAATGAGCTTAGGTGATATTGGTGGGCCTGTTGGTGGTATACATGACTTTAACAGCAGCGCAAAATTCCAGAAACGAGGAGAAACTGTAATGCACACATGAGGCCAGAAGAACTTCTCTGCGCATGCGGGACGTGTCACGGAAGCTGTTGAATATGACTTGCAGGTCAGTAAAACTGGTAAAACTTTCACTTGAAGTTAAGCGCATACGTTGTGTGGATCACTGTGTGTTTCTCCTCGTTTCTCGGAATTTTGCGCTGCTGCTAAGGTCATAAAAGTAATGAGTAAATTTCTCGAAACTACTCGCTTGGAGTAGTTCATTACATTACCAAACTATCAGAACGCGAAAAATAATTCATTACATTGCTCATTACGGCAAAATTCATTTAATCGCTGTACTTTCGTTACTGCGAAGTTGCAATATTCCGACAAGGCGCCTTGTGCGTCCCTCGCTCCGACTGGGCCTAATTTGGACGCATAGATGTCGCGACTGTTTGTTTTGTTTCTTTTTTCCTTGGCTAAAGAATGCTATCAACGAACCGAATTTTTTTTTTTCATATAATGCCTGCAATTTTTGTTTCATAATCTTCCGTCGTAATGTCAAACGTAACGGCTGTGTTTGTTTTGTCGCAGCCATCACGAGAGCGCCAACCGCTCACTGCACACTTATGTGCATTTGTAGCAGTAGTGCTCGTTTAGGGGCTGTTTTTCGCAATTGTTGCTGCAAGGAATGATTTCGCAAGTCGTACCACACAAGAAGAGAAACGGCGACAGTTGCGCAAAGTGTCGTGTTTCTGCCGCGTGGGCTGTGTTCTTATTTTTAATTTTTTTTTTGCGGGTACCTTCCTTTCTCAAACTAGTAGCAGTGCCCTTCATAAAGTGCTGCGCGTTGCCTGTTTATAAATCGCGACGTTATGCTGTGGCATCCAACGTGGCATAATGTACAATTCCACATTGTACAATCAGTAATAACTAGCACATCAACATTTTTTAGTTGTTCTTTATGTATATGCATTGTAAGGCGTTCCTTATATTTTGTTTTCGATTCTATTATGCCTAAGTTTACTTCTTTATTTCTTATCGCTCATTGCGTTACATCAGTTGCCTCTTATTGTTACTTCATCGTGACTGTATTAAACCCGTCTCCTACGCAATGCTCTATGAGGGCCTTTCAAGGTATTTCTGAAATGAAATGAAAATAAATATACTGGAAATAGTCGTACATTCCGGCACGTACTGGTTGTCAGAACCTGGCACGTGGCGGTCTTGTCGATCGTTGTAGAATGTTTGGAGTCTTCAAAGTTGGAAGTTGTCATGGGTTGAAGTACGGGGCACTCCGTCAGGCTGTCTCAGTTTTCACGTCTGTGAATATAGGTAGTAAATTAATTTCTAGCTCTTTTTCTTTACGGTGCACAAATCTGTCTGCCGCTAAAAAAAAAAAAAAAGCAAGTGTCAAACAACAGTGCCAAGCACTCCCTCGGTGCTGTGCTAAGGCTGCGCCATATGCTCAAGTGTTGTTCAAAGTGCATGTCGCACGCAAACTCGCCAGCAATGATTCCTAACATTCAGGCTATACCGTAACGTAATGAGTGTAAAAATTAGATATTTTTTTAATTGTTCTGCTGTGCTCTACTAGTATAGTGTTTGTATTTGTGGGTCTATAATGTGTGCGCCTTCGAGAAATCATGTTGAAGGACTGAAATTGCCATCTCTACTACAAGCAAATCAAAAAGAAGAAAGCAGTAGTACAAAAACAAAAAAACAAACGCAGGCAGACAGACAGACACTTGGGAAACTGACGAACGTGTGAGAACTTAATTTCCTTTCCAACGTTTCTCCCGGTGGTCCGGCTTTTGTCAGGGCACGGCCGCTCGATTAGCAACGCACAGCGGCCGTGGTCAGGGAATACCGTGCATTCGCTGACTAGGGCCGGACACCGGCCGAAACGTTGGAAAGGCGAAAGTTCTTCACGCTTAGGTAGCCCAAGAAAGACTGTCGTCCTTAAATAGTTCTCGCACTTTCATTCGCCCTTTCAAGTGCTGGTATTCAAACACACACACACACACACACACACACACACACACACAGATATATATATATATATATATATATATATATATATATATATATATATATATATATATATATATATATATATATATATATATATATATATATATATATCCATCCGTGAGAGCCCTGTTATTGATACGTAGAGGCCGAAATCGAAAACAAACCGTGCTTGGAGTCTGTGCTATTTTCGTGTACCTCTTCTGCGTCGTAGCAAAGGATCATGTCGCTGAAATGATATAGCGTTGCCCATTGTATACGTGACGCGTTGTCTCGTGTATCTTGCTCCTTCCTCTGCATTGGCGACGGCGTGATTTCTCTCGCGTTCGGCAGGCATCGCGTGGCTGTGACGTGTACGAGTGCCGGGTTAGCTATACGGAGAATCGCCGGCCGCAGCGCCTGAGGAACGCGATCGCTTTCTCGCGCGATGGCATTGTCTGTGCCGACGCTCTGTCGCTGCGATGTAAACAAGGTCCCGCTAGGCGGACCATAAGGACACCGTCGAAAAATTCACGGGGTCCCCTGTCGCATGCCAAGACGACATGACGGTGAAAGGTATCATGCATTTTCATGAAGCTTCGCTTTGTGATATCAGTTACCTCGTTGATTGACTTATCATCCTTGATTCACTCTTAATTCACTTTGGTTTACCTTATGCACAAAGCTGACATGCGTGAATTTTCTTTCTTAATTCTCATTATTCACTAATTCACGTTCATTTGCTTTAATCTGGAGTTCTCAATTCTCCTAATTCATTCTACATAATTCTAATGGAATCACGTATATTTTAGTTGACGTTAGGTGTCTTATATAACGTCACACGCTTTTCGGTACCATCCGTGTTTTTCACCGACCACGACGACAGACGGTCACTTTTCTCGTTCCAAAAGACGCCGTTTCGCAGGAAAGGGGCGAGTTTTGAGCACGGAGGCTAATAGCCTTCCCGTAGAGATTCCTTCGCTTGTAGAGCGGTATCGTATAATACCGCTAAAGCATATATTTCTCTCTTTTTTTTTTTCCTCGTGTTGTAGCTTGTATTCTACGGGTTTACCGCTAAAGCATATATTTCCGTTTTGTTTCTTTGTTTTCCGGATTGTACTTTGTATTCTACGAGTTCACGGAGTCCCGGTAGTTTTGGTCATCGCTTCATCCCGAAAGCGTTTTCCTCCGTTTCGAAGTCGTGGCCCACACACTTGCACCGTGCGCACACGTCAACTGTGACCATTCCGTTGTTCTTAATGATCACCTCGCCCTTCCACGTGCGGTCCTCCACGCAGTGGTTCATCTACAGCGCGCGTAAATCAGTCAACCTCATTCCAGCCAATGACAAGTGCGGACAAAGGAGCGGCGAACAAAAGCTGCCTTTCGACAGCTCAACCAGCCCGCTGACCTCATTACAAGTGTTCACGGCAGCACAGATACAGTTGCGTGTTTTATACGAATGAAAATAAAGAAGAAGAAAGATACATCATTTTGCACACACGCATAATTCGATTCAACGTTGCTGAAGAAGCAAGCTGGAGAAGATAATCACAGCGCAGAAGAATATTTTAGTAAATTGGTCTCTTGCGTTTACAAATTTCAAGTGTATTTCCTTGATGTACGAGAAATGCTCGTATATCACACTGATCCCGTAAGTCACTCGCATAGGCCCAGCGCGTGAACTTTGTGCGGTTGGTTACGAGTTCATCGCCGAGTCGAATGCACGAACTGCGTTAGTTCTTCACGCTTGACGTGGACCATTGCTTGGTTAGAGTGCCTCCTTAACCCCACCGGCGTCAGTGCGCCTTGGTGTCTCTTGAATCAACGGTGCCTGCCGAGAAACTGTGGAGGAGTATGTATGTTCGATCGACCGTTTAGGTTCTCGCCAACTGGATGATTCAGCAAAGAATTGTGTAGACGAGGAAAGCGGTGCGAAACACTTTCAACCAGCGTTATTTCGACGTCACGCCGCTGTCGGAACTGCGGACAGAGCGGCTGTCGCATCCATAAGAAAAATGGCCGCATATGTGCTTGCTTCGCTGCAAATGACGTCGAAAGGCGATGTTCTCTGCCGCTCTTGGTGTGTCACACCCTCTCTCTTTCACACTACTTCCCCCCTCACTCCTGCCATGATGTGTGCAGTGAAGGTTTTGCTGAATTCAAATTTCCCGGCGTTAGCCCTGCTCTGGCGCCATCCGTGGGGACCTTTCATTAATGCAGCCTTTTTTGGACACCATTTATAACGCGTCGATTTTTCATTTACCAACATAAAAACGAGTCCAATGTGTATTTTCAATTAAGCTAACGCGGCGTATCACGGTTATATACATATATTTTGCCTCAAATAGGTCTGATATTTCCTTTATGCTGTAAAATGTTTATGTCTTTGATCCCGCGCCACGAGTGCTATTAGCTCGATCGGTTTTGGCCGCGCGGTTGAAGTCAGTCAGTCATTCAGTCATACAGACAGACAGACTAAATTTTTCGCGTTTAGGTAGCTCAGGAAAGACTATGGTCTTTAAAACGCAAAAAAATTGGCAGATCCCACGTGCAGTGGGAATCAAGGAAATGCGAAGCACGCATAAGGAACATAAAGTGGATTTGCATTGTTGTCTCGCTATACCGAGTTTGGTACATATGAAGTTAACGAAACGGCCGCAAGCGCACCATGACTGTGGCATGTAAACCATGCCGCTCATACACGTATGTCATGATTCTAACGTTATGACCTGTCCTTTACGTTCGTCATGCAGTCGTGTTGTTCCATACTTTTGGTATATATCCCATTAAGAAAACGAGTGGCATGTAGATCATGCCGCTCATGACATGCATGTCACGATTTTCATGTTATGACCTGTCATTTATGATCGTCATGCAGTCATGTTATGCCAAACCAATTTTCTTATACATCCCATTAACGAAACAGCAGTATAGCGCCAGGACCATGGCATGTAAATCATGCGGGTCATGATTCTAATGTTATGACCTATCATTTACGTTCGTTATGCTGTCGTGTTGTGCCATAGCAATTTTCGTATACATCCCATTAACGAAACGCCTGGCATGTAAAACATGCCGCCCATGACATGCATGTTATGCTTTTCATGTTATGACCTCCCATTTATGCTGGTCATGCAGTCATATTGTTGCATACCAATTTTCCTATACATCCCACTAACGAAACGGCCAGGAGAGCACCAAGACCGTGGCATGTAAATCATGTCACTCATGACATGCACGTCATGATTTTCGTGTTATGACCTGTCATTTATGTTTTGTCATGCAGTCATGTTGTGGCATGCCAATTTCCGTATACGTCCCATTAACAAAACGCGTGGCGTGCAAATCATGTCGCTCATGACATGAATATCATGATGTTCATGTTATGACCTGTCATTTATGTCCGTCATGCAGTGATATTGTGGCATACCAATTTTTGTATACATCCCACTAGCGAGACGACCAGGAGAGCACCAAGACTGTGACATGTAAGTCATGTCACTCATGACATGCATGTCATGATTTTCATGTTATGACCTGTCATTTGTGTTCGTCATGTATTCATGATGTGGCATACTAATTTTCGTGAACATCTGATTAGCGAATCGGCCAGGAGAGCACAAAATCGTAGGCGGCTAGATAGATAGATAGATAGATAGATAGATAGATAGATAGATAGATAGATAGATAGATAGATAGATAGATAGATAGATACGCTCAAACTCGCCGAAGTTCGCTAAGAAATGCTTCGCACTTAACAAAAACTGAACGTCACATCCAGTTCATTTTACAATGTGGCCGCTCCTCAATAACGCCTCCAATACGGAGCGCTGCAAGCTGTTCTAAACGTTACAGCGTTTCGGTCACGTACGTATCTCTCCCCATGGAGGCCACTTGACTGAAGTTATACAGCGGCCTTGCGGGCCACTCGTAGGCGAGCGAATTCGACAATACGCTTGAAAGTGACACTGTCCAGAGCTCGAATATAGCGAGTTCTCGAAACGGCGGCGAGTCCGAAGCTTTTTCTCTATTACAATGTGGTTTTGCGCAGGGACGGAAACAGCCAACCAAATCGGCGCTCAAATCGTATTTCTCACGCGTGAGTTCGGCGCTTCCGAGTCCCAAGAACGGGGGGGCGATAACGCCGAGCTATGCGAGCGATCTGCAGCCGCCGGGCCTCGCGCGTCTGTGTTGCCCTGAAGCCTCCGAGTCTGTCGGTCCGTATCGCACTTTCTGCCGAGTTCGTCGGCGGTGGTCGTGTGTGAGAATCGCGTTTCCGACTGTCCCGATTCGGCGCTTCTTTTTTTCTTTTTACCCGTTGAGTGGTGCAGGCCGAGACTGGAAATTGAAACCCAGGCGAACCACGTTTATGTTTTTTACGCGAATGCTGCTTGCAAGTGGAACTTTGTGTTGTTTGCGCTGCTGCTCCTCCTCCCGGGGATCACTGGTGCGGGTCCGATGGTGCGCGGTGAAAACTGAGAGCGCCGAAGGGTGCGACTTTTCTTGTTTTTTTTTTTCTTTTGACTTCGATTTTGTATGAACAGGACACCTTGGAAGAACTCGACAGGCACCGAACCATCCGGTACTAGCGATGGTGCTGTTTGAATGCATTCTTCTTTTCGTGGCGCATGGTGCGTCAGTCGTTCTCGTAAGATCGCTTCACGATCGCGGATTTCGCCCGATTACCGGATTTTATGTTGGGCCCGCTTTTACAATATTGAAACTTCAGTGGCTGTAGGCGGGACGAAACGAAGGAATGAACACGTCTGTGCGCATTCAAGTGTTCTTATCACGTGAACTCGTCTGCACCATCCCTGAGGTGTGGCTGGCGTCAATTGTAGACAGCCTCTAAGCGAGATCAGTAGTTTTAATGTCGAAGCTCATGTATGCGTGTGATGATGAAGAAGGTGGCGGAAGAATTCTCGGTTGAGTCGATTTCTGGGCGCAGAGATTTACCGCATTCTGGTGTAAATTTATGCATCCTTAGTGTATGCGCTTTTAGGTACAGTTTATTCGGTCCTCAGTACGCCTTGTAATGACACCTCCCGCAGCTATGGCCTCCGGAAGAAGATTTTTTTATGCAAGTTTATATATACCTCTCTTCTTACCATTTTGTTTTTCTTTTTTTGTAGATGCCACGCGTCCTATGCATTTTGTGCGGAGATGTTTAACCGTACAAGCAAAACGGCATGTTTTAATACACACGTGTGAGTAACTGCTTATGTAAAGCACTGCGCCATGCGAACGTGGGCCAATCTGATGGTCAAACTTTGTGCCCCATTCACTGCCGACTACCTCAACTGCTTATGTCGCCTAGAGTGACTAGTCGAGCTGCGTAATACCGCTTTCTGCCCTCTCTTCCTATCTCAATTTGAATAATTTACATATCGCGAGTACAATGAGGTCAAGCTAAAAAGATAAGCTCCGCTGCTAATACAATATCTAATAAGTGTTTCGGCTTCTACAGTCACCGCTCGAGTGAGGCTACTTTCGTTTCGCAATGGCGTCCGCTCTTCGTGGTCCGCACGCACTGACACCTTACAGCGAAGGGCTGCCTTGAAGGATCCTCGGTCGTTGGCAGGGTCGTATAGTAATAGTCTGCGGAGCACATCCATTGGCTGAGTCGGCACGTCTTGTTGTCTCACTTTGACCAATCAAGTGTGAGCGCGCGTGTTTCGAATCTGGTACCATATAAAACGATTTAGATGTTGTGCCGAAGAATGAACGAAAGGAAGAAACAGAACGTGATGCCCCTGCTGGGGTTCGAACCAAGGGCCCGCCTGGTTGCCGAGTGTCTTAGTCACTGCGCCGCACACACACACGCACGAGGTTTTGCATCGATGTTCTGTGGTGTTGCTTCTCCTGCGAGTGTTTATCTGGATCGGGCAGCGACTCCTTGAGAGCGTTTGTGTGTTCCTGAGCTGGCTCTTAGAAAGGTTAGCTGCGCGACGGGTTTCACTGTGGGGAATTGGTGTTACGCTTCTTTTTTACTACGAACTCCGTGTTTCCCGGCGCACTTGCGGGCAGTAGGTTTCGCATAACCGGCGGCCTGTTTTCTTCTTTTTCTCCTTCCTTTCGAACTTCTTTCTTCTTCTGCTTCTTCTTATTCTCTTTTTTATATTTTATGACGAGGAGTGTTGCATTCGCCTTCCTAGAAAGTTATATTCTGTGCGGCGGCGGCGGCGGATGCACCCACATTCGACCGCGTCGTAAACACAAGATAGCGGGGGCAGGCGTTCTCCGCGGGGCCATTGGTGTCTCGCGCGGTATATCAGACGAGGGCACGTGGTGGTGGTGGTGGTGCGGCGACTTCCGCCTGCCGTCACTCCTACGTCGGCACCAGGCGCGCACGGGGAGGCTGACATCACCACCATGCAACGCGGGAGCGCGACGGGTTCGCCGAACTGCCCGCGCCGTCGGCAGCCCCCCCCCTTCTGCCCCCAGTGCGCTGACGATGAATAATGGGCGCGCTAAGAGTCTTTTCCCTCCGCGCGGTCGGCTTCTTAGTGTGTAACGTCTCGTCGCCACATCTGTGCAGCGCAGTCGTTGCTAATCGTGCCTTCGAGATGAGAGCCATGAGAGCGGAACTTCGGCGATTGTCTTTGGCCCAAAGAACGCGGGTTCGATTCCGAACCGCAGTATAACAGCCACGTTTAAGGCGGTAGGGAATGATAAAGAAACCGTGATCTATCTATCTATCTATCTATCTATCTATCTATCTATCTATCTATCTATCTATCTATCTATCTATCTATCTATCTATCTATCTATCTATCTATCTATCTATCTATCTATCTATGTGTGTCCGTCCGTTCGCCTGTCTGTCTGTCCGTCTGTCTGTCTGTCTGTCTGTCTGTCCGTCTGTCTGTCTGTCTGTCTGTCTGTCTGTCTGTCTGTCTGTCTTCTTTGAAGCAAGTCAAACTACTACGTCAGCTTACTCAATATGAACTATCTCGAGACAGTTTGACGGTGTATTCAACGGCTGCAGTCTTTGCTTGCTGCCGGCGTGTCACATCACGAAAACTAAATTATGCGTGTTTCGTTCTAGTGTCCCAAACCAACCTAGTTTTTATTCTTTACATTTCGGTCGTTCAGTTCTGTGCTACTGGGACAAAGAGGCTTAACGGACCACGGCTTATTATAGGCGGCCGGAGTGGTTGCGGCGCTGCAGCCTGTGGCACCTGCGATCGTGCTCGGCGCGCTCAGGTCGACGGTGCCCCGAGTTGCGTCAAACTACCACCTCACGTTAAACTTCGCCGCATTGTGGCCTCGCATCCTGCTCTGATCGCATAGGGAGTGGTTCTACTTTTTTTTTAGAAAATGGTACATTCTGTTACTTCATGATTGATTGATTTCTTGGGTTTAACGTCCCAAAACCACCTGTGATTATGAGAGACGCAGTAGTGGAGGGCTCCGAAAAATTTCGACCACCCGGGGTTCTTTAGTATGCGCTGACATCGCACAGCACACGGGCCTCAACATTTCGCCTCCATCGAAATGCAGCCGCCGCGGCCGGGATTCGATCCCGCGACCTTCGGATCAGCAGCCGAGTGCCATAGCCCCTAGACCACCGTGGCGGGGCACCTCATGAAGCCGTATTCGTTGCCGTAATCTTCGCCCTGCGGAAAATAGGTTGCCGGAATTTAGCATACAGCGTTGTGCCCGTTACTGTCCCACCTTTGCTTGTTCTTGGAGGGACGCTAAGGAGAAAAAAACGACATTTCTTTCTCCCTCACATTTCTGAGTTCCCCTTTCGCTAAACCAAAACGACCGTTTTTGCCGCGAGAATCCGCTTGCTGAGCGGTGGAGAAAGAAAAAAAAGAAAAAGACGCGCATGAAGTAAATACTTATATGGGGACGTGCGAATGTTGATTTTTGAGACCAAAGCTAATCGGATGGCGCCTGAAGCGGAACGAATCGTATCTGGTGTATTTTTCGACCAATTCTCAGACACTGAACAAGCGTTATTATGGTCGCTGTAAATCTATATTGATGCCGTCAACGTTAGGTATAAAACCACAAATACAGCATCGTGCGGGAAATAGCCGCATCCTTAGTATTAGCAGAACGGTTCATAAAACGCGAATGATCGTCTTGTATCCGGCAGAGTCATGCCGGATATGCGAAGTATCATGCCAGCGGGGGTTGTCCATGCGTTATCCTATACGTTTGCACCAGTCTTCGGATTATTTCGGCATGGTTAACTTTTCTAACAGCACGCAGGCTATTACAAAATTTGGGAAGTTAAGAATTGCGGCCATTCCATTTTGCGATCGAATCGCACTGGATGCTACTCGATTCGATAGTCCAAATTTTCGAAGATTGATGCGCGCGTGTATATGATGTAATGGTGGCGAGGCCATCTCGAAGTTCCCGCACCAACTCTTCGTGACGTCACAGATTTCGATGGCGTCTACTAAGGTGTATGTAGTCCTCGATAGGCAAAAGTGAAATGCATTATCCTTTAAAAGGGCCACAGACTTAACGTTTCAATTTTTAGGAAATTCCGCGGATTCACTTTGGCTAAAAGGCATGGAAAACACTTTGAAGTCTCTAACGTCACGTCTACACCCATCTATCGAGATTTCCGAGCAAAATTCAGAATATACAATTCGACTTTGGTTTAATCCTCCGTTAATAAAACTGCTGTGGTTAAATGAGCTACCGTGAAAATTTAAAAGAGTAACTTATTATAAACGAACACGTTGTTTCTCCTTAGCGTCTTCTACAGAGATCTTTACTACAGAGACCTATACCTCCTGTACTTGTGTCTTGAGCCCATGCCGAGGGGTGAAAGTGATAGAACCAGAAAAGAGAAATAAATACGCGTCTTTTAAAGTCAACCATTTCGGAGCGTTCATACAGGCTCCGCAGGTGTATAATAGACTAGAAGTCGCACTTGAAATTTCGTAGGATAACATTCAACACTCGCGGTGTCTGTTCCTGCGCTACATCGGGCCAATTCTCATAATTATACGAAGGACTTCTCCCCGAACGTCCATTTGTACTAACCACTTACTTAACATCCATCGCATCTAAATCAAATATATTTTTGCATTAATGCGCTAAGTATTACATTGTTGACAGTTTGTTGGTGACAGAAAGAAAGAAAACTAAACGATAGCAGCGATAACACGTCCAACGTTTGATGGAAAAGTGGGACGCCTTTCCAGGAAAGAGAGCTGGTTAATTTATAGTAGTGATAAAAAGTACAACTCAGGATAGTGAATATGTGACAATTTCGCGTCGCATAACCCTAGATAACGTATGGTTGCGCTCACATTCAGCTCTATGTTTAAAGTTCCTTATACGTCGTAACTGAGCCAAAGAATTTCTCCCTTCGCTGTCGCCCCCTCTTCGTCGGCGTCAGGGCAGCGCAACTTTTATTCTGGGCTCGCACAGCTGGGCTGGCAGCTACGCAGACCTGCACGCGCCGGCAGCAGTCAGCGCGAGAGGTAATGACGCAGAACTATCGATAGTACTATCGATACTATCAATAGTCAGTAGTATCGGTAGTTCTGCATCCCTAGCGAGAGGAGCGTAGCGCAAGAGAGCGACCGCCGCCAACCAATTCGCCCAAGGAGTACTTTTGGTTGAGCACATCCACACGCTTTCGCTGGTGTGCGTCAGCAAACCTGCTGTGACATTACATGACTGCCAATCTGCTTATCTGGTGATTTAGTGGTGTTGAGCATGTTTTTGTGTATGCAGACTCTACGGTTCTTTTCTGTTACTTCTACGGCCTGTCACTCAGTAATACATTTTAATCTGCACGTCAGCTTTTGTCTTTCTCCTGTCCTCCTTTTGTGTATCGTATTTTATTTTATTTTTTTGCTCTGTATTAGCTATGATTCCAACATTTGTTTTTGTTGTTCCTTCATGCTTCTAGGCTGTAAGGTTCACATTCAATCAAAGGATAACATTATACCAAGTGTGGCTCATACTTGCATGTCCCTGGCCGAGGAATGTGTATGAGGCACATGTGGTGTTTTACCGTTAATCGTGAAGCTTACGTAAATGGTAAGTATTGAAGCCCTTCGCAACTCCATTCCATCCCTTTAGGTTTCGGCCAGTATGGACGCTCTCGCGAAGGGGGGGGGGGGGGGGGAGGAGGAGGAGGAGGAGGAGGAGGAATTAGTGTGAGCACTTATTAGTCTCCTCTTCAACTTCATCGTTTGTGGGTTCTGGTCTGGTCGGTAATTTGTGCCTTGGGTGTGGTCGCCTCACCGCAACCCCGTCGCGTACATAATAAGCGTCGTCATAACTGTCACGTCACAGTATGTCAACTTAGGATGTCATGACGTGTCAGTCAGGTTATTAGTCTTACGGTGCCACGCCAATACTGGTATACAGCAAGTCTTAACGAGTTGTGAGTTAGAGGCTTCGGTACCACCGGTTTTGATGCCACCGAGTTTGCTCAGACGGACGGCCACGTCCTGCTTCTCGCGAGCCAACAATTGCGGATTTCGCCATCGACAGTAACTCTCGTCTCATACGGAATAATATTCAGGCGTGTTACGTGCCAACACAACAAATTAATTAATTAATTATGAGGTACTGCCGGCTGCCTTTTGGTAGCCATGGCAAGAGTGGCTACATTGCTATTGTAAACATCAGAAATAAACATTACAATAATTATAGTCGACGAAACGGGTAACATAAGAGAGAACAGTAACAATAAAAAAAGCTCAACGTCGAGTGGAAGCGCGAATGAACAAAATACAGAAGCATTTCTGTCAAACTGTAAGAGCACATCAACCCATACATGAACAATGAAGCAATAAAAAAATCATTTCAAAATGTTGAGCACTGGTACATGCGCTGAGTGAAACCAGATAATAGGGGGCGCCGTAAGGGAGGAACCCCTTGCTCCCATCCTGGAAGGGGCGGTTGTTTGCTCCCACAGAAGTTAGGCCGCCGTGTTCGGAAGTCGAACCCGCGCCCTGGAGGTGAGCAGCGTAATAGCTTGTCCACTGAAGCTATGGACAGCTGCTGGCTTCTCAATATGAAAAGTAACGCGACTGAGCGAGACACGCAGCAGGAATTTATACACGCCCCTCCTGCTCCCCCCTCCCCCCCTCCTCCTCCTAAATAAAGTATTCCAGCTGACCAAAACGCTCCGTATATACCACCGCCCACCACCCTCGAAAAATGAAAACTCTGGATAAACCCCTGGTGCGGAGAAATATGATTCCCTATACATACGGTGAAGGAGAAGCGGGGCGACTCGTCAAAGCTATGCTGCATGCACTCTCGGGCGTCAGCGACGCGCGGAAGAAACAAGAGCAACATGGCGGTACAGCATCAACCGGCTGGTCCGGGATATGAGCATCGTGACGGCTCGGAGCGACCACGGAAAGAGAGAGAGAGAGCCGACGACGCCTAGGCTTTGAAAAAAAAAAAAAATCAGCATCAGCGCTCGCGTATGCATGGCAATGCACGATGCACCACCGGCCGTGGGAAATGCCTGCCCGCGGTGGCCGCTGGCACAGAAAGAAAGGGTTCGCAGTAGATCGGGCGCTTATACAGCTGAGGCGTGCGTATGCGACGCCGTGGAAAAACAAAAACACCTCGCTGCTCCTCGAGCACCCCACGGGTTCGGCGGGAAAAACGCGTTTGCGTATGCATGCGCGCATGCCCAGAGAAATCGGGCGCGCCCCTTAACGTGGTTGCGGCGCATGGCTTATTCGCCGCTTCGAAAGGCCCCCTCGGAAGAACGCGCGACGCGCGCCTCTTGTAATAATATAATACATTCTTCGGAGTGTTGTTATTTTGTTGTTGCTGTTTTGCTGTTCTTTACGTGAATCCCGTCTCTTTTCTTTGTTTCTGCTTTTTTTTTCTTTTTGTCGTTTTCGTTCATTGGCGCAAACAGGAACGAGCAGGTCTGGTCGTCTATCATAGCGTCACGAGACGGGAATATGAAGCGCCCGCGAAAGGCTTATGCATACGCCCATGACCGGATACATGTCATGTATAGTGTATATTATATGAGAGCGAGCTTTGCTGCATACTCGGCGGAAGGGCGCCAGACTCCTCTCGAGAGAGAGCCTCGCTTTATGCGCCGATGTTTGGTGCGAGCTCGAGGCACCGCGAGAGCGTTTGTGCGATGCTCTGTTGCCGTTGCCGAGCGCGAACTTAAGTAGGCACGAAAGACAAAGCATTTGCTGCAACTTCTTGGCTTTTTTTTTTTTTTTCGGTGTCGTTGCGAACCTTGTGTTCGTGTAGCATGGAAATTTTGCGGCGGTGTTCTTTAGTAATCCTCCTGCCGCAAGGTGCCTCATTGCGTCCTTGATACATCAAGCAATTAGTGCTGAGCGAGCTCTGGAGATACATTGTACATAGCTGTTACCATAGGGGGCCGCGGCGGCTGCATTTCCATGGAGGCGAAATGTTGAGGCCCGTGTGCTGTGCGTTGTCAGTGCACGTTGAAGAACCCCGGGTGGTCTAAATTTCCGGAGACCTACACTACGGCTTCTCTCATAATCAGAGCTGGTTTTGGGACATTAAACCCCACAAATCAATCAATCAATCAATCAATCAATCAATCAGTGTTACCATACTGGTTCTGTCTTTATCATTCTTTAAATATCAGCCTGTAGTGGTCTTTCCTTTTATGTTCCTTTTGACACTTGATTTATGTTCCTGGTGACTCGTATTGATAACCTCTGTTGATGTTCGTACTGATATCGGCAACTTCTTTCATTCAGATTCCGGCTTTTCAGATTCTGATTAGGCGTCTCCATGAGGCACATTAACGCTTGTTGACGGGCTAGTTGGGTTTTGATGCACATTGAGAGGAACAACAACGCGAGAAGACAGTGTGTGCCCGTGTGTCGGCTTCCGTCACTTTCTTCTCGCTCTGTTTTTTTTTTATTGTTTGTTTGTTTGTTTGTTTCAGTGTGCTCTGGGTGCGGTCGATCCTGTGTACGCCCGGCCAATCAGGCACGAAAAACAACGGCGCATCCGAGCTAGCCAACTACGCTGCGTCGCTTTCACTAAGAAAACCGCTTTTGCTTATCTAAAGAAACCGCGCTACGCAGCCTGCATCTTCTAAAGCCACGTCACTGTGTGTCATTCTTCTTGTTCGAGCATAACGGAGCTTATCGGGGAGCCGTAGAAAAATTGGCTCGCGGCTGCGTCGCGCACGCTGGACTCAGCGGGAAAACATAACGATAAATATTTTAACGAAGGCCGCGCCGTTTAGACAGGAAAACGGGCGGCGCCTGTGGTTATCGTCTTTCGACGCCTTTATTAGGGAGTCGTCAAAACAGGGCGCGCAAAGGGGGGGCCGCGATAGGGCGCTGCGAGTCTCGCGTGGCTGCACCCTTCAGCAGGGCGACCGGAAATGAAACACAGGCCGACGACGACGATGTAGCCTTTTTTGCAAAGATGTAAGCCGAGGGTGGAGATGGAAATAAAAGATACGCACGGCACGACCGGAATCGAGCGTTGCGTGCGGCTTCCCCTCCGAAGGGCAGTCGGTTACGCATCGCCTGATTTCAAACGAAGTCGCGGCGCGGCGCGTTTACTTTCCGCTTTTGGCAGATTAGGGCGCCGCTCTCTCGGCTTGGAAGAGCGAGCGAGGGGCCGAATTCTTGCGCAGCCGAGCGTCTGGTGGCGGGACTACCTCGGGCGAATTGTGTGACTCCGCACTTTCAGTTTGTGAGCTTCGATACTGAAAGGAAGAAGTGTGAGGTGACGGAGGCAGCACGGAAGGTATAGGGAGAAACTTGTTACGAAGCCTCCCTAAGACTTAGGCGCTGGTAGAATAGTTAGAACGCGAGCTTTCGACGCAGGAAGTACTGGGTTCGAGTCCCCTATGGCGTCGAGCACCTCGGGGATCCTGCAATGGAGACATAGGCAGCCCGATATGGCGCTTGGTGGTGTGGGTTAACCTGTGTCCCGATAGTTTTCTGCAGCTCTGTTTTGTCGCGCCCCCCTTACATACATACATACATACATACATACATACATACATACATACATACATACATACATACATACATACATACATACATACATACATACATACATATAGATAGATAGATAGATAGATAGATAGATAGATAGATAGATAGATAGATAGATAGATAGATAGATAGATAGATAGATAGATAGATAGATAGATAACGCTCAAACGAACGAAACAACATCATTGGGTGCCTCCGTCGCGACAAATTGACTCAGTGTTTCTGCCTCTCCCGTGGAAGTTGCCGCGGCGACGTCCGGCCCGTGCCGACGGAAGCAAATTGCATGCGCTCTATCGCTCGGCGGAGCATCTCTCGACACTCAGGCCAGCAACAACTTTCGCTCTCTACTGCAACACAGCGGCGGCAGCTGATCGCCGCCCCCGGCTGGCTGCTGCACGGCACGCCGACGAAAGGTCGAGGCTCTCTCTTTTCCGCCTGCACTCGGGCCCTGTATCGCGGCAGGAGGGCGGCGATAGAGAAGCAAGAGAGAGAGAGGATGACTGGATCCTCTCCTCCCGACAGAATTGCAACGTGGTAATTAGAGAGAGCGCGCGCGCTGGTGTGCACGAACACAGTCGAACAGCGCGTAGGCTGACGGCGGTGGCAGCAGCCGCCGCTAAATTGCGTGGTGCCCCGGGCAACGAACTGACTGGCCCCGAGGAAGAGCTTCAGATGTCTGCCCACGGTCCTCTCCCTTCGCGTTCTTGTCAATCGCTTTGACAGAGAAGCCACCGGTGGCGTCGTCCCCTTACGTCGAGGCCGTCGTCGTTCCATCTCTCTCTCTCTCTCTCTCTTTTCTTTTTTTTTTTTGCAACTTGATACATGTATACGCTAGGCAGATCAAAGCTTCTACCCGTCATCTGCTCGTATACAGTAGTGTTAACACTATTTATGGCCATGCCTTCGGAAGGACAAGTTGTGCCTGTGAGCAGACATGGGTTCGGACAAGTAAGCAATGTTTTGGATCAGCATTGTCATATTTTACTCCGAAGCGTTTCCTTTTTGCCGTGCCTCGCCGACAGAAAATTGCTGGAGGCAGAGCAGTCAGACCGTTCCGCTCCAGTTGGCGTCGTCCAGCAACCACCTGTCATAGCCGCGCTCGCTTAGCATAACTTCGTTAGAGCTATTATGACCGCGTAATATGATGTCACAGCTAGTTACGGGGTGTAAGTCGCGTAATATCACGATACATCTGGTTATCTCACCTAGCGACTACCTCCCAAAGCCGCGCTGGCAGAGGCTAGTTTGTAGTCACAGGTAGGGTGCCCACGTAAAATGACCTCCACGTTGTGACATGACTCGATCAACTCACGTAATGCCCTAATAACGGTGAACTGCGCAAGAAATACGCACCACAACAGAAGAGACGCACAGATACAGCGATGACATGACGTCGCGCAACATGGCGTCACAGGTGGTCACGCGGTATGTTCCCGGCAAAACCGTGTAAACGTCACAACCGGACATTTGCCGCCTAACGATTGCGAACCTAGACAGGTGACCTAAACATGACTCCACAGTCGCGTGGCATGTTCCCCTCAAAACCGTGCAACAGCTGCACGTGACAAACCACGTGAGTTGGTCTAGCGTGTAGAAGCCGGAAGACACACGCACACTGGAGTTCTCCCCAGTTGTTGAGTGCTGGACATTCCGAGAGCGGATACATGGGGGTGAAGAGGCGGTGCGGTTTTACGGTTAAGAGTGTCAAGTAGGCTATATATAGTGACGCTGCGACGTCGCCAACTTGTGGCAGCTCCTTTACACAACATAAGAGATCGGTGTGGACATTTCTTGTTGTTCATTCCTAGCCGCTACGTTGCCCATGCGTCGTCTGCAACGCAGCAGCGTCCCACTCCAAAGGGACATAGCACGTAGCGAGCGGAAGCAAGCGCGCCCACGTTCGTACCCTCGCATTGTCTTTGGCCACCTGTCTTCTAGGAACCTTAGTCCTCGGCTCCTCGCCCGCTGGCATTGAGCGCACTCAGTTACCATTTTCAGTTCCCCTGTTGCGCATTGAAATCTTCAACTGAGTCAGTCGGAGAGGTGGGCGGTAAAACAGAGCAGTGGTTTACATCCGCATAGTCGCATGCCGAAGCTTACAGCACTGGACGTCGATTGGACGTAAAATGCTACTGCGTGTGGAGCGCTTTTTAACATATAGGTGCAGCGATCAGATTTATAGTAAGTCTCCTCGCACGCGATTTTTCAGCTGCAGGCGACAGAGCTTGTGCGCGAATTCCGGGAAGTGAACCCTATCGCCTCCCACGCCACACGATCCATATTTCGAGTGTCCTAAAAACCGCATGAGGAAATAAACTTCACTGCGCGCGCCGTTCACGAACGTTCCCAGACTGTGAGTGGCCGCAACTTGTTGGATGGCCTGGAATATCTGCGCATGCAAGTTAAAAAAAGTTCCGCGATGTCCTCGTCCTCAACTGTAAACTGCTGCCTAAACAAAGTGAGCTCAAGATTGTGTGTGCCATAGTAGCCAACGAGAGCGGCACTCGCGCAGTTCCGACTGGCGATTGCAGTTGATTTCATACTGCAGCTCGTGTAAACGCGTACATCCTCTTGAACAGTCCTTGCTGGACCCGCGACGGGATGAGGTCGCCACTCTCCACCCTCGTCAGCTCACATTTAACGGAGGACGATTCCACGGCAGCGTGTTGACACGTAGCTCGGCAAAAAACAACGAAAACGCCACATCATACTATGTGCGATGTTGGCGTAAAGAGGCTATACGAACACTATATAATCACGCTTCCGCGCACATTCCTCTATGGTCGCGCTTCGGTTTTGGATCCGTTTGGCTTGGCTCGAGTGAGCCCAAACGTACACCTTGTTTGTGCTTGTTTTATGGGGCTAAAAACACGTAGAAGCATGCCGAGTGCGTGTTGTGCTGTCTATTCAGCCAATACTGCGGAAAATAGCCAACCAAAAGTGTTGCAGACCCTCAATGATTTGCGTACAAGAAATCGCAGCTTATAGCGTACAGTGCAGTGGGCACACGCTGTACTATAACGGTCTAATATTAGCGACATGGGTAAGGAAAGACGCTGTTTTCTGTAGCCCAGGAGCAACTGACCAATAGACAAGAGCTTCATCGTTGTAATCGCATTCATGAAGCTTGATAGTTTACTCTGCAGGCACCATATACAGAATGTTGTGTACACTTGCTATTTGTATTTTTCCTGGTTTATTCTGCGATAGTGCATGCGATGCATCTACATGTGATACAGGCATGTAACATCTCGCCTAGGTAACCAACTGCTGTCAAACGCTCGGACCCTGTGAAATAAAACGCATTCACAATTCAGGCCCTTTTAGGTTCTCGCTTATAGACGGTGAGGAAGCTTGGTCTCACTACCAAAATGAGACAGCGCGCTCACCGACGTATCTAACCAGATCACGGTTGTGTCACGACGCTCGCGCCATCTTTCTCGTTTCCTGAACACCCTTGGCTTAATTAAGACCCCGATATCACTCGGACGCGTAGGTCCCTTTCCTCATTTTATGCCACAAGTCGGGCTTTTTTTTTGCTTACTTTTCGTCGACGTTTGGCTAACATTTGAGAAGTGCCCGCGTAACTAATCTGTACTAGATCGTTCCTTGTTGGGCGGGAGTGCGCGCAATTTCACGTTAATGATGGTCTTCACCGAGCCCGTGTCCCCTATATACCCCGGTAGAGTTCTTGCTCAACCTTAACCGCTTTCTGCGCTCAGCAGTTAAAAGCGCCACCGTGTTTGGGTATGCCGCTTCTAATTTAACCAGAGCCGCAACAACGACACGACACAACCGATCTCCGAAATCGAAACTATACGCTCTCGTCGTTCACTAGAGCCCGAGTTTTTTTAACACAAGTTCGTGGTCACCCGTGTCGCGGTGTTCACCGCCAGCGGGATGGTGCTTGCCCCGTTTCTACGACGAGTAATGGCCCGTCGTCTCTTGACTTTCGTGCGTGCTCGCAGCGAAGGGCGGGGTCGTCGTGTACCGCGCCGACTAAAGCAAAAAGTAGTGCAAGGTGTGTGCGCAGCAAAACTGCGTCCGCCGCTTGTGTTCGTGCGAGCGCTCGACTTCGGTTACGCCGCCGAACCTGCCCCGGAGGACTCAACCCACTACAGCCTATATCTTCGCAGGCCACCGCTCGCTGTACATATAGGATAGAATGAAATGGGGGGAGAGGAGGGTGCTTTGAGAGTGCTGTAAGGGAAGCATGTGGGCGGAGGGCGAACAATTAGCGATGGCGGAGGGCGGCAACGTCGACGGGCGTGGAGGGGGTTCTGCCACTGAAGTGTGCGCGTGAATAATAGTGTGGGCCCTGGGCCTATATGGTGCACCGAGAGAGCACGCGTGCCCCGGCAGTGTTTAGGGCAGGCGGGAGCTGAGTGGGCTGGCTGCCTTTCTAAAAATGTGCACCGCTTCGGAGACTGCGCGACACTCCACGCGATCACCCTAACCGATGAAGCTCTAAATATTTGCGGCGCTGTTATTTGCGTATATTTTTTTTTTCTTCTTAAAGCGACGTTCGAGCTCGAGCCAATTAGCGAAGTACAGTTTGTGCACGCGCGGCTGTGAAATATGTGTCCCGCCGTGCTGCTTCGCCATTGTTGCGGCGTCGTCTGCTACGAGTTGGGACTCTTGCCAGATGCTCTGCGATTATCAGTATGTTATGTGGTGCGTTGGAATTGACGTTTACCAGGCGCAACAGAGCGCTCGTGTAACAAACACGGACGACGCAAGCGCCACGCTGCTATTGACGACGCTTTGGTGCAGTAATTATCGGTACGAACATGATTTTGGTCGTCGAGAGTTTTGTTTGCAACAGTAAACAAGTATGCAGCGCGGTCTGTTATGCGCCGTCTGAGTGTGGCGCATGCCTTCTGGAGCGCTCCAAATGCTTTCTACCGCGCTGCACAGTTCTTGTGATATTTACGCGCCGCCACCAGAACAAGCTGGAAGGAAGAGGGGCGGGGGTGGGGAGAGAGAGAGAGGGGGGGGGGGGGGCTCTCGACTAGGACCACTAAACGAAAGCATAAAAGTATAATGAAGAAAGCAAAAGTGCTAGACGAAATTATAAAAGTATAATGACGCGTGTATTCGTCCCTCTTCTTCACAGTCGCTGAGCCCCCGTTTTATTCTTGTTCTTATAGAAATACATCTCTTAGGACGGCTGAATTTGAAGTATCGAGGCCCCCCCCTTTTTTTTTGTTCCTTTGTATTCTTCGGGGACCATGTCAGGGTACCTCAATTAAGCGGGCTCGACCATCTCGGTTGCTCCAATTTGAGGGCTCGCTAATAACCCGGCTCCTTCTCATCAACACTGCTGGGATTATGTGGCCCTGCATGGCCGTCGTTTCTACGCGCTTCGTTCCCAATCCCCCCCCCCCCCCTTTTTTTTTAATGATTATTATTTTTTTTCTAACTGGTTAAACGATGTTGTCCGCTAGGAGCGCCTAGATTCCCTGACTAGCTTGAACTTCGGTCATGTTTCTCCCTCTCTCTGTCTCACTCTCTCTTCTTTTTTTTTTTTCGTAAGTTTCATCCGAGCGACAGCGAACGGAGAGACGTCCGTAAATCAACGCGCCCGTTGTTGCCGCAACAATGCATGCCAGTGACCCCCTTCAGAGATTGTAATGTTTGGTACCCTTCTCGGTGATTGCGTCGAAAGCGTGCATTCGTCTTGTTCTCTTTTTTTTTTTCTGTCTCTCTGTCGTTGTTTTTCTCTCTTTTTTTTTTTGTGGATAGTAATGAACTGTTGTAAACCATTCATCTTTACAGCCATGTGCAGCAGGCTTTTCCACATTGCCGTGCGGTAGATGCGCGTCTCTTTGTAAACGTGCTGTATTGCTGCACGCTTCCGTCACGTTCCTTACCGAAGCCCTGAGCTGCAAACGAAATGCTCTACTAACGGTGCAATCCATCTCATCGGGAACGAGCTAGTTTTGAATGAGATTGAATGGAAACCGTTGACGGTTATAGGGAGCAGTCGTGGAGGTAAGAGGGGGTGTGAGGAGACGCTGCGTGTCGGAGTCGCGTGGCGATGAGCAGCATTAGGTCAAAGACAGCAACGGCACAGTACCAAATATAGAATTTGAAGTTTATTTGCATCATCATAATGCGGGAATGCTCGGGCAAGAAGTGAAAATCATTGTTGCGAGCGCATGGTGCTGTTTTGGAAAGCTTTGCGTGGAGGTCAATAGGCCAGCTGGTATAACGAAAGGAGTGCTGATGTGAAACGTTATGTGGGAAGTTCAGTGAATTTCAGAAGCACTTTGCAGCTCTACCTGAGAAAAAGAAGTACCATTTTCAGTGCTCAAGTTCTGTTGGAAAAAGAGGTACTAAGAAGCAGGTCGTAAGAAATATCGTGCAGAAAACTACAATCAAGACGATATGCAGGCCGTAAAATTAATCTTATAAATTGATAATAAATTGGAAAGTCGTCACACGAGCATCAAGGGAACACAAATGAAAATGTTGCTTTTGGTTAGTTTGGTGAGGGCCATGAAACGAGTTCGATACGTTGAAAACTGCTGACCAATGTCCCTAGGGCCGTTGTTCAGTTTGATCCCCGGCGGCATAACCGGCGACTTGATGTCAACGTCTCCACTGCGGTCTTCCGATAGGGAGCGTTAAGGCTAGCTGAGGAGTGTGCTTGCCTGAGCTCGTTGGTTGCACATTGCGAGAAAGGTTCCAGCCAATTACTTTGACGAGGACGTAAGGACTGACGAACACACCGCTGGACTAGTAACGAGTAGTAATTAATGTGAAAGAGAAAGCTATTAATAAACGTCCAGGATTCAGCGGTGTGTCGTCGGTCATTCTGTTCTCGTCAATGTAGTTGGCTGGAACACTCCTCAACTAGCTGATTTTGCAATCTAGTTTTCGAAGTGTCGATGAAATGTCGCTGCTAATTTCGGCGCTGTGAATAATAATAATAATAATAATAATAATAATAATAATAATAATAATAATAATAATAATAATTGAAGGCTGTGATTATGAGGCACGACCCGTAGGGGAGGGTGCGGCATTAAATTGACCGCCTTGGTTTTTGAGTACACAGGTGTGTGTTTGCATTTCACCCCCATCGAAACGAGGCCGCCATGGCTGGAATTCTATTCCTTTCGCGAAACAACAGCTGTCCACTTAAGCTACCTCGGCGGGATAAATAAATAAATCTGACTAGAACTCTGGTGACACACTACCGACATCATTGCACGTGGCTAACACTCTGCATTCAGCAAGCGAAAGTGCGAGTGCAGGGGGCGCGGCCGACGGAGACAATGGCCTCCTGCATAGGAAGAGAGAGAGAGAAGACAAAGAAAAAGGAAAGGCAGGGAGGTTAACCAGACGAGCGCACGGTTTGCTACCCTGCACTGGGGGTAAGGGAATGAGGAATATAGAAAGAGGAGAAATGTGAAGGCGAGCACTACACGTGCTAAGGAGTCTGGCATAGGGAGGTTCAGTGTTCTGGCGCTGCACTAGGATTTCTTCCTTGCTTTAGTGCGGAAACATAATCGGCGAGCCGTGATAATCACAGTCCAACTGAAAGCAGTGGATGAAGGTTAACCACTGCACAGGAAGGCGGCTGCGAATGACGGGACATCACTTTTGGTTGACTCTTAGAAGACAGCGGAAGGTCGAGAGCGGTTGCGTGAGCACCGACGGCGCTACTGAGCATCCAAAGATATATATACTTGAACGTCCTTATCGTGACAGTGCGTGTTCGCGGCGAGAAGTCGTATACGCACTGGCGCACTCGTCGTTCGCCACTGTCGAATCTCCGCGTGCGCTGTCGGTGTTTGTCCGTATACAGGCGTCTCCGTTTTTGGCGCCTATAGCGTCAACACGAAAGATGACACTCGCTTTCGGCAAGACGACCGGATCACAGATTCGGTCCTTCCGAAGAGTGTCACCGCGAATATTCGAAAATTTCGAATACCCCATTTTCGGAGTCGAATACGAAAGTTGAAAATGTTATACTCGACGAAATATTCGAAAGTTTGGAATGTTCGCACACACGTCGACCACATTTTTCGTACTTACAGAACTGTTCAGAGAGCGCCAATGATCACTGTAGCCGCGGTAAAGGCACGCCTCCCGAGCAAAGTTGCCTTATGCACTACGTATACGACTACATATTTTATGCCTGCCAGTATGCCAGCAGGCAGTGGCCTGCAGCGAGAAATATTTTTTCGAGGGGTGTTACATGATGCGGTGTGGAAATATCGTGGGCGGGAAAAACGTCGGAGTACGGGGGAGAGGGCAATTGTACGTGTGAACGGCCGCGTACAAGCGTGTGCCGCACCCATGTTTATCATTATTTCTTCAACGCCAGCAACAGTTAACACGGTTTGAGCGTTGAGGAGCTCTTGTCGCAAAAAATCCGGTCTCGGCACCTGCGTCTCTGACGTGAAAAAAAAAAAAAAAAAAAAATCAGCGGTACCACCTTTTCAGAAGGCGTTAGCCCGGTTAGGTTCCTTGCGCAAACATCATCTAGATGGTGCTCGTTTCCTCGGAGACGCCGCGCAGAGAGATATACAGGGTATTATATAGGACGCGCTGGTCTTACGCAGTGTTGTGTGCGCGTCTCAACGCGATAGCCTTGCAATGCGAACGAGGCCCGATAACGATATTCCGTTCCACTATTAAAGGCTGAGCTTAAGCGTCCTCCATTTCTTGCTGTTTGTGACGATGTCACGGTAAGGTCGATGACGCCCGCACTCAACGCTCGCGTGCTCTCCAACAACCTGCACGCTTACTAACTACTCTCGCTTTACATGAGAGGGGCACGTAGTACAAGGATCCTTTAACTTCGATCGTTTAGCAATTACAAGGAATTAGCCGACGAAACACCGCTCCATGTATGCCAGGTGCGAATGCTTATCCGCATTCGTTATATATAGCGCGGTTTCGAATTACCCCGCATCACCGCTGTCGTGTGTACACTCTGCACACGCGAGGCCCCTGTTTTCTCATTCATGGCCGGCGAGTGGCCGTAGGTAGCGAGGCCACCCAGAGAGTCCGCGTGCCAGCGGATCCTTGCGTCCACCCTCCCGCATAGCTGTTGGCCGGACGATGATGCGCTCTCTTCAGGGCAAACGTCTAATCACGCGCGCATAATGTCCGGGTGCGGCTCGTATCGCGAGCTGACAGCTGCTTTCGCGGCACCGCGGAACAGGGCGGGGGGCCGTCGCTGGGTGCGCGCTCTAACCTCGGCTAATGACTCCGCCGTAACCCGTTGTGCGAGCGCGGCACTGGAGGACGAACGTACGCGACGCTAAAATGCATGCACGGAAGCAAAATAGGTGAATGCACGCGGGCGTGTGGAGGGGGTGGACGCCGATATGTGGATGGATGGACGCCGGTATATGGATGGATAGGTATATGGATGGGATGACGCGGACAGAGTGACGTATAGGTGGATGGACGCCTATATGGGGATGGATGGATGTTGCTGCAGGCATGGAAGGACGCGGAAATATAGATGAATCGACGGAGGTATACGCTCGGGCTTTGTGTAGGTGTCTATCTAGATGTGAAAGCACCGGTATTGTATATATGCATATAGATGAAGAAGACCGCACTGACTGTACCGGCTGTCCATATAGAATATATATGAACATGTTGACTAAAAAAACGCAAAACGTGTGAGCATGTGTTGCGTCTTAGTTCTTATGAGAGCGCGTGCCTGTTATTTGTGCGCTGTTTATCTGTCCCTGTGCACCATTATGTCCACTTGCCAAACCTGCGAATTTCTAAGAACGTGAGTCCGTGAACTCTCACTCCTATATGTGTATATCGTGCATGTAAATCGATCTATCCGGGTAATATGGGTATAAATTTGATGCCTCACTTCTGGAGTTTGTGGAGGATTCAGTTATAAATGCAAGGCACAAACATCGTATCTTGAAAAGCTGTGCAAATGCTACGCAAACTGTAAGTCCATTATACGCACGCGCGCGACAGACACTGAAAACGTTATGAAATATGTCCGGCGATTTCGTCGGATTCGGGCCACAAGCACCCCGGCCTAAGTGACGGTGTCGACTCCTTGGACACGGGTGATTTGAACATTCAAGATAATTTCCGAATTCAGTGAAAAGCGGCTCCTCGTATTTGCGCTTTAAAACACGGAACAACAACAACAAAGAAGAAGGCGGCAAAACAAGCACCGCGACCCGCCACTGAATGTTATTTCGAAATAAGAGTGGTAAGATAACGCAGCACACCACATCGTAATATAGCAGCATATCTGGAGTGACCGCCAGTATAATACAGATGTGTGCGAAATGTCATATCGAGAGTTTGGTAATACGGTTTGGTCATATTCGTCACCAGCTGAACGGACACGTTCTGCGAGCGTGCCGACTAATGCTTGGTGAAAAAGAAAGGAAAAAAAAATAAAGGCAAGCGCTTGTCCTACTTAAAACTCACTGTAATTGGTCACGGAAATAAGGTATGCTTAATTTCCATGCACCGAACTTGTATAGCAGTCTGTATGTTTGGATATTTCTTTGGCACAGTAGATCGGGGCAGGGGACCGGCCGGAATCGATTAGACTTGAGCGTTACTTTGCTTTCTTTAGGAGCCTCGATGCTTGGGCACAGTGACAGGAAGGTTGGCAATGCCTCGCAAGAGTTGATAAGTGGTTCGATAAGGTTTAGCTTATATTACATTTAATATGAAAAAACATTACCAGCCTTGTTCTTCTCATTTCAGCTTGTTCGTTCCACCAGTAATTTTACCTGCCTTGTTTTTGTATCTTCTTAATACGTTCAAACTTCACTTGTTTGTTTTAGCTTCTCCAACATTATTATTGAGCGATTGTAATATATGTCCTGTCTGATATTTGTTCTAACTGCCTGGCTTATGGGTAAACCACCGCCGTTGGTGTGTGCCATCAGATTTGGTCTACGTCTCCATCCGCATCTCTCACAGTAACGTTCGTGTGGGCGAGCCAACCCGAGTTCATCTGCGTGTACAGTCCCAGCTTCGTACATAGACAACGAAGACGACGAAGCTCTTCCGCGCCCGCCTCGCTGCACCGTTGTATACGCTGCACGTCTGACCGCATCCAACCAGAGATCGTACCCGGGCGCATTCTGTGAGCCCTCGGCGCCGTAGGTCTTCTCCGTCCAGGACACCGACCTCCACCGTGGGCAGAGCTCCGGTCGGCCTGGCCATGTTCGAGGGCTCGCAGACGTCCCTCATGCGCTCGGAGGGCTCCGAGCCCAAGCCGCTGCTGTCCACGCACAGCACGTACATGTGCACCGCCGTCGGCATCGTAGTCGCCATCGGCTTCGTCATCGCCTGTCGGGTTCGTCGTCATGCAGAAGAAGGTGGCGTCCACTTTCGGCGCGGCCTGAACCACGCGCCGATTCCACTCGGGCCCGCGTCGTTCGACCGCGGACCCCCAACACTCTCCAGTCGTTCACTTTACGACTTCGCAACCCTTACGGCAAGTGATGAGTGATCAATTACGATGAGTCGGTGATGAAAGCGACCGGAGGGTATTGGTCAATCCCCATACATGCGTTGCATCGTGTGTCTGCCCTTTTCAAAGAGCATCTCGATGGCACATTCGTGAAGCCAATTATACGTGCGGTTCTATTCTATGCTGCGCTTCATCTTGCAGTACTCGTCATCGTGCGCTCTGCCTCTGGGCATTTTCATCGTGCCACGAACCGTCAGCTCCCGCTACTCGGCGCTAGCCCCGAGAAAGCTCTGAACGCATGCCTTATACCTGATGCCACCACGCCGCCATCCACCTGGACGATTTGCCTCGGACCGTGTCGCCAAATGCTGCCGACGGCGTTGTTGCATTAATGCCGCCCTGCTGCTATTGGACACCGCTGTTGCGTATTGGCGCTTACCGTGCTGCTCTGTGCGTGACCCCTCACGAAAACTTGGTCTGCTGTTGTAACGTCTTGAGCCTCGCCGTCAACGTGAGTGTGCGAAGACGACGATGTGATGTCACGAGTGCCTGTTGGAGTGTTAACCATTGATACGGAGCTGGCTTTGAGAGGGAATAAATGTGCACGCTAAAGGCTTTCTAGTTTAGTTTCTCTTTAGACAGTTTGAGGAGATGCCGCCTAGTAGACACGTGGGACTTGCCCATAGCGCACGTTTGTTCAGCATCTTTCTGAGGCAATATGAAAATTACGTTGAGTTCCATTCCCCCGCGTGTGAAGGTGGTTGACCAGCCAAACTGTGTGGCGTGGCACATCGGTTTGGCTGTGTAGCGGATCGTGAAACCCAGAAGCCGGCCTCACTGGCCTTCTGCACAAATTACCGCGCGGGCTGTGGCAGCGGAGCCGCGGTGCTCGTCCGCTCGGCTCATTTCTCTCCTGCTCCGTATGTATGGCTTTCCTTCTCCTATCGCTCCGCCGCACCTGCTCGGACGCTCGCTCCACTCTGCGGGAAAAGTAAGAGCCGTAACTCACAAAACACCATTGTTGTCGTTTCTCCTTGTGTGGGCTCTGCAAGTTAGTGAGCCGGACGTGATGAGACCCCGCTACTACGTCAAGTTAGGGCCATACCCCTTGCAGAGTCACGCACACTATACTGACGTAAGGAATCGCCATGCCATAAGAGCACCCCCACGTGCTTAACTTCGCCTAGGACTAGCGAACTGCAGACGCGACCGCTGACGTAGTCTCCGCAGTACCCCTATACGCCTGCCACACTACTGGGAGCGCAACCGAATCGTCTGGTTCCTGCGGGCAGGTTGCTTTTGCTCACCTGCAGGGTAACATCTAAGCTTCAAAAGTTATGTTAAAGCGGGGTAATTGGAAACAAAAATTAAAGAACGAAAAGAATGTACCCCTTCTCGTGCCGCTAAGTATAACGGGATGGATTCACAAGTATCGTCACGTCGTCAGTGCACCGAGAATAGGTCTCCCAGGTCCCGACTTCGTTTAGCACGAGCTCCCTGACGGCGCGGGCCCATTATAGAACGCTTCTGTACCATCTTGCGCGTGCTAATGGAAGATTCGCGCCGCGTGTCGCTTTAGGCCGAAACGACATGTGCGTGATTTTGTGCGCCACGAACTAGGCGATATGTGACGAAATGGGCCGTCGCGCGATGGGTCGCTTGGTCGATCTCTCGGTTTTTGGACATCTAGAAACGATCGCTCGTAATCGTCCGAGCGACAGCCAGTCGCAAGCAGCCGACGTGAGTGACCTCCTGTCGGTTCTCACACAAGTCCACTTGCAAGCAACTGCAGTCAACAATTACCGAACACCAAAAGGAAAAAAGACCGAGTACAATCATTCAAACCTCCCCGCCACGGTGGTCTAGTGGCTATGGTACTCGGCTGCTGTTCCGAAGGTCGCGGGATCGAATCCCGGCCGCGGCGGCTGCATTTAGATGGAGGCGAAATTTTGAGGCCCTTGTGCTGTGTACGATGTCAGCGCACGTTAAAGAACCCCAGGTGGTCGAAATTTCCGGAGACCTCCACTACGGCGTCTCTCATAATCAGGGCTGGTTTTGGGACGTTAAACCCCACAAATAAATAAATCAATCATTCAAACCTATATTTTTAATGGTGCTTTGCACAGCTAAGCAGTTCGCTTTAAATTATTGCTGCCTGCATCGAGCCAGTTTCTGTACACTGCAGCAGGCAACAACACCGGGGAGCCATAACTCGAGTCGTCGCCTGCACGGGGTTTGATTTTTCAGGCGACGAGCGGCGAAAGAAGGGTCGCTATCGTACACAAAATCGCGTAATACATGCGGTTTCTACTTTAAGCGCCCCGCTTTTAACGCGAGCTAGAATCCCTTCCAGAGTTGTTGTTGTTGTTATTGGCTTTGGAGGAAAAGAAATAAGGCGCTAATTTCTGCAGCCCGTAAGGGAGCACGGCTAAGCGCCTTAGGGGGAGGGGTATGGGGATAAAAGAGAAGAAGAAAAAGAGGAGTAGGAAGTGTTCAGACGCGGTGGCACAAACACGGGCGCACCGCACGCAAAAGGCCGCCTACGTCGTCAGGGCAGCCGCGGTGGTGTAGTGGTTACGGTACTCGGCTGCCACCCAATTAGGATACCTTAGACGACGCTTACATCTCGCAAACACTGATACAAGGCTTCGTGCGTATAATTCCCTCATCAGGCCTTCTTTGGAATATGCCTCCATCATTTGGCACCCACATCACGCTTACTTGTCTAACCTACTCGAATCTGTCCAAAATAAAGCAGCCCGGTTTATCGCGTCTTCGTATTCTCGTTACGTAAGTGTAACTGCCTTGAAGAAAAAGTTAAATCTTGTTAGCCTTGACTCACGTAGAAAATTTGCGCGGTTGGTGTTTTTTCATAATCTCTATCATGGTAACACCCCATTTGCTCGAGCTAACCTTCTGCCTGCTCCCAATGTATCGATTCGGCGAGACCATGTTCATAAAATAAAACCAATATTTTCCCGGACCAACTCTTATCAAAACTCACCGTTAGTACTATCGATTACAGAATGGAACTCTTTGCCCTCATCTATCGTGTCACATACAGAATCAGCGCCATTCCAAGCTGCCCTAACAGTGCTTTTGGAAGGAAACCCCCCATAGCCTAAATCTTCCACACTAAAATTGTATAACGCAACATGGTCATTAGAGTTGTACTTTGCCTTGTGTATCTTTTTCAGACTTTTTTGTTGCATCCTCTGAATTGTGCTTCAACTTGTAGTCCCATTTCTATGTAGTTCTATGTGCTTCAGTTCTGTAATTCTATTCTTTGTTTAACGAGAATGATTTTAGTAGAAATTGTTTAACTCGAAGGACATGTCATTTCATTTATTTCGCGGTTTCTGTGTTCACTTTATCATAATATGTACACACCTTTTTTGTACCCACACTTGTATCCCCCCCTATGTAATGCCCTTTTGGGGCCCTTAGGGTATTCGTATAAATAAATAAATCAATAAAAATACGCGGGTTCGATCCCGGCCGCGGCGGTCGCATTTTCGATGGAGGCGAAAATGCCAGAGGCCCGTGTACTGTGCGTTGTCAGTGCACGTTAAAGAACCCCAGGTGGTGTAAATTTCCGGAGCCCTCCACTACGGCCTTTCTCTCCTCTCTATCTCTTTCACTCCTTTTCCCCACCCCCACGGACGCTTAGCCGTGCTCCCTACATGGGCTGCAGAAAATAGCGTCCTTTCCTAACCGAACCACAATCATCATCAACACACAGCAGTGGTGGCGTTTCCGCCGCAGGCAAGTGTCCAATCACTCGCGCTGCAACAGAGGGATGTGCACGCCGGCAAACTTCACGCATGCCGCGCGCATCGGGTGGTCTGCTGGCACACAGTCCAGTACATCCCTGATGGTCCCGATGAGCATGGCGATGAGGACATCCCCGACGTCGACCTTCCAGAGTTACAACAGCACGGTAACGAACTCCAGGTGGTAAAAATGAATCCAGACGCCACCCTCCTATCCCTCGATGGCGTTCCCCGCAATCGTACCGCCATTTCGATACGTTGGAACTGTAGAAATTATACTAATTCTGGGTAGCAAAATTACTCGCTCACCCGGGAATGTTGGCGCCAGCAGGCACTGCATGAAACAGTGTATATATATATATATATATATATATATATATATATATATATATATATATATATATATATATATATATATATATATATAAGGCGCCTTTCGCGTTCCAGGAAACAGTAATAACCAAGTTAGTCTCGATTTTAGCCCCTCTTTAAACATGCATTCGTCGCGCGTAAGGATCCCCGCGTTATGGATTCGTGTGGCCCCCCGCACCAAGACCGCCGGTTCGTGACGTTACAGCAACGCTCACAGTTCGGTGGCAGCGGTATTCCACGCAGCTGGGGCCGCCGATCCGCACTAATGCTAATAACACACATTGGAAGCCGCAGAGGCGTTCGCCGCCACGTCGAGTGAACACGCCGAGGCGCCATCTCCCGCAGCGGCCGCTCGCTCAATTTTCGATAGTGCGAGAAACGTGTTCCGCGCACGCGTCTTTCTGGCTGTGCTCCGCAGAGCGCGGCCACTGCTTCGATCACCTGGCGCGATTAAGAAACGCAACGCGGTCACGCCGCCGAGCTCGGTTCGAGTCACGTTGATGATGTTCTCCGATGCATTACCATACAGTTTCTTATGCGCCTAACCAACGCGCCTTGCCGGCCCCGCAGGAGCCACTCCGTTTTGTGCGTGCCTGTCATCGTGCGTTGCGAGCACGACGTCTTCTATGTGGTATGGTTGAGAAAAGGAACGATACTATCAATCGTCACGCGGGTTCGTTAACTGACAATAACAACAGTAATAAAGATGTGGAGAGGCACGTAGGACTGTTTGCGCGTGGGAATACGAAAGCACCTTTGGTGTTTGGCTGCGACGTGTCCGGTGCGATCACGTATGCACCAGGCACACATTTAATCAGCCGGAACCAAAGAGCCGCCGTGGCGTCGAAAAATCGTGTTCGCTTGGCACCCCAGATGTTTTGTTTCCATTCCCGACCAGGCCGCGATATGCTTTTTTTTTTCTTTTTATTTGTTTCTTTAGTAAATACGGAGAATTGTCCTTAGGGGACGCTGCTACAGGACGCAACATAGGTGAACCATCGTGTGCGAACGAAACACTGCACATCACACTACGTAGTCAAAGTCAAATAACACATTGAGGCCGCGCAGTGCCATGCGGAATGTTAAATACGCTACTCAAACGAAATTTCGCGAGCGTAAAATGCAAGGAGCTCGAGCAGGATGGAATACATTGGAAATAATGTGGAGGGGCCGTTGTCCCGCAGTGCACACGTAAGAATGGGCTCATGACGGTGCTTATTTGATTCTAGTGGTCTAAGCGATTTATCTGTTAGCTTACGTCTGTAATTTTGTAACATTTCTAAAATTCTGTTTTCATCAATTAACTCTTCTTATAGATCTGTGGACGCGCGCTGTCATCAAAGCGCGTGCATCCACGTTCGATTTTTCTTTTTCAATTTTCATTGCACAAGCCACGTCCTCACGACGATCAGGCATCGAAGAAGCTGCAGGCGTCTACGTTGATGTTTCTTCACCATTAGCTGCTTCGGACAAAAATATTCGTAAAGTTACGTTGAATAACCATATGCAACGTCCGTTGTCGTGCTTTCCAAGAAAATTCGGGCCGATTTTATGGTTATTTTGTTTTGCTTTTTCTTTCTTATTTTAAGGGAATACGGCCACGTGGTTGTGCCTTCACTATACTATCATCATCATCACCACCATCGGGGCCCATGCGCCCGTGCTACACGCCACAAGCCTGGATCGCGTGGAGCGACATCCGGGCCGTTGGCGTTGGGCTTCGGACCAGTGAAGATTGCTGCTGTCATGGCTCTCGTGCCAGTTTTCGTCTCTGCACACCTCAGCTGACCAGAGGCTCAGAAGCCACGGCCCTGAGCCCACATTTGGCGCCCAACGTGGGTCCCGATGTTGATCTCCGAGAACCACCAGCTGGTCCCACGTTACGGCCGGGCGCTAGCGTTCTTAGTGGTTTGCGGTGAACTTATCCGCCGCCACATCTTCGTTACGTCACGCTCTGCGGCTTGTCTTACGGGACGGGCTCGAACATGTCCTGAAAGCTGTCAAGGTAGACTGGCTTCAACGCTGGGAGGAAGTGTAGCACCACACACACCCACGTGCTCATAGCATATATACGAGCAGCACAGACGGCTTGTCCCGACAGGTGTTCGCGCTGTTCGAAGAGGCGGCTGCCGTCCTGTACAGGGCGGTCACGATGACCGCTGGGCATAGCGAACGAGCGCGTACATAATACCTGCGTAAACATCGACCGTGAACAAACACTGCAAACGTTCGCAGCAGCCGCGCACCTGCCTGCCTTATACAGCGAGAGAAGCACCGGCATGATCGCCCCCTGCGTGCTCCGGTCGAGTTTACCGCGGTCGTGATTGTTGCGTCGCGACTCTCCTCCCATTTAAGCGGCCCTAATCGCGGGCTCCTTTGGCCGGAACGGGGGCTGGGGGGGGGGCGATGCGCTGAGCAGGTTCGTTGGCCTCGCCTTTGTTGCCATATGAAGAAATCGGCCGAGCCCTTCTGTCCGCCATCACTATGTAGGTCCTGCCATACGAAGATTGCTAGGAGACACTCCAGCCTTGCGGTCTTTGAGTTATCAGCCGAATTGTAGGTAGCACATTCGGGCTCATTGTCTCGGACTTCTTGTTTCGTTGTGTATATTACACCTCACCTGGTTAGTGTCGCACGTCTTTTTTTTTTCTTCCTAGTAAACGAGGACAATAAATTTTTGTTCACATGCGTTATCGTCGCTAATATTAAAAATGCATCTATGTCACAGACCTTCCCTGTGGAATCCCGCAGGAGGGGACAAAGTTCATGCAACGGGAAATTGTAAACCACTCGTTTGTAGCACGCAAGCCGCCATTACAAAGCTACAAAGCAAGGAAACACCTGTGACACAGCATCTTAATAGAAGCCCCGCCACGGTGGTACAATGGCTGCGCCACTCTGCTGCTTATTCAGAGGTCGCAGGATCGAATCGCTTCCGCGGTGGCTGCATTTCGACGGAGGAGAAATGCCCGAGCCTCACGTACTGTATGTTGTCAGTGCTGGGGGTGTGCGAATGGTGAATTTTAGAACCGAATCGAATAGTGATGAAACCGAATCGAATACAAACGGATGTGCACTAATCGATTAGAGTACCAAATCGAATACAGCGCTATTCGATTCGTTATTCGAATTGTTTCAATGGTAAGGTAAAATTTTTCAAGGCAGCCAGAAAATTCCACGACATTTTATTCGTAAGAAAGATTCTTACGCAATGACAACAGAAGATTATGATTAGGTTTAGCCGACAAAAATATCGTTGTGTAATCATAGGGTTGTGTGCAGCAGTCAGTGAAGCGTTCGACATATTAAGCAAGCGTAGGTGACGCTTGACCATAAACTGGTCTACCACATGCCTCGTGACCGAGGCCCTACTTGCCATGATTCTTTCCTTTATATTTTTCGTGACTAAGGTTCAAGATAGACACGTGATGCCACCTCGCAGCTTATTCCGCTCTCCGCGCCAAGAGCTTGGCGAACAAATCTGCTGGTATAACGGTGATGACAGTAGATTGGTAGAACTTTCACTTCCGCGACATTTAAATTTTAAGCAAAAACGCTATAGACCTGGGGATCAATGTAGCCTCCGCATTCCCGTAGGAGGTTGGTCTACATTCGTCGTGGTAGTTCAGTTATGAAAAAAAAAAAAAAAAAAAAAACCCTCGCAATTCCAAAGTTTCCTTCCTTTGTAATTTTCTCGTCGGTGCTGTGTACTCGACAACTATTGTAAAAGCATTCGGTATTTCGAAGATGCACTATTCGATTCGACTACCAAATAGAATAGAGCGCTAGTGTATTCGTTATTCGAAATTTCCGAATATTCGCACACATGCATTCAGTGTATTCAGTACATCCAGTGCATTCAGTAACATGCATTCGTTGTATGCATGTTAAAGAACCCCAGGTGGTTGAAATATCCGGAGCCCTCCAGTACTGCGTCTCTTATAATCATACCGTTCTTTTGGGACGTAAAACCCGAGAAACTATGAGCCCGATAAATTTCGTAAATTTTCAAATTCCGAAACGTTGACTGCCTATAGACGACGTCTAGACGAATCCATCTATATATTCATTGTTTCAGCGATGGCTAAACGACCACAACGACTAAGTTCCCAACAGTAATTTTCAGCGCTGTCGTTGCTTAATTCGATGTAGCGGGATAACGAACAACCTAGTGGGCCGGACAGATCACACAAATGACGTCGCGAGGTGATCTGTGGCACGTAACGACTTGTATCTCGTCACCACACATACACATAGTGGGACGCGAAGGAGAAACTGTTTCGTAGAACAGTTCTGTTAAGCTATTCCAGTAAGCTATTTACTACACTTTGAGACTTCTTTACTAATGTTTTAAAGTGACGGACCTTCATTTGAAGAAATAACGTTAAGTCAGGACGGCAGTCCTGACGAAGACAAGTGCACTCGGTAGAAACGTTAGGTTCCGGCGACATTCCCTGCTCTCCATCGTTTTCAGTGATCTGCTCATCTATTCAAGCCTCCATCTTCCCTTGAGCTTCTCTTCCAATTTCGATGCTCTTAGTGCGGTTTCACAGTCTACGAAGCATCGGGAATCGAATTCATTTTATAGAGGTAACATCTCCGTTCGTCGCTGCTGTTGCTGAGAAGGAGTCGACGGATTCCTTTGAGGAACTGCGTCGAACCGTTCGCAAAGTCTCTTTCAAATATCGTAACAGCATTCACGCATAGCGCCAGAGATGTTTTTCTCTCAGTCCGCTACATTCCTGGCTAAAGTGTGTGGGCACCAAATATCTTGCTTCGTACCGACATCGCTTTTTTTTTTCTTTTTCCAGTACGTCTTCGTAGTAACCGCGCCCGTTTCGTCTATTCCATATTTGCATATAGTACGATTGAACCCGAAGGCAACCCTAATGATTTTCCCGCGTTATCGGTAATTTTTTTATGGGAGATTCGCGAGTCGAGATCCCCATTTGACTTGCAGATCTTCGCTCGGCGCAAAGCCCCTCGTTGGCATCGCCTGTGTTCATTTATATATATCAGTTGAGCTGCCTTTGTGCCTTCCCCCTCTCGTGGCCCCAATTCACCTTCGCTAGGTTTCTTACCTGCAGGGCGTCCAGCGTATTGACTCCTTGCAGTCGGCGATGTGCATTTTTTCATTGCTTCTTTCTTTCTTTAACTTTCTAGCCCCCCCTCCCGAGTAGAATGAGCATCAGTTCATTAAGGTATTCAGGTACTGAGACACGTTTCACCCAGTTCTGCATACAATTGCGTATTGTGAAGCATTCGAAGGAACAACGACGGTGGAGTGGAAGCCATCGTTTAAGCCGCGCCTCTTTAAAGGTGATTGATTGATTGATTTGTGGGGTTTAACGTCCCAAAACCAGTTCTGATTATGAGAGACGCCGTAGTGGAGGTCTCCGGAAATTTTGACCACCTGGGGTTCTTTAACGTGCACTGACATCGCACAGCACACGGGCCTCAACATTTCGCCTCCATCGAAATGCAGCCGCCGCGGCCGGGATTCGATCCCGCGACCCTCGGATCAGCAGCCGAGTACCGTAGCCACTAGACCACCGTGGCGGGGCGCGCCTCCTTAAAGGACCACTGCCTTCTAAATAATAATAATAATAATAATAATAATAATAATAATAATAATAATAATAACAATTCTGGAATATTTTCAGGTACACTTTGTTAGACACTTTGTTGGTGTTACAGGTCCTACTTTTGCTACATACCGGATAGGCCGAGACGTTCGGCGGTTTTTTCACCATATTTTCGTATCACTGTTTTCCAATTGTACTGCTGGTCCTGTAGCAGTCAAGGTGGTTCAGCTTGCTCAGGAGCTCGCCAATAATCTTAAATAACCGAATCGACGGTGGGGTTCAAACCGAAACCGAAATGGGTAGACGCTTCGTGCAGCCTATGCGATGACGTCACATCCTCCTCGCCATCAGAAGTATAGAGCTCGTTCTAGAAAAAAAATATCAATGTATCCATGTCATCCGACGATGTATTAAGTTATGCCAGCTTTTCTGAACTTGACAGCGACGATTTGAACGCTGGAGTATCACCGTTTCGCTTCTTACCGCCCGCCTGCTCGGGTAGACAGCGTTGAAGGTATATAATGATGTCACAACCACAGGTGGGCCCGCATGTAAATGCGCTAAGAAATCTTAATTATTTATTTTCAGGAAAACTAAGTGAGTTGAAGCCGCCTAGCTTGGTCATATTATTCAGCACCGAGGGTAATATATATACAAAATTTCGTTGCGATCAATAGAGACTGAAAAATCGGCGGAGTTGCCTGTTAACGAGCCTCAAGAAGAAAGTGCGCGTGTTCGAATTTAGGCCGACATTGTCAATGACTTATGCGACAACTTACGCTTTCCTAATGCATAACCAAATGCGCGGCGAGCTTTCGTCCTTTGCAAAAATCATCCGTGGCGCATGCCCCCTTGTCCCAGCCTGGAATATGTAGGTATATGCGTCACACGTGATACGTAGCAACACTTAATTAACCTGGATTGATGATTATCTAAGGCTTGCTAATAGTGGACGTTGTAGTTGCCCTGACGACAATTAATTAGGTCTTGTGAACACGTCAGCAACCGTTGTATACCGCGCATGTGGGCTTTGTTTGTGTGTGTGTGTGTGTGTGTGTGTGTGTGTGTGTGTGTGTGTGTGTGTGTGTGTGTGTGTGTGTGTGCGTGCGTGCGTGCGTGCGTGCGGTCACTTCGCATTTTTAACAGCGGAGCTGTTCCAACGTGCGTCGGATGACAGAGCAGTTATAGGCCTGCACTGAGAGGAGGGTCATACAGTTGTCTGCAAGCGCGCTTGTGTGAGAATCGGCTGTGCGTCACTCACGTAAAGCTTGTACCGGCTGCTTGCGATTGGCTGTCGCTCGTACGACTTCCGGGCCACGAGCGACAGTTTCTGGATTTCCAAAAAGCGAGCCGTCGACCAAGCGACCTGTCGCGCGACGCTCAATTTTGTCACATATCGCGTCGCCCGTCGCGGTCGCGCGCAATATCGCGCACGTGCGTTTTCGGCTTTAAAGCAGTAACGTTGACATCGTTGGGCAAGCTGTGTGGAGCAGATGCTACTCTTCACCGTTCCCTATCTTCTCTACGAATTCGCCTCAAAGATCCGCATTAATCCATCTGCCATTTCCATAAACGTTGTACAAGGTCTCTGTTATGTTGCCGCTCATAAGGCGATCGTACAGAAGGGACGGCGTAGCACCGTACGCTATACAAAGCTTCTTTCTCGGCTCTCTCTCTGCATGGTCTTTGACAGCAATTATCAATGGAAAGCAAACGGCTTCCATTGAGCGGCTGGTCTCCCACGCTGGCCCCCAGGGGCTCCTGGTACGAGACCCTTCCCTTTCGCTGAACCCGGCTGGAGGAACATCGGCCAACGCGTGGGAAGATGAGGCGGGCAAACATGTCATGCTCCCCGCAGTCGCTCGGGGGGGTTGCGGCTGCGCGACCGTGTTTGTCTTCTCAGTGGCCGTTTCGGGGAAGAGCAGCTCGGACGCGTAGGAGGAGAATGCATGAGAAGTGCGCCGTCGCTCGAAGCGACAATGCGCTTGGCCCAACCAATTCTTTAACGACCGGCATGCGCTTTCGGCGCGCCGACTGGAACGAAGGGTTGAGTCGCAGCAATGCACGGTCCGAACTGCGGGAAAGGCGAAGACACGCAGTGTTTCACGGAACCCACTTTACGACAGGGTTCGACTGGATGAGCCTGGGAGATGGCGCGAATGCCGCAGGGCTGCTACAATACCGATATTTCGTCTGTGAGAATATCTGAGAGCGTGGGATAAGGAGAGGGAGAGCCATGATGGGAAAGAATGCCAAAATGCCTGTGTAAACTGCAAAGACGCTGCTGTCGAGATTAGGGACAGCCCACTAGGGAGTGGCTTAATCTGAGGGTAAACAGATTGGATAACAGAAGGTTGAGGCGGACCAGCAGTGGCCACCTCCCCTTTGTCTTTGTTACTGCAAGGTACTAAAGACTGGACGGGGTTCGTTCCCCTTCAGTCTAGGCTGTAATCACTTAACTGATCGATCAGTAAGACTCCGTACGATGCAACTTCTGTCTGGGCCGTAACCACTCGGTGGTCGAACAGTGAGACTAGGTTCGTTGTATGTAGTAACAGCTGTTCTAGGCTCTAACTTAAGAAAAGTAGAAGAGTAAGACGCTGTTGATGTCTCTGTTATCATCAGTGTGCTTCGACAAGATGTACATATGACTGTAAATATTTCGCTGCAATATACCTTCAAGTTCATTACCTCCAACCTGCCTCCTGCTTCATCGACGTCGATCATCTTCTTTACGGGACTTCCATCCACATCAAGGAGAAAACGAACAAAGAAAACATAACTGGCGCAGTCGGACAGGGATCGGCGAGCTCTACAGCACCATACACTGGACCAGTGCCGAGGAGACCGAGGGGCAAGGCATCCGTCAGCCACCAGCGGCAACGTCGAGACGATCCCACAGCAGCCAACTCCGGCACCGTGGAAGAGATCCAGGAACGACAGTGCATACAGGACATGGTGAGCAGGATTTCTTGCGTTTTTCTCTAGTTGGCATGGCAGTTTATGTGTAGAGCACATGGTGAGAACACGCGGGGGTGCTGAAACAATGGAGTCTAATGGAGATGAAGGTGCGAGTACGGTAGCAATGGATCGGAGTCGAGAGCCATCAAATCATGGTATTCTAAATTCTGATCAGTCAAATGAGGCGAGAGTGCCTACTCAGAGGCAAGAATCGATGCAGCAGGCATCTCAGATTTTGCCGAATTCAAGTGAAACGAGAACTCTCGAACTTGAAATTCAAAGGCTCAATCTCCAGATTGAGTACGAAAAGCTATTGCAAACTAGAATGAACACGGAACGTCTCAATGGCACGTTGTCCAACTCTGGGTCAGAGACGGGTGATCGGGGGCGACGGTGTTTCGATTCTGTCCAGCAATGTGCAAAAGTGCTGAAAGGGTTCCGCCTGCCGAGTGACGCGGATGTGCCATTATGGTTTGAGGAGGTAGAAAAACTATTTGCTACTTACCAAGTACCGTATGAGAGTCGCGTGCATTTGGTTATACCAGCACTAACTGAACGAGTTCGTTACCTACTGCGTAACCTCAACTCTGAAGAGAGTGCAGATTACGAGGCAGTTAAAGCAGCAGTACTGACGGAACTGAAGCTTTCTCCGGCAGAGTATCTGCAGAGGTTCGAAAGAGCGGTAAAGCGGAAGGAAGAGACGTGGGCGCAGTTCGCGTCCCGCGTGAAAACTTATTTCTCCTACTACCTCCAAGTAAGAGAGGCCGACACGGTAGAAGTGATGGCAGAACTCATGGTTGCTGATCGCATAAAATCGGGCCTTAGCACGGAGGGTCTTGAGTATGTGAGACTAAGAGAAGGCGAGGGATGGCTTAGGCCAACTGAGATCGCTAAAGTGCTGCAAACTTTCGAACAAGCGAAAGGGAAAGGGCGTGCTTCAAAGCGACCAACTGTAGAAATGGGGCAGAAGCCGGCGACACGAGTAGAGAAAGGGGCTCTGATGTGCCACTTATGTCACGGCTCAGGCCATTTCGCTAAAGAGTGCCCGAAGTCTAGTGATAAGGAGAGCAACCCGAAGAAGGCTACCGAGCCAAAGCGGAAGGTCCAAAAGGTAACGTTATCCCACGAGACGGAAACTGAAATACCTGATGGAGTACTTAGCGCAAAGGTGAAGTCTGAAACACGAGGGTGAAGGCACAAATAAACTGCAGTTAATTCCCGTATCATGTGCAGGTATATCGGCAGATGCAATTTTGGATACAGGGAGCGAAATAACTGTCTTTCGGGAGAGTCTGCTTCCGAGAAGTTTAGTAGAGCCGTCTGGCAAGGTGAGATTGGTGTCTGCTTTTGGTAAAACTATCGAGGCAAGGCTAGCTACGTTGCCGGTCAAATTAAATAGCCCGCGAGAGGTTACGGAGCCTCAGAGCGTCGACCTACTCTGCGCGTTAACTGATGAGCTCGTCGAGGGCACAGATTGCTTGTTGACCGAGGAAGATTGGAAACTTTTGTCGAAGGCCAGCAGCCCTCTGGCACCCTGTCGAGCACCGGCCGAGCCTGCTCCCGAGGCAGAACAAGCAGTAGAGAAACCAAAGGTCGTGGCATGCAATCTTACTTTGGAGAAGAAAGACGTTTCCGGCGAAGATGCGCAAATTGATGAAGAAAGGGAGGCATCATTAGGCCAGAGAGAAGAGTTCCGCAAAGTGCAGTTGGGTGACACTACGCTAAAGAAATGTTGGGAAGATGCGCGTAGTGGGAAATCCGGCATGTTCATTTCAGACGGACTGTTATATCACTGCGACTCAATAGCAGGCACTCGAGTGAGTCAGCTAGTTGTCCCCAAAGATAAGCGCACTGAGGTGATGCACTTAGCCCATGAGTCGCTATGCGGGCGGCACCTGGGGCCAAAGAAAACAAGAGCTCGCATTAGGTATAATTTTTTTTGGCCAGGTATGGCGAAGGAGCTATTAGAGCATTGTCGTTCGTGCCATGAATGTAAAATTCGGTCAGACAGGCGTCGCACGGATAAAGTGCCTATAACTCGGCTCACTAGACCCGAGCACCCTTTTCAAGTCGTTAATGTAGATGTGATCGGACCCCTGGACACACCGTCAGCGAGAGGGCATAAGTACGCGCTGTGCTTAGTGGACCTTTGCACGAGGTGGCCGGAGGTGGTTCCACTACGCTCTTTGACCGCTAAGGCGACTTGTGATGCACTGATTGAGATATTCAGTCGCACAGGCGTTCCGGAGATGATCTGCTCCGATCAGGGCACTAATTTCAAATCTCAGCTCACGCAAACGATGATGGAGAAATTAGGTTGCACGCCAAGATTCTCAACCCCAGAACACCCAGAGAGTAATGGAGTTGTAGAGAGGTGGGACCGAGTACTGAAAAACATGTTGTATCATGTCATTCAGAGAGACTCCAAGAATTGGGACAAATTGATCCCAATGGTTTTATGGGCTTATCGGGAAGTTCCCCATGAGGTAACCGGAGTAGCTCCGTTTCGTCTATTGTATGGAAGGAATCCCACGGGACCGCTTCTAATACTGCAGAGGACGTGGACAGGAGAAATGCCGGTGCCCGCAACATTGAGAGAAAGCCCCGCTAAGTATTTACAGCAACTTAAGGAGCAGCTCGAGACGGCCGCTAATATTGCTGAGCTAACTAGTGCAACTCATCAGGAGAGTTACGCCAGTGCCTATAATCGCAGCACCAGGCTCAAAGCTTTTAACGTTGGCGACCAGGTTGTGGTTTTCGACAATGATCGGAATTGTAAGATGTCACCTAAATGGTTGGACGTGAGCGCGAACACTCTTGCAGCGTTGAAACATCTGAGGGAAAGGTGAAAAGTGTCCACGCCAACAACATTCGAACTTACTATACAAGGGTCAGTCATATTGGGGTAGTCTTCGATGAGGATCATGATTTTGGGGAGGTGGAATATGCTCCACAACCAACCACTATAAAGCGGGAAGAGCTAGTGCTAACGAGCGAGAAGGTTGCTCACCTTGGTGCTGACGCGCAGGTGGAAATACAGGCGGTGTTCCAAAGACATTGCACACTCTTTGACGGCACCCCGGGTATAGCGAAGGTAGACGAGCATAGGATAGAAATAGAACCGGGCCACCAGCCAAAAAAGGTGTTTCCTTATCGGGTGCCGGAACTATTAAAGAAGGAAGTCAGCCGGCAAGTTGACGAACTTTTGACTTGGAAGTTGATCTACCCCACGGAGAGTGAGTTTGCACACCCGGTAGTATGCGTCGGAAAAAAGGATGGGACTATCCGCATGTGTGTGGACTACAGGGCGTTAAACGCCGTCACCAAAGCGGATGCGTTCCCTAGGATGAATCCTCAGGAATTGATTTTCCGAGTAGGCAGAGCGCAGTTCATTACGGTAGTGGACCTTAGGCGCGGGTACTGGCAGGTACCGATGGAAGAGAAGAGTCAAAAATTCACCGCGTTTGTAATGCACGAGGGTCAGTACGCATGGAAAGTGATGCCTTTCGGGCTAAAAAATTCCGCGGCAACCTTTCAAAGAATGGTGAATAAACTCTTGTCGCAACATCAAATGTATGCCACGGCATACCTTGATGATATTGCTATTTTTTCTAGCACTTGGGAGGAGCACTTAAAGCAGCTCGACATTATTCTTAATGTCTTAGAGAAGGCGGGACTGAAAGCCAGTCCGGAGAAGTGTCAGATTGCGCGATCCCATATACATTACCTGGGGCATATTGTCGGTTCAGGGACACACGCACCAGACCCTGAAAAAATAGCAGCGATTAAGAACCTGGTACGACCGCCCACCAAAAGGGAACTACGCAGCCTGTTAGGACTGTGCGGTTACTATCGCGAGTACGTCCGAGGATATGCAGAGGTGACGAGCCCGCTCACGCTGTTAACAAAGAAAGCGGTACCTAATAAGATACCCTGGCCGGAGGAAGCTCAGGCAGCATTTGAGATGCTCAAACAATCTTTGTGCGAGGCCGTGGCGCTAAACACCCCAGAGCAATCTCAGCCCTACTGGCTTTTCACAGACGCCTCAGCTACGGCGGCGGGAGCATGTTTGGCGCAAATGTCAGCTGAGGGAGGAGAGAAGCCTATCGCCTTTGCAAGCCACCGCTTCTCACCGACCCAGATGCGTTGGTCGACAATTGAGAGGGAAGCGTTCGCAATAATATGGGCCTTAAAGAAGTTTGACTACTGGCTTTTCCGTGCCATAGTAAACGTCGTTTCCGACCACAATCCGCTGTCGTACCTTACAACTTCTACTCCGCACGGGGCGAAATTGACAAGATGGGCGCTGGCTTTACAGCGATATCATGTCTCGGTACAACATCGGAAGGGTATATGTAACGGGAATGCGGATGCATTATCGAGGCTCCAGAATAGTTTGTGGAAGCCATCAGAATAACAGTGCCATGCCAACTGAGGGGGGAACGTGAATGTTCCTGCCCACCCGCTGCTGTATATTGTAGACTGAGGTGATTGACAATCCAAGAAACAGACACTAGTGATCTTACTGCTTGAAGCAGCAATGGTGTGCTTGATCGTTTAGCATGTATTTGTTTTCGTTTCTTGTATTCTCCTGTCGTGTTGTCTCGCAATTGTGTTTGATGTTTGTGTATACTGTTGTATGCTTAGAAAGTCCAGTGACCTAATCGCGGCAGTGATTTATCGTACCACTGAGCGTAGAACAGCCCAGCGTACTCTTTAGGGGGGACGTGTTATGTTGCCGCTCATAAGGCGATCGTACAGAAGGGACGGCGTAGCACCGTACGCTATACAAAGCTTCTTTCTCGGCTCTCTCTCTGCATGGTCTTTGACAGCAATTATCAATGGAAAGCAAACGGCTTCCATTGAGCGGCTGGTCTCCCACGCTGGCCCCCAGGGGCTCCTGGTACGAGACCCTTCCCTTTCGCTGAACCCGGCTGGAGGAACATCGGCCAACGCGTGGGAAGATGAGGCGGGCAAACATGTCATGCTCCCCGCAGTCGCTCGGGGGGGTTGCGGCTGCGCGACCGTGTTTGTCTTCTCAGTGGCCGTTTCGGGGAAGAGCAGCTCGGACGCGTAGGAGGAGAATGCATGAGAAGTGCGCCGTCGCTCGAAGCGACAATGCGCTTGGCCCAACCAATTCTTTAACGACCGGCATGCGCTTTCGGCGCGCCGACTGGAACGAAGGGTTGAGTCGCAGCAATGCACGGTCCGAACTGCGGGAAAGGCGAAGACACGCAGTGTTTCACGGAACCCACTTTACGACAGGGTTCGACTGGATGAGCCTGGGAGATGGCGCGAATGCCGCAGGGCTGCTACAATACCGATATTTCGTCTGTGAGAATATCTGAGAGCGTGGGATAAGGAGAGGGAGAGCCATGATGGGAAAGAATGCCAAAATGCCTGTGTAAACTGCAAAGACGCTGCTGTCGAGATTAGGGACAGCCCACTAGGGAGTGGCTTAATCTGAGGGTAAACAGATTGGATAACAGAAGGTTGAGGCGGACCAGCAGTGGCCACCTCCCCTTTGTCTTTGTTACTGCAAGGTACTAAAGACTGGACGGGGTTCGTTCCCCTTCAGTCTAGGCTGTAATCACTTAACTGATCGATCAGTAAGACTCCGTACGATGCAACTTCTGTCTGGGCCGTAACCACTCGGTGGTCGAACAGTGAGACTAGGTTCGTTGTATGTAGTAACAGTGTTCTAGGCTCTAACTTAAGAAAAGTAGAAGAGTAAGACGCTGTTGATGTCTCTGTTATCATCAGTGTGCTTCGACAAGATGTACATATGACTGTAAATATTTCGCTGCAATATACCTTCAAGTTCATTACCTCCAACCTGCCTCCTGCTTCATCGACGTCGATCATCTCCTTGACGGGACTTCAATCCACATCAAGGAGAAAACGAACAAGAAAAACATAACTGTCTCTTTCTGGAATATTGATAAATGTATCGCTATTTCGCACGCGTTTTTACATCAACACTCTCTGGAGGCCGACTTCTGCCGACTGTGGAATATATAAGTGCGTCGTGTAGGCACGCTTCTCAGCCTCCTTCCTAATTGAAGCCGAAGCCGTACATGTAGACTGGCGGTGCGTGCAAGGAGTGCGGGCTTTCTCTATTGCTATCGCTACGTAGCTAGACTGTCGCAGGCCAGTCACACCACGCGTGGACAGATGTGCCCGATCCCCACAATATGCTCCCCTTCGCCTGGCTGCTCCCTCTCCTACGTGCGAGATTAAGCGTGGCGGCTTAGTCGGCCGCTCTGAGTAATAAAAAAAGGCCGAATGGCTGCTGTCTCCTCTGGGTGGCGACGTGTGTCGCTCCTCCGGAACCGCGATACTGGGCTCAGTTTCGACAGTTACGTGCAGCGCGGCGCGAGATGCGCTGCATGAACAGAAAAAAAGAACCGGAAGACAGACGTACCGACAGCCTCTGGCCGCGTGCCCGCGATGCAAACTGTACGAAGGCTTTGTGCCCTTCTGGATCACACGATAAATTTTACTTGAGAGGAATTCTTCGAAGTAGAACACCGTTTTAGTAAATGCGTTTCGGTTAGTCTGTAAAACCTACGTGCGCAGCAAATGGTTGGCTTACCGTGACTTACGTGGTGTACAATATCGGACGTGCTCTGCAGTAGCAATGGCGACGAGTTCTGAACATAGGATCTGAAGCCAGGTGTCTAGACTTTGTTGGCCGACTCGCTTCGCACTCACTTCGTAAAAATAAAGCCGAACAGAGAGCTCGCGTTGTTGATAAACCGCTGGCAGTAAGCAAGAGGCTGGGTTGTATCAGTGGAAAGCTTTATGTTTTACGTTTCTTGCTAATGGATCGTGTACGTACACATGTAATTGAAAAACGTGGGAAATAAAGACTTGGTAGTGAGCTCTCGCGTCGCCGTGTGTGCTGATGCTTCGTGCCGGGCTGTTAGTTTCGCGCATTTTTACCATAACGCATTATCAACTTGCTGCACAACAAAGTTCACTATTGACCAAACACGTGCACATTTGTATCTATGAATGTATTGGAAATGAGTTCGGTATGGACTGCTCACCCACCATGTTCTGTACTTGATCGTAATGCGCTTTTTTAGAATTGATTTATCTTCGCCTACACCAAGAGGTTTGTACGTGCAGATGTTTCCGCCATACTTCGATGTGCGCCATTCCCGTACATTGCGCTTCATGAGGGTAATGTACTTCATATGCGCAACCGTCAAATGATCTATGTTTTACATAACTACACCAATTTGGTTTATGTCTTTTATTTGGAATTCTGGGAATCAATTTCTAGTAGTGTATATAGTTGTGTTTTCCTTTACGCACATGTTTGTCCTTTGTTAGCGCTATTAGGTGTTGATTACGTGTAGTTCAGTTTTATCATTTATCTGCATACTGATATTTTCACATGTGTGGACATGCGTGTATAATGCATACCACTGTATGGCATGGTATGGCGCACCGATCCAGTCAAGCCTCTTTGAGGCTTTTTGTTCGTTCACCAAACATCGCACAGACTTGAATTAACCTTAATTGGATGGGCTCGTATCGGGAAACATCGTAGGGGTTTTTATTTTTTGCAGTTTTTTCGCAGGTATGTTACACTTGGCGGAACCTTTGCGGGACGGTAGCGGCTCTCAACGGGCGAGCCGTCGTCGCTTATCGGTAAACACGCATCCCACTCTCTCGTTGCTGATTGGCGAACAGTACGACACACGAACACAGCCACAACAGTATTGCACGGTGTTGTTGAGCCGAGGTCCGGCGACCACGGGTCTTCTCTCGGCCTTTCTCCATCCCTCGTGGCTTGCCCCGCAATCGGTTGGATAGAGCATTGGCGTGGCTGTGCGGAGGAAGAGCGGGGGGGGGGGGGGGGGGTTGACTAGCCAGGAATTTCCTTGGGTGCGCGCCCTTCGGCGGAGGGGGCCTCAATCGCGACCGCGCTCCGCATTGATCCCCGACGTTGGGACCGAGGCCCGTTTGTCTCACTAAAAAGACAGCTCGTGGAGAGACGGGAAACCCGAGAAGGAAAAGAAGAAGAGGAATGAAGAAGAAATAAGAAGGCGGGGATGCGGCCTGGGGATCGTGCGGTGTTTGCTGTTCCCTGTACGTGTACGTTGTCTTCGAGCAGGGTGCGGTTTCGCAGGGATTCATCGCGGTGCCCTTGTGTTTTGTGTTCTTCCACGTTGGTTTGCCCAAAAAACTAAGGGGACAACACAAGCATCGGAGCTCCGTCTATCTGTTTTGGAGCTTGGGCATCCTGGAGTTTTTTTTTTTCTTTATTTATTTACTATTGCTTGTTGTGGCTGAGTGTGGTCGAGTGTCGCGTCGAATCCTTATTGAGAACCGACAGCCGGATGCCTCGCTTTGGTCCAGCCACGGCTGCAATTTGCCTCTTCTGTTTTGTTTATTTAGTTGCTTTGTGTGTGTGTGTGTGTGTGTGTGTGTGTGTGTGTGTGTGTGTGTGTGTGTGTGTGTGTGTGTGTGTGTGTGTGTGTGTGTGTGTGTGTGTGTGTGTGTGTGTGTGTGTGTGTGTGTGTGTGTTAGGCAGTGCTGCGCTCATTCAAGCAGTTGTGTAAACGTTCTGATTCCGCCTTTTTCGCTAAAGTCGATTCATTGCGACTGTTGACAAGAGGCCCCTTTCAAATAAAGGAAAAAAAATTAAGGCAGGAACCGTGGCACCAGCGAGAGTTCCATGCTCTGTGTTTCTCAAAGCTGATACGGCGTGTGTTCGATCACATGTATACCTGATAATTTTCTTCTCGAATTTCTTAAATTGTCTGTGTTAAGTGAATAACGTAACTGTCGCCATTCAGGAGGCACGAAGAGTCGGTTCCTCTTGTGCATCGGCTTACCGACTGACGTTCGATGAACGGCGCAGACTAATCAAAGTGAACAGGAAGGAGCAGTTTAACGACAGCTTCGCTTTCGTAAGTGTTTGGCCGCCTCGGTGGCCGGCCGCTTTTGATTAATGCCATTATCAATACTGGCTGTAATTTGTCCATACGAACCTATCTTGAATGCAGGTGCCTTATTCTAAGATGATCGCCAAACGCGACAGTGTCGTCTTGAGTGACGTGTAAAGGCCCGTGTCCGATGCCGAAGAGACTACGTGCTCGCGCCCTTCTTCGACCATTCAATCATAGCGAACCGAAGACGTTCGTTATCAGTGTACGTCCCCAGGCTCTTGTTCTTCGATAAATGCAAAGGGCAGGAATGCGACACTTGCAGAGGATGCATATATATCTTTCCAGCCCCTCATACCTCAACACGCCTTGATCATGCTCGCAAGGTGGCCCCCATTTTTGCCAGGACCAAGAAGTTTGAAAATTCGCTATTATCATTATGCATAATCGATTGTAACTCCTTTCCACCTAATACTATCGCCGAAATAACAGATCCTTCCATATTTCATTCGATGCTGCAGGGCTATTTCCATTGCGAATAACATTGCCAACCTGGGTCCAATTGTCCTCGTTTCATTTGCGTTTTTATTTTCGCGATATATATTCAATGTCTACGATGTAATTTTCATAAGTGTTTTCATCATTACTTTCTTTTAAAAAGAAGCTTTGTACTCATCAATATATATTCGACTGATGCTGGTGAATGTATTAGACTGGATGCTGTGATTCAATTTACTCGCTGTTTCCTTTTTCTTGTTTTCTTTGGTATTACGTTTTCTCTATATGTTGTTTGAAATGTATGTATTCACTTAAATCCCCCCCCAACCCCCCAACCCCTATGTAATGCCCAATAGGGCCTTTAGGGTATTGAAATAAATAAATAAATAAATAAATAAATAAATAAATAAATAAATAAACAAAGCCTTGCGGGCTGCACAACTGCAAAAGTAGCGAAGGCCAAAGCCAGTGTCTAGTCAAATGGGCATGCATCGCTTCGGTAAAAGCCTTTGCCTGTCTTACTTGTGGGTGTGCATGCGATAATGAGCATTTCATAATGAGCAAAAAGCGGTTCGCCATAATGTAAACGCAGATTACAACGCACACACCAGCGAATTGTTCAAAGAACTTCGTATCTTAATAATTAATCAAGTATGCCAATTTAATCTTATTATGAAATGAAAGCAAAGCTTGCTATCAAATAATGCTTGTTTTCTTAAATTATCAATATTAGGAAAACGACAGAATCGCATTATAACATCAGGCAAAGGGCTCGTCGGTATGAACCCCTTTGTGATACCAATGATGGTTCAAAGAGACTCGAGCACAGCATTCCTGCTTGTTTAAATTCATTCGAAAGTAAAAACATTGCTGTTTGTGACAAGTATAAAAAGAACTTAAAAATTTCTCTTTCAAAATAGTTGCTTCTAGTTCATTCTGTGCAAATGGGTAACATTTCACTTGGCCACCTTTTTTTTTTTTTTTTTGTACACCCTCCTTCTTCCGGCTTTAAGGCTTCGACCTAAATCTATAGAACTTTCTTTGTTGTAACTTGTACGCTAGTTATACGTTAAGTTTTTCTGTAGTCTTGTTAGCTGCTTATTAGCATTTGAATGTATGCTGTTCTTTTTGTCTTGTTTTGTATAAGCATATAACTGTTTGTTGTAATTACATGGTCTTTGCGTGATTTATAACTTTCCGTAAAACTTATTGTAAAACTTATTCTTAGTACCTGTATTCTGCGAAGTTTTTTATGCCAGGAATGAAGGGGTAGGAGCGTTGTCAAGTTACTAAGAGAGCAGCTTTTTGATCCTACCCTTTTGTTTTTCTGTTCGCAAATTATTGTGTAAGAAAAGTGCTGAATAAAATTGATTTGGTTAATTACATGTAATCCGCTACAGAGAGCTCTGGTATATTAACAGCAATATCGTATAATCCGATCTATATCGTAATAACCCGACTACAAGCCCATGTTGTGACAGCTGCGGTGAAGTGGAGAGCCCATTTTGTCTGAAGGAAGATGCGTCTGAAAGCGACGAATGACAGCAGTGTCAGGTGGACGTATAAAATCTAGGCAAAGTACCCTGGCTAAGTTTGAGTCTCAGTTTGTCTGACATGGATGCAAGGTCATTGGCGTTGCCGGTGAAACAGCGCAAATCTTTCAATTTATTTTCATGTATTGAAGGATTAGGCCCTCTCTCTAGAATGCGACCCACGCGTCAACGTATTGCTGGATCACTTATTCCTCTTCACATTCGCTTTCAAGCGGCCTTCCAATGGGAGATATCTGTTCGCGTAGATCTTAGACAGGGTTTGTGTAATTAAGGTTGCTCTGTTCAGCTAGATATAATATCGAGGATTGGCTCCAACCTCACAATTCGATTTAGTCGAGTATGATCAACAACTTAAACGTTAATTCTCGTATCTCTAGCAATTACAGGCAATAATGCGCAAATTACTGTTCATCTGGAGGCTAACGTGTATACTCGAATAGCTACAATCAATTCACCGTAATATGTATAGGTCTAATTCTGAAAAAGAAAGAAAAAGTGATGCTACAAAAACAACCCGAGGTTTGATGGACGGACCTACATCATGGCGAAGCAGCGTTTAGTGTAGGACAGCGAGAGAACAAATAAGAGGGCGCTCTCTTTTCGCTCGCGCTCTTTCGTAATAACGTACGTAAACAAACTTTGTTCACTAAGAACACTCAAGGGACGACTCGTTTTATAACGTACCCTTCATTTCACATTGACTATGGAGACAACGCTGTGGCTAATAGCAGCTCGGCATCATCGGAACCGGTCACGAGAAGTAAAGGAATCGGAAATGAAGCGATGAATTTGAATATGCTCTAAAGAGAAATATTAAGTTGAGCAAGATTGAAAGATCAGGCGTGTGCAACAACCAGCTGACCATTCCTGGCTAGTACAGAGCTCTTGTATGCGTGAAAACGGCGAACTTTTGAAATTGCACCCTCGGTCCCTCTCTGTCTGTATCATTTCAATTGTAATGGCGTCAGCTCATCTTTTTTTGATAGTCTATTACTGTTCGAAGTTAAAAATGAAAATTAAATTAGGTCAGCTTTAGCAATAAATAAACGTGATAAATAAACGTGCACTAAGCTGCAGTTCCTGTATATTACGGCCATGGAGCTGACTGCGCCGCAGTGTCGGCAGCAGAGATTCTAACGTGATGTCCTCTTTACGGCGCGGGCGATTCGAATTGAGCGTCGACAACAGGGACTACCGGCAGTCTAGCGGGGGAAAAAAAATGTCGTTTATTGGCGTGCAAGAAGCGGCGCTAGGCTTCCACACGCGGGAAAAAGGAAATAGATCTAACAAAACCTAAAGGTTTTTTAGTGTCCCTTTAAAATAAAAACGCGATGTAAAAAAAAGATGGACCTGGGCAGGCCGCTTAATGAGGTCGGGTAACCAGTGGTCCATTAGGTCGACGCTGTAGATACCAAAGAGACGGGAAGTGACAACGAATAAAGTGGGGCGACGATTTAAACAGAGTGCGGGTGGAACCACTCCGCGCACGACAGCGCAGGATGGAGAGAATTGGGAGAGGCTTTCGTCCTGTTGTGTATAAGGCAGGCTGACGACGACAATGATAGTGATGATGGTGATGATGATTGACCGAACTCACCGGCGCCTTTCTCATTTGGAATTGCAGTTCGTTTATTTCCACCTCAAACGGTACGTAATAACACATTTCAACATCGGTATATTTGTGGCAAAACAGTAAAATGTACCAGTTTTGGTGAGTAAAGCAGGGTGAAAGCAGCAGTATCTGCTGCTTGGCTAGCCCCGCCACTCCCATGGCACAAAGGCAGAAAGAGTTGTAGTCTAATAAAGATTTCATCACTATAATAAATGAGAAACAGAAAGACTCAAGATGTAACATTCACATCAGAAAAAAAAGAAAAAAAACGTCCGAGGACACCATATTTAAAATTGAAGTTTTAATTAGATGGTAGCGCACGACAAACACAGACAACACGAAGGCAGGTGTGCCTTCCTGTTGTCCGTGTTTGATGTGTCAGGTGTGCCTTCCTGTTGTCCTTGTTTGTCGTGCGCTACCATCAAACTCAAGATGATCTGCCGACACGCCCACATTGCCACCGTCATTGAAGCTTTAGGCATTACGCGGACGCTCTCATCTGTTAGCTTGAATGTGTTTAGCACCTTGGGTAGACAATGCGACAATGTAGTAGCTGTAATCCGTAGTTTATACGCGGCCGTTCTGTGTGCCAGGTAAATGTGTGTCTTCGTGAACGTGTTAAAGGATTTAAAAGTTAAGTTTGCTAATGCACGCATGTGGCAGCTATTTAGAATTAGTTCTGGTTGAAGTGTTGTTAAGAGAGCGCATTCGTACAAAATTTCTATTCTTAATATCTTAAATCTTGCAAATGATTCGGACGTATGTGCATGTATGGTATGCCTGCAATGGAACGTACAGCGGTTTTTTGGCGATCTTATTGAATTATGTAATCATTTCTTGGCCCCCGTACCCCAAACTAGATTACAATAGCGAAGATGAGGAGTAAACAGAGCATTATATACCATAAGTTTTTGCTGTTCTGGCAATATGCGTTGACATTTCCTGGGGATCTCTACTACTTTGCAAAGTTTATTTTTTATGGTTTGTTACTCCCTAGAAATTTATTCATGAAAAACTCCCGCTGTCTTTGTAAAGGGTGAGAAACCTATTTAATGTCCTCTGCTCATGTCCTCTGCTCAATTCTTTATATTATTTATATACAACGAATTGAGCAGAGGACATGGATGGGGATTTGGCTCGGAATAGGACAGCTTTCGTCTTGGAACAATTTACTCGTAAAGAGTTATTTACTGTCCAAGTTTACAGTCTGATTAGTCTGTCATTGGCCAGTTCTATGATACTGTTAACATTCGTATCAGAAAGAAAAACAAGCTAGTATCATCTGCATAAATAACATATTCTATTAAACTATATATACTCTTACAATGCGTTTATAAAAAGAATGAACAAAAGTGGGCCAAGTGTACTACCCTGCGGAACACCATGTTTAATTTTTGCTAGTGCGGACAGTTCTTTCTTTATTGATACACACTGATGCTTACCAGTCAAGCAGCTTTCAATTAAAGATAACACGACTCCGCGAATACCAAAATATTTAAAATTTTGTAGTAATTTCACGTAGTTTATGGTGTCGAAGGCCTTGGAGAAATTATGAAAACGCCTAACGTTAGCCTTGTCGCTTCTATATCTTAATATTAATTACTTTTGATAAAGCAGCGCACTTTGGGTTGACAGGTGAGGTCTGAAACCAAAATGCGACGGAGTTATAATCAAATGCGCATCCAAAAACCTCGACAGTTTAATAAAGATAATCTTCTCTAGTCACTCTGAGAACACTGGCAATATTGAAATTAGCCAATAATTACCCAGATCATTTTCCTCTCCCCCCTTGTATATCACTGTTACTTTGACGTTTTTCACGCGTTGAAGAAAAGTCATCATCAGCCTGTGTACGCCCACTGCTAGGAAAAGGCCTCTCCCATCGATTTGCAATTGTCCCGGTCCTGTGCTAATTGTGACCAGTTTATCCCTGCCAACTTCTTGATCTCATCTGCACACCGAACTTTCTGCCGCCCCCTGCCACGCTTGCCTCCTCGATCCACTCTGTTACCTTTGATGACCAATGGTTGTCTTGTCTTCGCGTTACATGGCTCGCCCACGGGCATTTCTTCTTCTGTCCATGTCTTCTTCTTAATTTCTATTAATATGTCCTTAACACGCGTTTGTTCCCTAACCCACTCCGCTCTCTTGTCCCTTACCTACCATTTTCCGTTGCATTCTGCGTCGTTCTAAATGTAAGCTGAACCCTCTTAGTAGCACAGATAAATGGGCGAGTTGGTACGTATTCGTGGTTAGGAAAACGGCGCAGCACACACAAACGATGTACTACAGAAGTATAGAAGTATATACTACTGCGTCTTCGTGCTTTCTTCTTCTGTAGTATGTCGTTTGCGTGTGCTGCACCGTTGTCCTAACCATTAACCCTCTTAGTTAGCCTCCAAGTTCCTGCCCTGTGGGCGAGCACTGGTACCCGTACCGGTACCTGTAAAAGTACCGGTACTTAAAGTAAGATTATAGAACTATGTATGTCTCTCGCTGAGCACAGCAAACTGTGCGACTGTTTTAACAGCGCCATTTAAGTCATCCGTAGCGCCGTTTTACGACCGCGCAGAACTCCGCCGAGCTATGAGTCACCTCGCGTTATCACTGTAATTAGGAGTAGCTGTGCATAGCCAGTCAAAGCCGCGCCTACCTCGCGATAGCCCCGCCAAATTCAAACTTGGTTGCAGCGTAGTCCTAACTTACGTGACTGTGTAGGATGGTGTCACAACTAGTCACGTGTCCCTGCCAAGTTCATACTTGGTTACAGCATAGTAATCACATGACCACGTAAGACGACGTCACTAGCCACGTGCCCCGCCTAATTCGAACATGCTTACAGCATAGTCGTCACTTACATGTCCTCATAATATGCTGTCTCAAGTAGTCACGTGTGCCCACCAAATTCAAACTTGGTTACAGCGTAGTCGTCATTTACATGTCCACGTAAGACGACGTCACGAAAGTCACCTGTCCCCGTAGAATTCAAAACTTGGTGACAGCACAGTGATCACTTACGTGACCACGTAAGATGACGTCACGACTAGTGATGCGGTCCTGCAGAATCCGAACTTGGTTACAGCATAGTTGTCACATCACGGCCACGTAACATGACGTCGCGACCAGCAATGTGTCCCCACCAAATTCAGACTAGCCAAGCCAAGCTAATAGACCATCAGCTTCGCTATGACTCAGCCTTGCATGAATTAGTGCAAGCTGCTCTATTTTTTTATCGGCACGCTGTACGATTGATTTAACGAAAATCCGTGAGCGCATTGGAGCAAAGACGGTGTCGGACGTATCAAACCGTGCTCACAAATATAGGACATGTTCGTGCGAAAGTCAAACCATGTTGGCGAAAACGTTTGCTGATCATCTGGTTCGTGCCCACAGCAACAGGCAGAGGGCGACGTGCACTGAGCAGGTTAAGTATTTCGGCTAACGCTACTCCCAATTAGCGCCTCCTTGTTTGGAAAGTTCAACGTCCCAGGGCAACGCAAGCCGATAACGCGACGCTCTAGGGACTAGGAACTCCCCTGGATTAAGTTAGGCTTTGCGGGCTCTTTAATGCTGCCCAGTGATGTGTAGTTAAACCTTGCAGAGCGGAGCGGAGAGTGGTACTCGTTAGCTGGCCTTGCGCGAGTTGCTTACGCCTGAATAAATAATAACGCTTTCTTCGTGTGTGTGTGTGTGTGTGTGTTCACAGTTAGAGAGCTGTTCATTAATCGCTCCAACTGCGATTACTGAACCCATGGTTTCCTTATTGTAGAGTTATTATCGGGAGTCACCGCGGCGCTTATTAGGCAGATTATGGACGAGACGTTTTACTTCCTAAGTCACGTGATATGTGTAGCACACATGACGCGTGATTCGATGACGTGCTCAGACGTTTATGTAAATTCACGTATGATGCGAAACAGCGCAAAACGGGACAAATGTAAGTAAGAGCGGAAAATATATAAGAGCAAGACATGTGACATACATCAATATCAACAAGCCCGAACCACGTTTTTGAAATTCGTGTACTTAATTCACCTTACTTATTTCGCCGTTTCCGCTACATTTAACAGCAAGCGCACTTCGTAGAGGGCACATTCGGATTGAATGAACTTTTTGATTGGGGAAACAGTGTTTCTGCCACTTGTATGGTCAGTCATGAGTTTCACTCGGAGTTCCTTCATTTCACTGCGAACTTATTTTAAGTGCGTAGTGCCTTGTCGATGATCGTCCCCTCCTGTCGCGTGCGTACGCTTCCGCCAATAACCGCGACGCGCAGGAGAGGGCGCCACCTCCTCGCCAAGCGCGCGATTTCTCCTCCCACGGCACTACTCAGGCGCACAACGGGAATTGCTTGGTTGCCCGTGCTACGCACTCTCTCAGGTTTCACAGTGGCGGAGCTGTTTAGCTGTCATCTCTCACACACCGTCGGCGGTCGCTGCCTCGTACTATGCTCCTCTCGGGCTGACTGCTCCCGTCGTGTACGGCGGCGCTTCTCAGTTGTCGCTAGCATGGCTGTGCGAGTCTGGAAGGTGCGCTGCCCCGGCGCCGACGATGAAACATTTTTTTACTGTAATAAAGAATAATAGATTGCATCACTGTAAAGAGGGATGACAAAATTACTTTTTAAAAGTAATTAAATTACGTTACTAATTCCTTTTCTAGAAATGTGTCAAATGTAATTAAATTACATTACAAATTACAGCTGGGCGACAGTAATGATATTACATTACTGTTACTTTTGAAAAGTAATGAAATTGCTTAGAAATTACTTTAACGTAAGTTCGTAACTCATGCAGTGAAGCATGTACATGTTATTGACATCACATACTCATTGAAATTTGCACTTAAAGCAGGCGACAGCAATAACCTTTCCCTGTTGTAGTCAAACATCTCTCTGTAGCTTGTTTGACCTTGCAGTATTAAAGAATAGTTAGGTTTCAAGATCGAGGGAGCGGGGAGGGAGGGGCTGAGTTAGTTGGAACCCCAAATCCTATCGTAGTTTTGTACGAAGAAAAGCCCTCTCCTTTGGAGGGATACTGCTGCGCGTTTGGAACCTCTGCAGAATGTTATTGAGCTATCAGCAAAGCATGCAGTCGTCGCCGACCTCTGTTGTCTGAAGTTTATCGAGGTTCTTGGCCTTCCAGAACAGTTATTCAATCCTCCTCAATGTCTTGAAATTACTCGCTTGAAGTAATTCGTTACATTACTAAATCACAAGGCCACAAGACCAAGTCGTTACACTGCCGATGAAGGCAAAAATTAATTTAATTACTGTAATTTCATCACTGCCATGTCTGATTGTAAATGCTGTCTAACGGATTTTCGTGGATCACCTGTCGTACGCTTATTTTCTCTTTTCTCACTATCTCTTTTCTTTCCCGCCCTTACTAAGACACCTCGTGTAAGGCTAGAAATGTTTCAAATGTAATTAAAGTAAAATGTAAAAAAAAAAAAATGTAAGAGACAGCTTTTCGCACATTTCTGTCTCTTACATTTTACATTTTTCTCACATTTTTGTAGTTCTGCTGACCCGGTGGACGCCTGTTCGATACCGGCCGCGGCTGTCGCAGTTTCGATGGAGGCGAGAATGTTAGGGGCCCGTCTGCTGCGCGTTATCAGTGCACGTTAAAGCATACCGCGGTTTTGGCGCATTAATTCCCGGCAGTTACTAATACTCCTAATTGACGTTCAGCGTGTTAGCTCCGTAAGAACGCATACCAAATCACTGCCGTGCAAATATTACGTGAAGATAAGCGCAGAAGCGAGTGGAATCACGAATGTTTAACAACCAAATCTCAAGTTTTCGATATGCGCGTTTTAAAGCACCCAACAACGGAAGGGGGTCTTTATCATGACACCGCTCCGTTATTGATGCGGGGAGTCGTAAAGAAAGCGTTTATGTTTCGGGGCCTCCTCCGTGCCTCATAGATATATCGGTAAAGAGAAGGCACCGCACCAACGGGCGGCCCTTCCTGTCTTCGGGGTGTAGCTGGTGTGCAGCTGGATCGCGTCTCGGAGCCGACGTCAGTGTTGACACGGCACCGCTCAGTGCGGGCGGTCGCCCATTTCGGGCCGGGGGCGCTGGCGGGTTTATTGCGAGGGGGGGTTAGCGAAACTTTGTTGCTCTGCGCCCGCTTCGTATAGACAACACCCGGCACGACCACGCAGAGAAGCCTACCCCCTCCCTCCTTTCGGTCCCTGGCGATATGCCGCATTTCGTCGAATCCTAGTCTGCGGGACAGTGCACGCTTAAGAGTTCGACTTCTGCTTGTTGCCCGCTGTGTCTATGTGTCGACTACAGGGTATAAATGCTGTATTTGTGGTTCCAGGAAGCGGCCATTCTTGGCTTTTATGCGAACAGTTTCTCAATCATGTGGCACTATACTGTAATATGCAGTGTCCCAACCATCAGGCGTCAAGATTAAAAAGAAAGAGAAAGGAAAGTATAAAGAAGACGCCAAGAGCTCTAGAGTCTTATGTCCGTATTGGCAGTAGTAGTGTGCACTAACCAGTATTTTTTTCATCCCTAAGCATCAATTCATTGTTTTAATTAGCTTCTAAAATACAGATGTACGCTACCATATCAACCATAAAGTTGTACGCGACCTCAGGTAACCTCGGAATCAAGCATTTGTTTTGTGCTGATATTAGCCTGGTTGTTTTTGTCGAGGTAAAGCAAAAGCCCGCGAAATTTGCGAAACATTGCGAACAAGTTGCGCAAAGTTTCGCGCATGTCCAGAGTTTAAAGACAAGTGAAAAAATAAAACAGGTAAGAAGAAATGACATTCAGGTCGTACCCGTGCTGTGCATTCTTTCTTGTCTCTCTTTCTTTTTTCAGTTTTTTAAGCGCTAGAAATGCATTAAACGTGGAATTAGCAGCTATCTCGGCTTTCTGCATTTGAAGCACAAACACTGGCTCTTGCGAGAGGGGAAATGCAGCGACGAAGTCAGCATAAAAGTAATCGTTACTCAGTGCTAGGACGACTTGATGCGCAATATCTTAAGCCCCAATGTTCTGTGCTTACTCCCTGTGGAATACCATACTCCGGGTGCGTCGTTATAGTGAGGCAAAATACAGTATGCCGTATAGTAGACGGGCCAAGGGACATAGGCGTCCCGTGTTTGTTTTCTTTGTCTCCCATCCTCGATGCCATGAGGAACAACACGGCCGGTTATTGGGTCGTGAAAAATGGTCCCCCGGCGTGCTTTGCTTCGCCTCTGTTTGTTTGCGGTGCTGTGCGGTATATATGTAGGAGTCGGCGAGCGAGGGTCCAACGGCTACTGCTGGACGCACACCGGCCAAGTTCATGTGCCGAGAGACGCCGGCGCGCGGCAAGTTGGGCCGGGGTCACTGGTCAACAAGTCGGTGCTGTGCTCTTGTTTTGGCATTCGTACGAAGGGGAAAAGTAAATAAGCGAAGTTCTCTTTCTCGTCGAAAGCGGAAACCGCATAGATCGGTGCCCTACACCAATTCCGCTACGCATGCAAAACGCAGAAACGGTATCAGGTCACCGACGAACCTGTTTGGGTGAAGGGCGAACTCCGTCGATTTGTGAAATGGGTCTCAATTAATTTCGCCGGGTATATTCCGCGGCACACTTTATGCACGATTACACACTCGAGATATGCGAAGGTGGGTAACAAATCAATATAATAATAATAATAATAATAATAATAATAATAATAATAATAATAATAATAATTTCTGAGGTGTTACGTCCCAGAATTACAACATGGTTATGAGAGACTCCGTAATGGAAGGTTCCAAAAATTTCGACCAACTGAAGCTCTTTATAACGTGCAATGATATCGCACAGTACACGGGCCTCAACATTTCGTTGAGGCTCGTTTTTGTTATGCTTTCTTTACATCTTTCTTGCCGTTTTTACACGGATCCAAATTTACTTCCATCAGATAGTACAGTGTAACGTACTACAGCGGTGTTTAGGTTTGCGCTGTATGAATCTAATTTCACTCATGAATGTATTTTTGTTCTTTATTATGAATTCCCGTGCGCAGTATATCATGTGTCCTCCTGGTGTGATCTCGAATGAGATCGGCAGGATTGCTGAATAAATAAAAGAAAAATGAAAATAAATCTATGTTCATAGGAACAGGGGTGTTTGTTACCGTTGCTTATATGCGTAATGGTTTGATCCCTTATCTTGATGATAATGTTAAAGTGTAGTTAAGTAGCTAGAAAGAATAGAATAACTTGTTCAACTTTCGTTTCTTGTCACAGGCGATGCGTTCGCGCTACAGTACGTAAGCACAGTCACGCGTACGTTATTCGACTAAAACTCTAACACAGCAGTCGTCTTGTTAACCAGTGTTTTGAAGACTGAGGCATATATAGGGGACGTGCCGCGTCGGGTTCATATGTTCTTTTGTGCGTTGTGCGTATGTGTGTGTGTGTGTGTGTGTGTGTGTGTGTGTGTGTGTGTGTGTGTGTGTTATGAAAACGGGTATATAGGCGTAGCAAAAACGACATGTCGTGCATTATGCGGGGTTAAGCGGGGTTTATCGGCACTTTGCGTGTCCGCGCCAGCTGGGCCGCACGAATGACCGCGATGAACGTTGGCTAAACGTTCTTTCTGTTTTGTTTTTCTTGGCTACATTTCTTTAGAATAAACAAGCATGGGTCGACAAAAAAAAAAAAAGTTTTGCGCGAGGAAGCATCGTGAAGTGGTGACCAGTACAGGGCTAACGGAGGCACGGGGCGTTTCTACGCTATCGGTTCCACGCGGAAGCGAGTGCTGCTGGCTTCTGCGGGGGCCGGAAGTGCTTAGCGACCGACTTCCTGGCGACACCCCTCGGTCGAGTCGCGGCTGCCGAAGCCGAGATATCCGAACCCGGCCCCTCGTAAGGCCCGGCGTCGCCTATAGAGGCCATCGCGTCTCTATGGCCTCCGAACTCTCGTTTTAGTCGCCGTCCTTCATCACCTCGTCCCGTGTTCTTTTGTTATTTTGTTCTTTCTTTATTTCTTCTGTTGATACCCCTTGTTCCTGCCAGAGCTGTGATTACCCCAACGTTTTCTGCATTAGTTCTTGTTTTGTCTCTTTTTACTTAACGGTGTTGTCCATGGAGGGTGGCTTGCGCCACTTATGCCAGGTATTATTTACAGCATTTTTCAAGGGAAATATAGAAGATGAGTGTGTGTGAATGTGCTTCTCTAATAAACCATCGTTATATTCCAGCAGAATACACTCTCTGTACCACCCGATCTATACTGTGCAGCATTACTATCGCTGTACGTGTTTGTATTTTTAACATTCTCAGAATATGTGCCACTTTTAGGGGCGAAGCTCCTTAAAGCGGCACCCGTTCGTCCCTCGTCGTAGTCGTAGTGCGTAACCAGTCTTACGCTTTGACCTCCAAGGTGGTGCCGGTGGGAGATTTCTCCTGTGCGTTGTTGAACAATAAAAAAATTCGCAGCGTGCGCGTTAACTAAAAGCCGAATTCTTCTGTCTCTCATTCCCCATTAGCAGCCATTGGCAAGTTCCAGTAGGAAACGTTAGTAGAAGTAGAAGTGTAAGTGTTAGCTAAAAGCCGACTTCTTCTGTCTCTCATTCCCATTAGCAGCCATTGTTTACCTCCAAGGTGAGATTTCTCCTGTGCGTGATTAAACAATAAAAATTTTGTTCAAAACGCCGTTGATTGATGAAATAAACCAACGAAAGACGTCAGATGTTTTCTAAAAGCAAAACGAAAAGACGCCAGATGTTTCTAAAGCAAAACGAAAAGACGCCAGCTGCTTAACGAAAGACGCCAGGTGTTTTCTAAAGCAATGGTTTTATATTCAAAACCATATCGCGATACAGGTTTGTCAATCGTTTCACGTCAATTTTATCGGGCGAATTAACGGAAGAAATTTCACAGTTTAACCGATGATTACTTCCAGGAGCTTCGCCCAATCTCATCATCATTCACCTCGTGGATCTGCCGTCAATTTTTTTATTCAGTATTCAACTTCCTATTTAACACTCAACTTTTTTGTAACGGACGTCCACAGCCTGAGCTTAGCAAGTTTTTATCTGCGCGTAAACCGCTCATAGAATAATAAAAAAAAAAATTGAGACGATACAGTTTCCGAGTGCTTCCCTATTGAGTGACGGTAAATTACCAAACCATGGTGAAAAGTGTGAGCTGAAGGAAGTTAAAGGAGTACTGACACCAAATTTCGAAGCTGAGGTTACTCTACTACACAACTCTCCTATATGCGTAGACAGCTCTGAGCAAATGTTAAGCTCAGGAAATGCTGATAAGATATTTTAATTGGACGCCAAAGTCAATATTCACATGGCGTGCCTACTGATATCGACACTAGTATGACGTCAGGCTACAGTACGAATTTTGGTGACTTCACGCCGCAGTATGGCAAGTTGGGATGACGTCACGTACAAAAACATGCAAAATGGCCGCTCGTACGTCACTCTCGGTCGTATGCTCTCGCCGTTCAGTCGCCGTAGTTGACAGTGCCCGTGAAGCGAGCGAGCGAAGTCGAATTACCCTCTATCGTCGTGTGTGCCCGCGTATAATCGGAAGGCAAGCTCTCTGTGGCGCCGACATTTTGCCCCTGAAATGCCGCGGAGGTCTCGGAGGCCACCTTAGCTTATCGCAGGCTCCGGAGTCACGCCGACACCCACCGTACGTGCCGTACGTTGCATGTTGGGCTGTGCCGAAGTATTCGCTGTCGTCGCGGAGTCACTCTACAAATTTTTGTACATTGTTGACCCCGCACTTGCTGCAGGCGCTGTGCGCGAGAGACCACTAGGCGAAAACGTCACGATTTTTTGCGGGAACACGTCACGAGGGCTCATTACTATGCACATACTGTGTCGTGACGTCAGGCTACAGTAGGAACCGAAACCGGCTCTTAGAGGCATGCTGTAAATAAATTTTCACGGCGCTCTCATGCTTACCAGTACGTTTTCTGGGCTCTGGAGGTCTTGGCCTTTCATTTCATGCAAAAAAACGCCAACTGAAAATTTTCGTGGCAGTACTCCCTTAACACTTTAGTGGATGAGCTGGCGCCCAGAAAAGAAAAGAAGGGAAAGAAAACGTGCTGCTTCGACACTACGGGGATACCTATACAAGCACATTCGAATCTGCTGTTAGTGGATTCGCTTCTTATCGGTGCAGTTCCGTCTTATCGATGTACTCCAAGGTAATCGCTCGTGTTCACTTGCAAAGGATTTCGATGCAGGCGAGTTGATATTTCGTGGCAACGTTTTCTTCGTAACGCCTCGGAAAAGAGCGCCTCTGTCGTGTTTTTCGTACCTTTCATATCTTTTCTACTCAGCGCTACAAACAAAACCTCGCCTCACTTGCATTCGGTAAGGCGCAGCTCTGTTCGTTTCGCCCGCGTTATTCGATTCCTTATACATGGATCCTTCGCTGTAAAAGAGGAGACAAGGCTGGAGTATTTCCGGGTGCAGCGCGGGTGTGTCTTGCACCGCGCGATAACTCGATAACAGCGATAATCTGGCGAAAAACGGTAGTCGTCAAAAAAGAATAAGAAAGAAAGAAAGAAAGAAAGAAAGAAAAAAGAAAGAAAGAAAGAAAGAAAGAAAGAAAGAAAGAAAGAAAGAAAGAAAGGGCAGCGATACCGTAGGTTCTGGACGGGGGCCGGCCGGCCGGCGCAAGTCTGAAACATCGTGCGCCGACGGTGCGTGTCGAATGGACCCTTGAGCGGCAAAAAGAAAGGACAGCGTTGGTAACGGAGCGTGTTGTGTAGGGATGCTCGCGAACCCACCGCTGGACCCGCGCTAGAGGTAGCGACCGTTGAGAATAGAAAAAAAAAAAAGGAAGCACATAGGGTTCTGGAAAAAAAAAAAAGGAAACCTGTAGGGAAGAAGCAAGAGAGCCTCTGAGGGAAAGCCTCCCTTCCCCTTTTACGCTGGAACCAGAGCCGAGGGTGCCTCTGGGGGGACGTGAAAAGAGCGCCATTCTCACGAGCACCGCCTATTTCCTATCGCGTCACTCGCAGGCAAGACGAGTTTGCATCTTGCAGTCTTCCTGCGGGTCGGCTTTACTTCGTTTTTTGGTATAGCGCCCCCTCGCGTTCCGCTTCTTTCTTTCTTTCTTTCTTTTTTTTTTTTTTTTTGCTCTTCATCTTTTTTCTTTCGATTCAAAAGATGCTGATCTCTTCTGGAGCGTGAAGACGGGGAAAAAAAAGAGAAAGAAAGCGGCCAAGCGGTGGCATCGATGCAAACAGCGCGGCGATGCACCGCACGCAGTCCATGATAGCGCGGGTTTCTGCCGCTGGTTCCCTTTCTGTGCGCTGCTTTTACGTCCTTCTCCGTGATCGTGCCCCATTGTGAGAGTGCACTTAGCTTTTGCCCGTAGCTGGCTGTACACCAGTCGGATTCTGGTCGCGTGGCGTTGCGGCGAAGCGTGGCTTCCGAGTTTTCGACTTTTCGTTCCATTACAGGTGAAGTCTTATTCCCCGGCGTGGCTTATCTCTCTCTGGCTTTCAGATTGTGCACGCGTACACCTGCACAACACACACTTCTGCAACCGTTTTCTCCAATCCGTACTCTTCCGTTAGGGTGCATTCGCTTTGTATTTTCTTGCGGTAATACCCTGAGACTTCGATTAGATGAAGTATATCGTATACTGTGGTGTCACTACAGGGTATGGGCGTCGCCAGACGACGAAGCTTTGTTGGTATTACTCTAAGATAGCGAGCTGAATGTACGTCTTGTCGGCCTCCTATGTTTATTTCGTTTTGTTTTTTGTCTCTCTCCTTATTGTCGATGAGCACCAATCGTGACTATGGCGAGGGTGCACTAGGGCCGAGTGCACTGTGCGATTTCAGAGCGCGTTAAATAACTCCAGCCGGTCGGAACCTCCGGCACACAGCAATTATGGCGAAGGTGCAATACTTTCAGAACGTTCTGAGGTGAACTTATTTTCATCACAAAGAAATGAAAGTCGCAGCTCAGTTAAGCTAAGCGGCGCTTCTGGTTTTGGTTTAATGCAGACTGTACAAACTGTTCTTACTTAGCGGAGAAAGAGAAGAACAAAATAAAGAAGGTGAGCGGGAGGGGGGCGATAAGGCAGCCAGTCAAGGTGAGCGTTGTTTTGAAATGTCAACAATTCTAAATATCATCTGTTGATTTTTCTTTTTTCGTTTTCTCGCATTGATATACTCAGTTTATACTACCCAATTCCCGAATACCCGCCCTCTTGCGCGCAGTTACAACCGCTGTACACAGTCAAGCAAGCATTACGGTTACACGCACTGCAAGGGGAGTCCGTTGTGAAATATAAATCCACTGTTCAATAAATTGCACGTGCTCGTGATTGTTACTCCTTTCCCCCGTACCATTAGTCGGATTTCCGCTACGCGTGGTTAGCTATGCGAATAATCGCTTATAACTGACGGCGCCAGACACTTCGTATTGTCTTTTCACCAATTATCACTTTGAGCGCCCTTGGACATAACATTTAAATTATAGGGTGGCTCAAACAGGGACGTTAATACTGCCGTTATGAATGCAAAGCGATGTGTGTTACGTGGGTCGAAAAGTCCATCGTCGTTATAGTGTAGTCGGCATTAACCACAAACGTTGTAGTTAGCACGCCCCAGATGGTGGTACGTCACAGGTGCCACAAGTGCCCAGATTGCCGTCCGCGACAATATTTATCGGGGTGGTCTTTGTAAACGAATTCCACGAATGGTCCCCGAAAATAAAGTTTGCCCTTGTGAGTGGTTATCTAATCCGGGTGGGTCCCCACTCCGTAAAACAAGCTCGCCTTCCCAAAGCTACGTCATGCAGGTCTTCTGTTCTCCCTGACCAAGCTTGCGGCGCGATTAAAGCTGTGCCTCTGGAAGACGAGCAAGCGAAATAGGAATCGGGGTTACGTGGTTCGCGGTTCGCGTATAGGGCTTCCGTCTTCGTGCCCCTTGGCGCTGATGAATGGGGTTCGGTCAAGGAAGGGACAGTGTTTTCTGCAGCCCTTGTCGGGAGCACGGCTCAGCGCTTGTGGGGGTGCGGGAAAGGGAATGAAAGAATATAGAGAGGAGGGAGACGCCGTAGTGGAGGGCTCCGGAGATTTCGATCCCCTGGGGTTCTTTAACGCGCGCTGACATCGCACAGCACACGGGCCTCTGGCATTTTCGCCTCTACTGAAAAGGCGACCACCGCGGCCGGGATTCGATACCGCGTCGTTTGGTTCTTGGTGACTACCAGTGGCACTTAGTGGCACGGGCACAGAATGCCACTCTTCTTTCTCGTGCAGCACCTCACATTCGCCGGCGACATAAAAGCGCCTTAAGAAATGCGTTACGCAATTAAAACGCAAGAAACATTAACTCTACCAAGAAGGTCATGTTAAGAGCTTTACGTGATAGCTACGATATCAGAGCGTTGGTGTTAAATACTGAAGAGCTATTTAACCATCAGAATAATAACAATTAATTAGAAAAACGCGGGAAATTGAAAGCGCATTGCGTTTGCGCGTCGTTCAGGTGCCACCAAGAGACAATAATTCAAATGATTAAGGTCACCCATACTATTTATTGGATCATAATCAGGTTAGTGTGAGTGGACAGAAATGGTGAATTACCGTTCTCCGTACGTAAACGGGGACCAGTTTTGGAGTGTGCACGCTATTCTTTATGACAAAGGAAATTCTTAGCTTAAAAAGAACAGAAACACAACACCCAGGGCGCAGGACGCCCTGTACGGGAGCTGTGTGTTGTGTTCTGTTTGCGCTACGAAATGGCCTCTGTATGGAGAGGTAAAAACAATAAACCTGATTTGCTGAATAGGTCGGTTTTATATCGGAGCTTTTTGTTCTAGGAGGGGCCCTAGTCCTGAGCTGAATATCAGTATCAGCTGTCCTGTAAGCCCTGTCGCTCAGGCCAAGCTGTCCTAATCCAGGCCTTTGCCGGACAGCGTTATACCGCACTACTCTGTGGTGGCGTCGTGTATGACTGGCACGGTTGCTGTTTGTGCACAGCATCGTGTGGTGCGATATCCCGAGGGTTGGGCTGCTTCACCCGTCGTGCTTGGGTCTGCCTCGTTCAATATAAACGCTAACATGTCAGAACCGTTTTACAGCGCCGGCACTAGATCTGTGTCGAAGCGATCTCTGAGACAGTGCGTCGTCGTACCACGGCAGCTTTGATACACGTGAGCGAAGGCGTAGTTGATTTTCTTTCATGTCCGCCAAGGGACCCGAATGCTGAGGCTGTCAACATCTGGAAAGGATTGAGGCACACCGAGGGAGCTTGGTCACTCAAAGAGCGGTGAAAAAGGTTGACTAAAGACTTCGCAGACAGAAACGGGACTACTTTATTTTGTTCTATTTTATTTTAAACAGGAAATTATTATTACATACTCGCACAAGTGTTCGACTAGAGTAGACTTGAAGGAAAATTTATTGCTTTTTCGCATCGCTTTGCAATCAAGCACATTTGTTATACTTGTGGTTTCGTCCCTTTCGCCATTGTTCAGCCTTGCCTGCCTAAACCTATAGTGTCATCGGTATTGTAATAAACAAATAAATAAATAAAGAGCCCTAATGACGTGGCATAGTTCGTTACTGTATTCTTAGGACGACGTAATTAAAAGCTTAATACACGGCACGTTTCGACCCTTATACTTCAAAAAGGCGCGCCTTTTCTCCCTTTTTTTTTTTCACGCTGTCCAATTTGCTCCACTTTGGCAACCCTTAAGTAAATCTCCTGCGGTTAGTTTGGCCCTTCAATTTGACAGTTTCGTAAGGAAAAATGGAGGGACGTGCGAAAATTAATGCTTGCGCGCATACCTCGCTCGAGTCGCTTCGCTTACTTTTTGAGAAATTCTCCACTGTTTTGTCGATGCGACGGTTTTGCTCACCAACTTATGTAGAGCAGCTGAACGACGAGAGTACAAAATTAAAAAATAAAAATAATATAAACGCAGGACCTGTGATCTTTCGATCAGGCCACGACACGAGCGCCCTCTATTGAATTCTTGGCGCTCGATCGAAAAACCTTTTCGGAGATTCTCCGCTCACTGCGCCGCTGATTAAAAATTCGCTACCGTCGACGCAGGACGGGTGCAAGCTCATCGGATAACGCTGATCAAGACGTGGTTCAGCGGCGAAATGTAAAAAAAAGTAAGCCAGCAATGTAGACGAAAGCAGAGCTTGTTCCTCCCAGAAGTTGTGCTGCGGCGTCGTCCGCGGTTCAGCAGATTTTGAGGAGTGAAAATATGTATGCAAATAGCGCGGATAATCTTTATCACATTTTCCTCCGCAGATGAAGAAGCGCGCGGTTAGTAGAACCGCGGGATCACCTTGAGAACACTTGCCGGCTGTATGTAGCAGCTCGGCCTATTAGGTTTCGCTCAGGATGTTGGGGCACGATAGTAGGTATCTACAAGCAGTGAAAAACGTCTGTGCAAGGCATACCATACGAATGTGTACTTATAGGTATTTCTTTCGGGTGGAGGTTCTGTGCATTTAAATTTGTATGATATTCTCCCATATTCTCTTGCAAATTTCGGTCCGTGCGCTTACTTCATCTGTGTCAGAAACTGCGCAAACGAGATTTTTATCTCTTCATGTAGCGCACGCCGTGGGTGACGTCCCACACTCCCTTATCTGGCGTGCGCAGTCGCATCTTCGTGGCGCGAGCTTAGCCTTCGCTGCGGTGCGTGGAGTTCGTAAAAAGAACTATCGACGAGCGCTCGTTTGCGTTACGTCACAGCTGAGGCTAAACGCCTTTTAATATCGGCGTAGAATTCGAAACTATGGATGTCTTGAATCGTGAAGAAAGGGAATGAACCAATGAATGAATTTGCTTGTTCCGACCAGGTCAGAACCTCGCACGTGCTAGACGGAAAATAAATTCAGGATGCTTGGGGCCCTTTATACAAGATCAACCTTAAAGCCTACGGCAACTACTTACGTCACCATATGGTGACGAAATATAATAATTCATCTACAAAGGACACAGCAGGCGGCGTGAAACATTGGACAAATAAATATACACAGCAAAATAACACTCAAGGGATATGTGGACAAAGCGATTGTTTAAGAGAAGCGGGTTTTTCCGATGCCTTATTGGGGCTTGTAAATAACCAAGTACTGTAATTCGAAACTATACGACATAAAGTCAGTCTTCTGTCACACAAGAGGCAATATTCCCGCTTACCGTCTTCAGTACGTTCCGCTGAAATTCTCACAACCTTCACTCGCACAAAGAAAGAAAGAAAGAAAGAAAGAAAGAAAGAAAGAAAGAAAGAAGAGCATGAGTAAGGCGCAGTGTCATTGCTTGAACTGCGTCTGTGTCGACGCCGTTCTTTTTTATATCGTTTTGTTTCTCCTTACTCTTCCCTCAAGTGTTCTTCTTTGTTTTAGGTGTTACTTCTCGTCATGCCAGTCTTCGCACTGTGTCTTCATGGAGTTCTTGCCGCGCTGCGTCCATCTTTTTACGACGCAGCCCGTGCCGTGCCCTTCGGGACACGGAAGAAATCCGCCGTTCATTTTTTCCCGTCTTTCGGGACGGTGGGCGTACGACGCTCTCGCGTCCTGGATCTCCTCTTTTTTTTTTCTTTCCTTCTTTTCCCGTTATCCTGTTCTCGCCCATAATTGATCGTAAATCCGGGCAGCCAATAAAAAAAGACGCGAGTCGAAAAGGGAGGCGGTCTGGCTTCGGCTCGAGGCTGTTGAGGGTGTAAAGGGGAGACGCCCGCAGGAAGACGTGGAGGAAATACAGAAACCCGTCAACTCCGTGCTGCAATAAAAAGGGACCGTTCGAAGCCGGTGCTTTCTCTTATGTACAAACAGTATATAGGAGAAAGTTGAAGTATAACTGCCCAAACGGCCGGAGAGGGCTACTGCAAATAAAAGTGGGTGCTGGGGGAAGACGAAGAGGAAATATCGTCGCATATCGTCGTCGCACATCTCCCTTTCCTGTCCGCCCTTTCCCTCTTTACAATCATTTATTTTTTTTTCTCACGCAGCCTTCAATTGGCATGCTTCTAGTAATGACCGGCCCCCGATGTACGATAGAAAGAGACAGACACAAAATGCGCGTCGTGAGACACTGGACGGGTGGCCGGATCGAAATGTGCGAGGCAGTAACGATAAACGAAGTATATATCGCGCCGAAACACGGATGTGCGGACGTACGGCGAAGATTACGATCGGTGCGTGGCCATTATGAGCGACGCGCCGTAAAAAATGAGAAAGTCCACCGAACGTGTGTACGCGTACGTACGGCGAATATTATACACGGTGCGTCGGAAAGAACGAAAGCTCAGCAACGCGCGCGCCTTTAACGGCACAAGTAGAAAGGAAAGTAATAAATAAACCCCCCCCCCCCCCCCCCCCCCCCCCCCCCCGAAACGCACTATACCTCCCGCATGTATACGCCAGGCACATCGTACGTTGCAGTTCACTGTGTAGTCTGATGCGTATATGCGGCCTGCCAACGGGAAATGCGACGAGCATATCGCGCGGAGTCGGACGGTGCGTCGAGCATTCCCGATGCTCGTGCTGCTTTTGTCATTGCATTCCTGCTACCTGTGGCGCTGCGTATACGGAGACGCAACGAATAGAGACACGGCGCGCGATCTCCCCCTCTCTGTTATCTGTCCATACGAGTAACGTATAGTGCGCGTCGACACGCATATACACGCGCAAATGTCGACGCGTATCGCCTCCGCGTGTTCGAAACGACCGTCGATTTCTCGCGCATATTTCGTTCCTCGCCGTCCTCCCGCGGTCGATGCTGTGATTTCTTCTTTCTCCTTTTCATTATTATTTTCTCTTGCCTGGCTTTTTTTTTTCTCTCTTCTTCTTGTGTCTTTTTGTACTTGTTTGATTTGTTCTTCTTTCCTTCCTTCCGTCAGCCCGGTGAAGCGCGCGCCTACGACATCCCGAGATATAGCGACGGCGAATCGCCACGGCTCATTTGCCTCGGCTCTATATATGCTCCGTCACCGCCGCGAAGAAGGAACAGCCACCTCCTTCTCTCATCGATACATCGTCGTTCTGTTCGAAGAAGCCGCGAAGAGAACGCTCTGGGTGCATATGCGGCCTCGCGCAAGTAGCGACACGGCGAATCATTTCTCCATCTGCGACGACGTGCAATGGAAATAGATAGTCGCGGCCCCGCCGTCGCGTTCCTCTGGCGTGCCTGCTTTTGCCTTCGCGCATGCCTCTCTCTCTCTCTCTGTCTCTTTGTAGTAGTAGTAGACTCTGTTGCAAAGCTCGATACCTTCGCTTCTCTTACGTCCCCCCCCCCCTTTCTCTAATGCTCACTCCCCCCTTTCCTCGGTTGATTTCTCTATTATTGCATTTTCTTACCCCCCACCCCTTCCGCTCTCCGTCGTAATGATTATTTCCCTCTCCCATTTCTCAACCATTTGAAATGCGCGCGTCGTAGTCGTCGTCGTTCGAAAGCGATTTTGATGTCGCCCTCCGCGCGTCTTGCAAGACTTTTAGTCGTTAATGCGGCGCCGCTTTCGTTCCTTCGTGCGAGGCGGCCCCCCCTTTGCTGGGAGCGTTTCTCTAATTGCAGATCCGTGAATAAGAATAAAGGGAAAGAATATATAATAAAAGAGAGTCGTCATTTCTGTCTCTGGAAGCGGGCTCCTAATGTGACTGCTTTTAAAGGGGTCCTGAACCACCGCTCGGGCTTCATTTTGAAAACGGCTGGGCGCGTATTGAATGCCTCTCAGAAATTCACAGCCGAAAGGATTTTTCAAAGCGGTTTGTTAGGAGCGAAGATATTGCGACCGGAAAACTTCCCTTTCCAGTCCTGTCTCAACTCTGCGGAATAGAGGGTACAGAGCTCCTTAGGGCGGTGTCGAAGGAGGTGCCCCGCCCACCGCGTTACGTCACCAGACTTCAGCGACGTATCAGAGTATCTGACGAAAAGCGCGCGATTACCGGGGGCTGTTTCTTCGCAGCGCGCTTGTGGCCGCCTGCTCGCTTCGCGCCTGGGCTCGGTCGCGTGCTCTCGCGATCACCATATTCTTTTTAAATGCGAAGCATTTCTTAGCGAACTTCGGCGAGTTTGAGCGTATCTATCTATCTATCTATCTATCTATCTATCTATCTATCTATCTATCTATCTATCTATCTATCTATCTATCTATCTAGCCGCCTACGATTTTGTGCTCTCCTGGCCGTTTGGCTAATCAGATGTTTACGAAAATTGGTATGCCACATCATGACTACATGACGAACATAAATGACAGGTCATAACATGAAAATCATGATATGCATGTCATGAGCGGCATCATTTACATGCCGCGGTCCTAGGGCTCTCCAGGCCGTTTCGCTAATGGGATGTATGCGAAACTTGGTATGCCACAACATGACTGCCTGACGAACATAAATGACAGGTCATAACATGAAAATCATGACATGCCTGTCATGAGCAGCATGATTTACATGTCACAGTCTTAGTGCTCTCCTCGTCGTCTCCTTAATGGGATGGATACAACAATTGGTATACCACAATATGACTGCATGGCGAACATAATTGACAGGTCATAACATGAAAATCACGACATGCATGTCATGAATGACATGATATACATTCGACGGTCTTGGTGCTCTCCTGGCCGTTTCGTTAATGGGATGTACACGAAAATTGGTATGCCACATCATGACTACATGACGAACATAAATGACAGGTCATAACATGAAAATCATGATATGCATGTCATGTGCGGCATGATTTACATGCCGCTGTCCTAGGGCTCTCCTGGCCGTTTCGCTAATGGGATGTATGCGAAACTTGGTATGCCACAACATGACTGCCTGACGAACATAAATGACAGGTCATAACATGAAAATCATGACATGCCTGTCATGAGCAGCATGATTTACATGTCACAGTCTTAGTGCTCTCCTCGTCGTCTCCTTAATGGGATGGATACAACAATTGGTATACCACAATATGACTGCATGGCGAACATAATTGACAGGTCATAACATGAAAATCACGACATGCATGTCATGAATGACATGATATACATTCGACGGTCTTGGTGCTCTCCTGGCCGTTTCGTTAATGGGATGTACACGAAAATTGGTATGGCACGACATGACTGCATGGCGAACATGGCTGACAAGTCACAACATGAAAATCATGATATGCATTGCATGGGCGACATGATTTACATGCCACGCGTTTCGTTAACGGGATGTAGACAAAAATTGGCATGCCACAAGATCACTGCATCATGAACGTAAATGACAGGTCATAACATGAAAATCATGACATGCATATCATGAGCGACATGATTTACATGCCACGGTCTTTGTGCTCTCTTGGCCGTTTCGTTAGTGGGATGTGTAGGAAAATTTGTATGCAACGATATGATCGCATGACGAACATAAATGACAGGTCATAACATGACAAGCATAAAATGCATGTCATGGGAGGCGTGATTTACATGCCAGGCGTTTCGGTAATGGGATGTATACCAAAATTGCTATGGCACAACACGACAGCATGAAGAACGTAAATGACAGGTCATAACATTAGAATCATGACACGCGTGTCATGACCGGCATGATTTACATGCCATGGTCTTGGCACTATACTGCCGTTTCGTTAATGGGATGTATGGGCTCCGTCTACTGATCAGAGGCGGCTACGTAGCTCTCGTCGGACGGCTCAGTCGCGCGCGGTGGAAACCGAGGCGACAGCGACGCGCGCGTTTCTTGGCTGCTTTCAGGGCGTGCTGCGAACCACACGAACGCTCGCGGCGTCGCCCTTTGGAACAGTTTGCCGCAGGTTTGGAGCGCGCGTCTCAAAGGAAATAAAACGAGGGAAGGTGGGACGGGCGGTCGCTGCTGCTACAGAGTTGGAGACGCGCATCGCTTTCGCGTACTTACCTGTCACAGTCTGCCCAATTTCGCTTCTTCTCTCCGCCAGGCAGTGCATTCTGGCGCTGATGTCGCACATGGAAAACTAGACTGCACGGAGCCTATACGAAAATTGGTTTGGCACAACATGACTGCATGGCGATCATAAATGACAGGTCATAACATGAAAATTTTGACATGCATGTCATTAGCGGCATGATCTACATGCCACTCGTTTCCTTATAGGGATGTATGCCAACATTGCTATGGCACAACACGACTGCATGACGAACGTAAATGACAAGTCATAACGTTATAATCATGACGTGCGTGTTAGAGCGGCATGGTTTACATGCCCCAGTCATGGTGCTCTTGTGGCTGTTTCGTTAACTCCATATGTACCAAACTCGGTATAGGCTCCGTGCTGTCGAGTTTTCCATGTGCGACATCAGCGCCAGAATGCACTGCCTGGCGGAGAGAAGCAAAATTGGGCAGACTGTGACAGGAAAACACGCGAACGCGATGCGCGTCTCCAACTCTATAGCAGCAGCGACCACCCGTCCCACCTTCTTTAGTTTTATTTCCTTTGAGACGCGCGCTCCAAACCTGCGGCAAACTGTTCCAAAGGGCGACGCCGCGGGCGTTCGTGTGGTTCGCAGCACGCCCGGAAAGCAGCGAAGAAACGCACGCGTCGCTGTCGCCTAGGTTTCCACCGTGCGCCCGCGTCTCATACGTGCGACCCAAGCGGCCAGTGTGAGCGATATTGAGCCGTCCGACGAGAGCTACGTAGCGCCCTCTTGTCAGTAGACCGAGCCCATAGCGAGACAACAATGCAAATCCATTTTACGTTCCTTATGCGTGCTTCGCATTTCCTTGATTCCCACTGCACGTGGGATATGCCAACTTTTTTTTTTTTTCGATCCTCCGAAGCTTTGTTTTCGTTCGTCACACACGTTTAGGCTCGCAGGTGTGAGCGTTTACTTTGTCAGTGCGCTGCTTGTCGTCGATATTGTGCATAACGCGGCGTCAGGACAAACAGCGCATCTATCAACTCTGCTCCACCTTGTCCTGTATAACCCCTAGTTAATTGTTGATTAGTGATTGTAGACGGGATAATCATGCTGTCGGGCTCGAACGTGACTACTATGACTCGAAAGGACGACCTTCACAACTCGGACCCTTGCCGACAGGTTAATGTGGAATAAGGTGCGTTGACACGCGGTAAGATGGATGGATTAATTTAATGCGTAAATACACTACTTCAATTTTAACAGTGAAGCTGTTTAAGCTATTGGTGAAACTGGGAAATCTGCCGAAAACTCCGCTAAGCTATGTAATGCTAGCATAACACTACCACGCAGTAGTAAAGACGAAGCTCCCTAGGACTAGTTAGGTAAGGCTGTCTCATTCAATGGAGCCTAATTAAGATTCCTAGGACTAGTTAGGTAAGACTAAGTATAATTCAAAGGAGCCTAATTAGGAGTAATTAATTGAAGCCTAGTTCAGACAGGACTAATCCAACTAAGCCAAACCAAGCCAAACTGAACTTATTCAACCTGAATAGACCTTTTTCAAGCACCGCAGCGCCACCCGTGGGCGCGCAAGTGCTTCTGGGAAATGTGTGTACATCCAGCCGCCCAGCAGAGCGATGCCCAGCATTTCCAAGCGCGTCTTTCGCTCCGAGTGAGTGACATGGGAGCGAGGCTAAACGCATTTTTTGTGTGTTTTCTTTTGTAAGCAGACGCACAGCTGCACGGGACAATGGTATAGAGGGGGTCATTCGCGGGGGTCGGACTGGTCGTACGGGGTGGCGCTGGCATGTCTCGTGAACGTAGTTTCCCGGAGTCTCGGCAGTGTACGTGCGTTTGCGAGTGACCATGTGCTTGTATCTCCACTCCGCGTGTGCGGAGAACACCGAGGTGTGGACGCTGTATTCCTGTGTACGTGTTTGTGTCGGCACTGCATTGTGGTCCTACGCAGACAACTCCAACATAGCGATGTGTTTGCGACGACGAAGTAGACCAACGGGCAGTGTGTGCTAAACGAACGAACTGTGCGCAGTGCGTGAACGAAGTCTGTTGCGGATATCTCTTTCTGGGTACTGTAATTCATTGTTTTCTAATTAAACAGGTATGGTTTTCCATTTACCGCGTGGGTTACTCCGGCTCATTTTGGTACCCCTTCGTGCTTGGCGCGTGTACTTTTCTTCTGTCCCGCTGGGCTCTGTTCCCGCTACTCGCGACTGTCGCTTGATTCCCTCTTCAATAAAACTTCGCTTTAGTAAAACCACATTTTGTTGACAGTGGTCCTTGATGTATGCTAGCTCCGCCGACGTGCCATGTCCAGCTGTGTCGGTGAAATAGCGCACATGCGATCGCGTACACTTTCCTTCGATGCTCTGTAATCTTAACTGCTGCACGAAGAAGAGAAGATTTGCGAGCGCCTAGATGTTCACACGGACTGCTGTGTGTGTGAACATGTGTGTGATCTCGTTTTTCTGAAATGTTATGCGTTAACTATCCTGTTGCGTGAACATTTTTATTGCAGTACTGAGACTGAGTGTGTGAATTTTAGTTTTTGTGTTTATTTGTCAAGTTTTGTGATCGTTGACATTACGATCACAGCTGTCGTGTAAGTGACAAATGTCATTGCTGCAGCTCACGCGATGCAGTTGATCAGTTATTCTGAAGATGTTCGAGAGCAAAGCAGAGTATACATAGCTTGCACGTGACGTCACGACTGCCCCGCTGTCGGCGCGACGGGCATGCTGGAGGACCATGGGGACCACTTCTTGTTTCGTTCCCTGCAGCGCCGTTCATACATTCGTTGATTCGACCGCGTTTTGGTTCGTTTTCTCTAAATTTCTAGCCGCAATTTCGCCGCCGTCCCTTGCGGAAAGATTATCAGCCTGAGTTAATCCTATCGGCACGATGTTTATGTGAGCAAATGCGCGAACGTGCGACGATGTCGATCCCTACACGAAGCTGCCGGACGCCGACGGGCACCAACGCTGTGTACTCGAAGTGACGCGCGGGGACATCGTCAACTACTTCGCTTTTCTCCGTACGGTTTTCATCTTTATCTTACGGCAACGACTGGCACGCACGCAGTGCCGATCGACTTCGCGACTGCCGCTGCACCAGCCTCGCATTTCAGGAGGCGCCGTCCTTTCAGCGCGCTGTTCATGATCTGCGCTGCTTCAGTGTAGAGACGTCAGTGTCCCATCGATATTTGTGTCCTCCAAGATCTTACATGGAATGCCTACGAATGCAGTTTGTGCTGTTGTTTTCCCCATGTCCCTAAATTTCAGTCATAAAAAAAAAAATTCGTGACGAATGTCATAATGCAAAATGTGAGCGCCGCAGGGCGCGCGTGTGTTAATGATGCGATATGCTGAGCAAAAGAATTAGATATCTGCGATCTCTACCAGCAAATATAGCTTGCTGCGCCGACGAAGCACTTCCACAGAGTGCGTCACCGACTGTTAACAGAAACTCGATCGCGCTTTGAAGTACGATGAGCTTCCGTTTCGGCGGCGCGAACAGCTGGGTTCCCCTGACTCGTAGAAGGTTGTTTTTAGAATACTTCCATGGTAGCCCAGCCGGCCCAACACCACCAGCCCCGGCAAAAGTGCGTCGCGCGTGGCTTGAGGCGCGCGAGCCAGGACATATTTCCCTATGCTCCAGTAGCGCACCCAGGATCTCTACCAGGGGGGGGTTCAATTTTTCACGAAGGCCCGGGCATGCCATTACACAGTTGTTGCGTGTGTAAAAAAAAGTAAATAAAATGCCAAATAATGGTAACATCAATGATGATTATTTCTTCGGCATTTTGTGGAGACATTAGCGCCACATTCCTCTAGGACATAGGAGCAGTTACGGAGTGGGATGGGGTTAGGTCGGCCTCAGGCGGGGGTTACAAACCCGAACCCCCCCCCCCCCCGTCGGTGCGCCACTGTGCTCTACGATGC